>MU227851.1:1020156-1049648 GCA_018584345.1 Thuja plicata
GAAGCTTATCATAGAAGCCTCAAAATGAGGTTTAAATTAAAGATCTTTGATGGAGGGGTATTAAGTGAATTATATTTAATTAATATGTTATATTAGAAATTCTTTAAATTTAATCTTTAGATAGGTTAATTACAACGCTCTAACCCACTATGATGATATCTAATTTGAGGATCCTAATTTGTTGGTGGTGGCGCCATTGGAGGGATGAACATTCCATCTACTCCTAGATTAGCTAATTTATCTGCCCTTATATTACCTTCCCTATAAATATGGTTAATTGTGATATAGGAGAACTCTTTGTTTATCTTAATGGCTTCAGTGAGAAGAGCATTTAATCTCCAGTTAAGGGTAGAGCTTGTCCTAAGGGCATTGATAATTATAGCTGAATCCCCTTCAATTTCTAGATTTTTTATTTCTAAATCCTTACAGATATTTAGTCCTGTTAGGAGTGCAAGTAGTTCCGCACAATTATTTGTCACATGACCAATAGGAGAGGCATACCCTACTATCTCTATACCTTCACTAGTATGAATACACCCACCAATGCCAGAAATGCCTGGATTGCCCCTTGATGCACCATCAAAGTTCAATTTGAAACATCCATGGCATGGCGGTGTCCATACGCACTCCGCCCTTCTAGTTTTGGATAAATTTTCTCCAGGACCATAAAAAGGTGGGAGGATGAGGCCAGCACATTTTTTCCTAATTTCCTCATCCCAACGGGACATCTTTGCTTCTCTTTTTATTTGGTTTCTTCTTTTATTATTTATGAATTCAATTATACTTGTCTCTATTTTATTGATCAATTGATGTACCTTCAATTTTTCATCCCTGAATATTCTTCTATTGTGCTCTTTCCAAATTTCCCAAATAATGATTGAAGGAGCAGTGATCCATAAATTTGCATAAATGCTTCCTTTCTTTAATTCAGGCCAAGATTGAAGCAATTCTAGAATGGAATTAGGGAAGGCAGATTGCCAACCCAAGATATCACTTAACCATATCCACCATTGATTTGAGAATTTACATGAAAGTAGGATATGGTTAAGATCCTCCTCCTCTTTTTCACAAAGAGGGCATTTGCTAGGACCTTCATATCCCATTTTCTTAAATCTATCTATTGTGAGTAACCTTTGATACGTAGCAATCCAAGTGCAAAGTCCAACTTTAGGTAGACAAGATTTATTCCAGCAAAGGTTTATAGGTATGTTAGTTTTTGGTCTGATTTGTTTGCTTCTAATTATTTTATAGCCATCTCTAGAATTATATTCCCCATCCTTAGCACCATCCCAAACCAGGATGTCTTTGTTTCCAGTGAGAACCAATCTTCTTTTGGTTAATGCCTCCGAAAGGAGACCAGCTTCAACCTTGGGTAGATTATAGGCTGAAAAATCCTTCCAATCCCAACCCGAGCCCAAAGGTGATCTTTTAATATAATCTTTGACACAGGGACCCAGTGATGTTTCAAGAATGTTCTTAGAATGAGTGAATTGAGGTTTATCCAGAGTGTCAAACCCTCCCCAAGAATCAACCCAAAAGAGTGCATCTTCTCCTGTCCCTAAATTCCAAGTTAGTTTGTTAGAGATGATGTCGCGACATTCTAACATAAAATTCCAAATGCGGGAACCCCTTGGCGGGTTCCTTTCTCTGAAGATGTTATCTATATTGTTGTCTGTTAAATATTTAGATATAAGAATTTGAGCCCACTTAGCCTAAGGATTCTTGTAAAGGTGCCAGACTAATTTGGCCCCTAAAGCTTTCCCATGATCTCCAATATTACTAATCCCTACGCCCCCTTCCTCTTTAGGAAAGCAGACTTTGTCCCAGGCAATTAGTGGGTATTTCTTATCATCTCTCATACCTTGCCAAAACAAGTTTCTTAAATGTTTATTTAGTTCTAATTTTTTGTTAGCAAGAAGGTTGATGCATGCTAATTGGTAGATTGGCATAGAGGCAAGGATCGATTTAACCATTCTGGCTCTCCCAGCAGAGGAAATCCATTTACCCTTCCAGGAATTCATCTTTTTTTTTTTTTTTCTATTGTTGGATTCCAGAGAGAGGCCATTCTAGTTCCTTATCTAAAGGTAATCCCAGGTATTTACAAGGGAGATTTCCTAGGTTAAAGTTTAAAATGCTACAAATCTGTTGTGAAATCTTATTTGTAGTATTAAAGAAAAATACTTCAGATTTTTTTTCATTGATTTCCTGCACAGAAGTTGTAGTATAAGAGTATAGGATAGATTTGTGCAAAATAGCCTCATTAACTTCACTGGCCCCATAAAGCATGGTATCATCCACAAATTGTTGATGGGTAGTTGGATCCATATTGTTGGAAATTGTGATGCCTTTGAGACTGCCATCTAGATGCTGAGATTTTATAGCTCTTCCCAAGGCTTCTGCCATGATGGTAAAGAGATACAGGGACATTAGATCTCCTTGTCTGATTCCTCTTGAAATCCCAAAAAATCCTTCCGAAGTGCCACTTATCAAGACCAAGATCATAGGGGTTGATATACATTCATATATTAGGTTGATCCAACTTTTTGCAAATCCAAAAGCTTCAAGGCATTTGCAAAGAAATCTCCAATACACTTTATCATATGCCTTCCTAATATCCAATTTAATTAACATACTGGGAGACTTATTATTTAGGATCGAGTGAATAACTTCTTGAGCTATTATGATTCCATCATAAATTGATCTGCCGAGGACAAAACCAGTTTGTTCCTCACTAATTAGAAGGGATAAGAGTTTTTGAAGCCTAGATGTTAAGGTTTTAGAAAGTAGTTTATATAAGGTATTACAGAGTGCAATTGGTCTAAAATCATTAAGACTTTCTGGTTTATCCTTTTTAGGGATAAGGGTTAGGAAGGTATTATTAACTTCTTTCAGGATATTCCCTGAGTTTCTAACACCTTCTAGTGCTTTTGTAACTTCTCTTATGAAATCCCAACATTTTTGAAAGAAAGCAGCTGGGAAGCCATATGGACCTGGCAATTTATCAGGGTTTATTTGCATTAAGGTGTCCTTGACTTTGTTAATTATGAATTTTTCTAATAACATCTTGTTGAATTGGGGTGTTACAACTTTTGGGATATGCTTCAGCATCTTGTTTTGATCACATAGATTAGATGATCATGTGTTATTTAATATATCTTTAAAATATACTATTGTTTCCTCCACTATCTCCGAAGGTTGTTGGAGGTCACTCCCTTCATCTGTCTTTATCTTTGTGATTCTATTTGTTACTCTCCTCTGTTTAGTGCTATTATGGAATAATTTAGTGTTCCCGTCTCCTGCCTCCAACCATGATCCTCTAGATTTTTGTCTCCAGAAGATCTCTTCTTTAGACAATATATCTTCATATTTAGATAGGAGGAATTTCTCTTCAAGGAATAATTCCTCATCCATTCTAGACCTAATAACCCATGTGTTAACCTCCTTTAGTTTTTCTTCTAAATCTAATTTTGTTTTAAAAATGTTACCAAATTTTTTTGAATTCCATTTTATAACTTTCTCTTAATAATTTTAAGTTTGCTAGCTACTATATACATTTTTTACCCTGATACCTGAGCTTCTTCCCACCATTGTTTAATGAGGTTAAGGGTATTCTCATCTTGGAGCCACATCTATTCAAATTTGAAGGGGCAGTTCCTTGGCCTAGAGTCAGAAATAATATGTAACTGGACAGGGTAGTGATCTGAGCCCAAAATGGGAAGTATTTCAGCATTGAAGGTTGCATTAAGATCAGTAAAACTCCTGTAAATATAGAATCTATCCAACTTTTCTACAATATTACAAAAAAATTTCCTTCTATTATTCCATGTAAAGGCACTATCTTTCGTATGTATTTCCAGAAGAGAGTTCCTAGTGACCCATTCATTAAAGAAATTCGCAGCTTGATTTAATTTAGAGCTACCTCCTCTCTTCTCAGAAAGCTTAGTAATAGTGTTAAAGTCCCCACCAATCAGGCAAAGTTGATTGGGGTGAGAGCCAAGGAAGGATTAAATCTCTAACCAAACTTGGAGTTTATCCTTTGTTTGTGTAGGACCATATACATTAATAAGGTTATAAACTAGTTTATTTTTGAAGTTCCTCACTTGACCAACCATCTAATTTTGGTGTTTCTCTAAAATGTTGAAGGAAACTGATCTAGGATCCCATATAATGGCTAGACCCCCTAAGGCCCTTATAGCTTGTGACTCCTCAAGGTGTCTAACTCCTAGTTTCCTTTTGAAATTGAGAGCTTCCTCTCTACCCATCTTAGTTTCCTATATTAATACTATCTCTGCTTTAGTCCTATTGATGCAGCGATGGAGAATCTGCTGCTTGTTAGGGGCACTAATGCCCCTAACATTCCATGAAAGGACAATCATATCTCCTTGGGAAGGCACTGCCCCTTCCCAACATTAAACAGAGATGTAATTTTGACTTGACCTGAAGCTTCTCCATCTCTATTTCTTAGTTCAGTATTCAATTTCCTACCTCTCTTCTTTAAGGTTCATTTGCAATCAGGGTTTTCCTTACTTGTCTGTGTAAATGCAATACCATAAGACTCAAGATTAATGGTCTCTAGGTTATTAATTTCCACAAGAAGGTTAGCTATGTCATCGATATATTCTAAGAATGTACTCTCAATACCCTTGATAAGAAGAGACCTTTGCAAAAGCACTTCCTCCTTATCACATATTTCATCTAAAACATATCAATTAGCTCGTTTGGGAGAGATTCTCCAACATAGTCAATGATAAGCTTAACTTCATCTTCTATTTGGGTGTCAGTCTCGAGAGCAGATCTTTGTTCTTCATGGTTTAACGGGGCATATTTGGATGACCCATTGAGAACGCCTTCTAGAGGGGCCGTGAAAGCAGGGATTGCTATCTGTGCCATAATAGCAATATCAGAGGGGGTCATACTACTAGGCACACTAGTAAGAGGGGAACCAATTAGGGCATGGTTCGCTGAATCCCCCAGGCATTGCCCAGAACTAGAAGGGTAGGCCCGACCCTTATTTTTAAGGTCAACAGAATAAATCCACCCAGGTTCAGATAAGGAGACCTCAGCAAGAATGGGGTCCCTCTCCATCCGATCCTTGGTGTTTCTAAGATTAAATCACTAGTTTGAGTTTTACTGTCATAATCTTCCTTGGGCAGTTGGGTAGCTAAGGAAACCCTAATCAGCTGTGAATCTGAGGTCGTCAAGGAAACATCTTTAGTTTTTCCTTGGCTACATTCCTTACTATAACACCTATTTCCTAAAAGCTGATCTTGACTCCCATTCCCTAGCTTATTACTTCCAAAATTTAATCTATTAGAAGATTCATCAAATTTCATGCTATCCTTTCCTGAAGATTTAATAATACCAGTTTTAGTTTGCAAAAAGGGTTGTAGACTTAGGTGGGGGGACATGAAGGATATAAAATGTTGTAGTTTAGAGGTTAGTGAGTGGTGGGAATGGTGTCAGGATCACTAGAACCGGAACAAAGAAACTTTGCTTCCAATGGAATATCGACGAGGACTCCATTATTTTTAGCAGGGTTATGAATAATTAGGGTAGGAGTCTTAGGAAACAAAGATGAAATAATAAAACCACCTTTTTCTTGAAAAAAGGATACATTAAGTTTGTAGGGTTTAATGAGATCATCAGAGACAAATTCATAACCAAGATAATTCCCAAATAAGATCTTAGCTGGTTCCGAAGCTACATCTAGGACATCCAGATTTTTATGCAAGATGACAGGATTTATTCTATGTGTTAGTGTTTTTCCTTTGATTTCTATAGGTTTTAGACTTTTAGTAGTCAGGTTCATCCTTACAATGATTACTTTATCTACCTCTAAGATATCTTTATCTATGAAGCCTACAAATTTTCCATAGAGGTTTCCAATTTTCCTTACCAATTCGTCATTTAAGAATTCAATAGGCATATTCTTTAGCATAAAAAGTCTTTCCACTTGGAAATTAGATAATTTACTAGGATCAAAAAGTGGGGACCAATCAAGAAATCTAAAATCTATGCCTTTGAATCTAGGGCATCCTGTCCTGAGAAGTTTATTTTTGAGATCTAAATTATTACAGTCTATATAGATAAAATTTTTTGGCAAGAGGACTATACATACCTTATACTCCAGTTCTTTCTTTAACCATGACGCAATGAATTTTGAAGAATATCCCACTCCATTCCACCTACAAAAAATTCCAAAGGATGCACACAATTCTTGTGTTTTCTCAATCAAGCCATCAATACATTTTAAAGAAAGAGATTCAATAGGTTCAGATAAGGTATTGGTTTCCCTTCTGCAATGAGGAGGGGTGTAGGTTGATTTTAAGGGAGACCCTAAAATCATCATTGGAGACCCAGCTATGTTTCTGCGGTGTGGTGGGGAGTATGGAATACCTGTAGAAGGAAAAGACTTGCCATTCTTAGGTAAAAGTTCTGAAGCTTTAGGGAATGTAGGTTGCGAGGCTTTGGTCTTTATTTTATGAGTAATGGAGGTAGCAGGCTGAGAGTGAGGAGGGGAGGATGAGGGAAGAACTAGATTTTGGGCAGAATCCAGCGGGGAGAGGTTGGAAAATCTGTTTTTTGTGGATATCAAAAAGGCTGATTTGTGATGAGGGATTTCACGCCGAGCAAGAACAACGCAGAAGCAACGAGCTCACTTCACATTTTGTCGATGAGCCAAGATCCATGGGTTTTTCAGATCCTTGATGCTACTCTCCTGAGGTGTAGCCCTAGGAAAAACCCTAGGGGAAGAGAGCATCAAATCTAGAGAGGATCTATGAGATTTGGCAAAGCAAATATTGCCAATGTTGGAATCCAGCATAGGAGAGGGGATAAATTTGGACGCCGCATATTTGTTCACAAAAAACAATCACATTTGTTGGTCTAATACATCCACTAAAAAAATCTTTGGTCGCAAAAATGCAGAGCCATTTTTTGTCCTATTATAAGATTGATATAATATCAAAATGATTGTCTGTTAAAGTGTTATTTTGTTAAGAATATTTTTATGAGTCTTTCACTAATATCTTCATACATGTTGGTCATGCCTATTGTTCAATTACATTATTCAACTTTATTTCAGCTATTTAATGCCACTATTCTTGTTCTGGAAATAGTGAAACAGAAGGTCTTGTTGACTGGGATTGAATTTCAGGCCTAGGAAATCTATTATCAAAGATACCCACTTCATATCAAAAGAAAAAATTGGAGGGTGACGTCAAATCAACCTTGAGAATAATGAAAAAAACCCCGAATATCCCTCTCTATATACCACCATTCCATGCTGATCTGAGCTACTAAACACTTCATATAATTTATCCATTCATATGCATGCTTTAGAAGAAAAAGAGTAGAAAGTTGTCTACGGTAGGTGAGAATTCAATAAAGATATAAATACCTAAATAGAGATTATTGATTAAACTCTTGTAAGTATATTTAATGACTTATTTTCTTGAGGAAAACAAGTTCTGACATCAGCGAATGTAGGAGCAATAAAATTGCTTCATTGGCATTCCATTAAATCACACGTGCAACACAGTTAAGTTGTAAGCACTAAAATACTGAGTTAATTTGTAAACATTGAAAAGCAATAGGTTTTACTATCATTTTTCACCATTTATAATCATTTTCACTAAAATGCATTTGGCAGGCACAAATTAATAATCTGCACATTTTTTAAATGCTTACTCTGTTCACGAAAAGATATAGATCAAGCTTTGTTGAGATAAGAAAAAACAAAAGGGTAAATTTTTTTTGATTCTAGAATAACTTATTTGAAATAGAGTTTGATGAGAAGGTTACTTTTATGTCAGAGTTATTACTTGAAGAATAGGCCTGCTTCTCATTACCTATTCTCCACTGCCAAATCCATATGCCTGCTCATTTCTCGAGTGAAATGATTCTACCAATCACCCACTTCATCTTTGTAAAAACAATATCGATTAATTATGTGAGCATTTTTGAAAATACATTTTCCATTTGTGTTAACATTTACAATGAAAAGAGATTTAAAGTTGCATGGATTATTTATGAAACCAATGTTTTCCAAAAGATTGTCTGAGGAAATTTAAAATATTTTTGATTTGGGCATAAGAATCTGCCTTGATATCTTCATAAGTAAAAAATAAGATGTTACTCTGATTTCTAGTGGTATTCCAAAAGCTTGAGACATGATCAATAAAAGGACCAAAGAAAGAGACACCATTAACGAAGGACTCAAAAGAATACTTCCTTGTAAATATTTAAATATTATTCTTGAATATAAACAAATTAGCTACGACACATCACATTGGATATAAAGCAACTACCTAGATTTGGCTGGGGTTTAGCAGGGGAGCATTTATTGTCCATCAAGCATGGAAGTAAAAATCCAGTGCCTCCATATTCTTGGCTAGGAATACAACATGCAATCCCCAGGCCCCACCTATATGACTGGGAGCAAACTGGGGGCTAGGTCTTTTTATCGACCTTGGGTTACTTACAAACCTTGATCTACTTTGAGGACACCTTTCCCCTGCAAGAAACACAAAATTCAAAGCACTTAGTTTGCGGGTTTGAACCCAAGAGACACTAACCACTTCAAGATAAGGTTTCTGGTCCAAAGCTCGCTGGGATGCCATCTGCTAAGAAACATAACAAATCTCTGCATTTCCATCCACAAAATCATTTCTTATGGTTCAATATTATGACCGAGCTGTAGCTGAGATGAAAATTGAGACACCTGCAAGTATTTCCCAGGCACATCACAAAGCCTTCCATTGTTCCCCTACCCATGTTCGAATCCCACAACATTGAGTCGCACAACTTGCTCAACTGCCATGTTGAACAAATTGAGAGTTTAATTAAAATGAATTGTTTTGCAGAAAACACTTATGCATGTTAGGTTTGAAATCATATATTGTTATTTTAAACCAAAAATTAAGATTAGACCATCCAGATTAAACCAAAATCTACAATTGACAGAGATTTCTCCAAACAGTTTCACACATAACTGACGAAGATTTCTTGAAACAATTCACGCATAACTGAAACTACACGTATGAGAGGTCCTATCACTCCAACTGAAGAGCCTCTTCGCTAACACCTCTCAAAAAATGGTAACATTTAAGATGAATAGTATTTGGAAAATGGAAAAGGTAAATCATTGATAATGTCAAATTCTAGCACAAATTCTAATTTTCATAAATATTTTATTTTTAGAATTTTATAAAAAATGTATTAATAGTTAACTATTATTCTATTATATTTTTATCAAAATATAACAAATCATTTGTAAACCTATTTTACTACCACAAACCACACACACCATTATAATTAATATTGCAATGAGAATTTAAATAATATAAATTATATATTTAATCTAATTATTTAATAAATAATTTTAAAATACAAGTACAATTCATCCTCCCATAACCATTCTCCTAACCTAATAGTAACATTAGGGCTCGTCTAGTTGGGGAATTGGAATTTGACTCAAAACCTGATTATCTAAAAAATTAGGTTTTGAAATTCTAGTTTTTCATCTTCCAGTTATAATTTGGACCGTTTGGTTGACCCGAAAGATGGATTAGTCAATCCATCTTCTGCTTTTGGTTGCCAATTTCAAAATTGGAATTGGAACTGACAAATTCCAACTTCTGCGTTTGGTTCAACAATTTCGAATTGGAATTGGAATTAGACACTCCATGATCTATGTTTGGTTCTACATTTCGAATTAGAATTGGAATTTGACAAAGACTATAATTTTTTTATTATTATTTAATAATGTTTAATTTAATGTTGTGACTTATTTTTTCCATTTTTTTATTTGTTTTATTTTGAGTTTTTTTTAATTGTTATTTTTTTAACTTTTTCTAATTTAAGATCATTGATTGCTTTATTTTCTAGAAAATACGTAACTACATCTAGTCATAGACAAAGTAAAAATACATTAACATCTAAAGAAATTTTTGGCTACTATATTTCCTTTTCTTCCTTAATTAGCTAACATTTTATGAGCTTCAATTATCCTCTAAATTATTGGGTGTAAATGACTTTTTTAAGGATAAAACTATTCGCAGAGAAAACTAGTTTGCGATAGCTCACTTGTTGTTTAAATTAGTTTTTATTAATATGTGTAGTAGCACGTCTAATTTTATTTTAGACAACTATTTTTCATGCTTATGCTCATAAAAATATATTTTGATCTCCTTTCTACTATTTATTAGATTATATTTTAAATTTCTATGAAATATCATATTCAATCTTTCTCAAATGACAAATACATCATATTTTTTTTTTCTTTGCACTTAGAATCAAGTTTAATTGATGTCCAGGATCTACAATTCTATGTCCAGGATCTACATGAATGATATGGTAATAGACAGGGTGATTGTAAAGTTCTATGACATCGAGACTATATACCAAATAAAATTAGGAATATAGAATGGTATTGTAAGGATTGGTTGGAATGAGACATACACGTGTTTTCATAAAAATATAAATAATCATTACAATGCTTGATATTAAATAAGTCTTGTAGTCCTCATCACAGTAGCCTCCGCTTTTTCCATAGCGGTCTCGAGTGCCTTGTAAGACTTGCACTCATCATCTGTAATAGGTATATGTCTAGATGGTGTAGATGATGTAGACAGAGATGGGGCATCATCGACCCACTGATAGTAGTCACATCCACCGCCATCCTACAATAAAAATCTAAGTTAGTATTTCTATAATGATTAATATTTATTATTTGTAAACATTAAATATAGTGCTATTAACAACCTTTTTCTTTATTTTTGCAAGTCCAACATTTACTGTTATGATTATTGTCTATGTGATGTCCTCAACATGCAGCGCACTCCATCACCATAGTCACACATAGGAACATTTATCATAGCCATCACTCCTATATCAAACAGATTTTTGTTCATTCATACTATTGAAGCAACCAAACTTAGTATTTATACAAAAAAAAAACAATGAAACATCTATAGAATCAGATAGAAGATGGGGAAGAACAATATCCATGAACTGAATGGTGGTGTGAAAACACACAGTTAAAAAAGAAATCCACTCTCTACATCCTTATGCCCCAGACTCGGTGACAAACTGTCTCATATCATGCACATTCTTCCCATTTCTGTATGTATTGTTAGATGGTCAATCCTACATATACAAACTAAACATGATAGAAAAAATAAAACTAGTTTATTTTTATATGGAATACACCAAGGAATACCATAAGAATTATTCATTGTTTACAAACATGAACAGTAAACAATCATCAGATAGCTCATTTTTTATCAACATATGTGGAGACTCACACGTTTGTGTACTTTAGGTTTTCTTATCAGATAGTTCATTGCATTTGATTGTGTACATAATATTTGCATCAACATTTTGGATCACACTATGTGATCCATCATCAAGATGAAAGAGAGAAAACTGATTGAAAGAGAGAAAAATGATTGACTTCTCTTTCAATCCTTTTTCTCTTTCATCCTGATGAAGGATCACAAAGTGTGATCAGAAATGATGATGCAAAAAATATCTACATAATCAAATCTAGAAGCTATTTCAAACATATTTAATATTAGCATATGTGTAGTCTCACAATATCATCATACGTGTAGTCTCAGAACTATCCATTTCTATTTCTTTACCATGAGACATAACTATCCCAGTGCAACAATAATAACAAATGCAATAGCTATATACATATAACATGAGACAAAATCATGAACAATACAATCATCTACCAAAACACATTTATATCATGATTTGTTCTCAAGAACTAGAAACGAATAGTTCTAAGAGTACAGCTTGACAATGCATTATATTAAGCATTCATCATATGGTACTCCTTGGTGTATTCCACTTAAATATGTTAACAACAAAACTAAAAAATGCAAGAAGAACAAAGTTTCCACCCCTTGTAATATGACATTTCTTTCTCAAGAATAATATGAAGATTCAACACAGATGAAGTACCAAAGAAAGAATATAGCACAAAATAAATTGAAGAGATACAATAGAAATCAGATCTATATTGTAAATTCTTAAGTTGACTCAGAATAAGAGAAATTTTGTGAGTACAACTAGTAGAAAAATTCTAAAAACCAATTAAATAATTGGGTGTAGATCCATGCAAAATTCTCTTTAATGAAACCTCATCATTTATAAGTTGTTTCCCTTCCTCTTCTAGGTAGATCTTGCATCCCATCTCCCACCACTCTCAAACAAAATACAGAGATGGAAAATAAGACAACAACCATAGGTGCACATAGATATTAATTTTAAAGAGAAGAAATAGAAGGAAAGACAAATTGAAGGGCCAACATTGAGAAAGAAAGCATTGAGAATTTTTGTATTGCAAAATCATCTTAAGATAATGGTCACAGTAACAAGATCAAGTTAGAGTTCACTAGGCCAAAAACTGATAACTCTCTCATGAAATGCATAATAGAAAACTGTTGCATCAGTCAAAGGTTTTTTTTCTAGTGCAACCTTCCATGTTCAATAATAATTAACTAGAATGACCTTCACATAAGACATATATACATCCACCAATATGATTTTCTTTCCTAGAGAGCTGAGATACCTATAGAATCTTACTAATCCATTCTCACATTAAAATTGACAAATTTGGTCCATGATAAGTCAATAGGAATCCTTTTCAGTTGTACTAGATAGAGAAAATATTGACATTCAATAATAGAAATCTCCCTCAAAAAAATGCATTCATGCTCCAAAAATTCAGAGGAAAGCAATCCATACAAGGGACCAACCATATTTCACAAGCATTGAATACATCAACACTCTGATACTATTCTTCATTGTACACTTTTCCTTTTATTCTAAATACATTTCCAAGGGTATGGCTGCTTTGAAATTTCAAGACTTTCCCTACTATTACATGCAATGCAAGCCATATCTGTGAGGCAAAACTATTAAATCTCAGTTTTCAATGTAGAAGATCAGCATGAACAAGAAACACAATCTTATAAGGTGATCTTCTCAATTTTGAAATGATGAACCACAAAACACCTCTTCATCTAGGAAAAATAATTTGAGTCAATTCTAGTAAATCATATAACAAAGAATCTACCTCTAGAGTTTGAATCAATTGAGAGCTAATTTAATTAAAGGATTTAATTAAAGGTCGAAAACACTACAAGACTTCGTCTATGTAAAGTTAACTTAATTGAGATCTCATCTTTATAGGTCAAGAGACTAACTAGTCTCATGTGATATGAAATCATTTTAGTAGCATTGTCAACTACAAGGTAACATAAATGGCTTCCCTACAATGCACTCCAAGACCCAATCATTGAAGCCATACAAATTGTTTTTTCCATATGTGGCTGCAATTCAGATTTTATTTATTGGCAGATATTCCTATTGGATGGGTTGTTAGTTGTGGTGTAATATAAAGATGCTTGAGCCTCCACCATGGTCCCTAATCTTAAACTGGCAGATGCAATCAAACAAACATAACCCTTTATTGAGCACATCTCTTTATGATTTCCAAAATTAGGCATTTGCAACACCCATTAGATACCCATTCTCAGAATTATTTTGCCCAAATTAGGGCTTTGGATAGGAAACATCAAGAGACCTAATAAAATTCTATTTAGAATGGCTTGTAGTAATGTGTTTGGATTGAATGACATTGGCAGTGAAGTAGTGGAGTTTTTCAACAGCTGCCAAAGATAAGCTATTTTGTACAACCCAAAAAGGCCATGGAAGTAGATTTTCTAAGTAGGCTTATCATCAAACAGTCACTTGAGAAGGAAGCACAACTACTCTCTGGAGCCGAACGAAGACCTGTCTCTTGCATTTGGAAGAGGCTCAAATTGGTAGATTTATGTGCTATACTTGCAGGGTAAGTGTTGGAGAATGGGAATAGCATTTGGTAAAGTACCTCTAGAGAATCTGCACAATGGGGATTTGAATACCATAATATCTAAAAATATAACATCCATGCCTAGGCCTCTGATCATAACGAATCTAGCTCTACCCACAATGCATGGATGCCAACTTCGTGATGCACAAGTACATTAATTATATGACAAAATGCTTCAAATAGATACATAGTCCACTCTGTAATGCTAGAAATAACTAAACTGTAGTCTCTTGAATGAACACTACAGTTTCTTGAATGAAAGCTATTTGGTGCTTGATGATAGAAAATAATATTAAGACCCTCTATTTTGGCGATCTTTTGGGGAGGTATAAGTGATATCAGAGAGATACAACAATATCTGGAGATGAATATATATTGTCAAAGTTTCATATAAATATTATTGAGATCATAGTTAAAGGATATTACCGCTACCCAACACAATGGATGAAACTACACATGTATACAGACTAACTATTATGGAATACATAAAATCAACAGTGATATACATTACCAATCAATAGGATACACAGCGGTAAAACCATCAGGAGGATCAACAGTTTGATAATCAAATCAGAAATCATCTATGCAGGATTTAATAATCTACTTGGTGACTTAACCACATTGCACATTATGGACTTTAGAGAGCCGATATGATTGGTAACACATAGTAGATGCACAAATATAGCCCATGACTAGAATGCTTTGAAGAGATGTCTCCATAACGCGGACCTTCCTTCAAAGAAATAAAATGTTAAGAATTTTAAACGAACACCAGACAAAACTTACAAACAAATTAACCATTAACAATGATCTACCACCAAGATTGCGATCCATGACAACATAAATTGTAGTCCAATATTGAATTAGTCAATGCCATCATAGATACAAAAAGTAGTGATAAACATGTTTTGAGAATAACTTTACCCATGTGCAATATAGATGTAAGAGGCAACAATGATGACATATTCACTGAATATGGACACATCTAATATTAGACTATGCATTAGAGATAGTATGGTCATTAGAATGCATTAAAGTTGCATGATAATAGTAATTGTAATAGATAAGACAATCACAATACTCTTGAGAAGAATGATAGATCAAACAATAAAGTGACAGTCCTAACAAGATTTTTAAAAAGTTCAACAACCTTTGAATGCTTTGGGCACTGTGGATCATTACAATCCACCAAATGTGAATGCAATCCACTCCACTCTCTCCTCCTCATTCATTAGCAAGAACCCTTTGGCTCTTTCACATTGAAGAACAAAGGCATCGTATGCCTTCATGAAAACACCTCGACTCAATTCAAGGATGGATTTGAGAGCATTATACGCGCTAAGTAAAATAGTATCCTCATCAGATTTATCCACTTTGTTGAGTTGAATGTTTCCGAGGCTATCTTTTAATTTCTTGATTGTTTCACATATGACATCTGAGGAACTGACCATACTTGCCTTTTTCCTCTTTCACTGCCTTGATGGTGATGATGATGTAGGAGTTCCTTTGTTTGCAGTGGACTGATTTGAATGATTAAGGTCTTCATCCAAATCAACAAAAATGTCAAGATTTATACTGAAACCAATGTCCTCTTCATCATGCACATCAAATGCCTCTTCCATAGGGTTCCCTTCCTCACTCTCATGGGAAGTCATAGCTGCATCACCTTTAGTAATGTCATTACCAACAATTAAACTTAATTCATTAAAGTATTGGAAGGTTTGCCTCTTATACACTTTGGCATTTTTGAACTCTCTCCTCTACATGTTAGCATAAATAAATGGATTAGGTTTTGTGTATCAGTATTAATATTATAAGAAGGCAATAATATTTCAATCAAAACATTAGAAAGACCACCCTACCTTCAAAAGATCATTCCACACACTCTCCTCAACATCCATGCATTGAGTTGCCACATTCCAAGCAAAACTGCTTGTATTAGAACTCAACTCTCTCATCACTCTATATGCAAGCTTCCATGTTTTCAACTTGTTTTTAAAATTGTCCTTTGTTAGAGTGTGGTACATATCCATATTGAACCGCCTCTCAATGGAAATCCACACTTCTTTTTTGAATCTTCCATCTCCTTTTCTTCCAAGTTGGACTTTCTCATTGAGCAAGTCTAAAAACTTGCATTCCATCTCTTTCGTCAATTGTACCTTCTTTGAGGAAGAAGATAACTGGCTCAGGTTACTAGTTTCTTCCATCCTCATCATGAGTTCTATGTATGCCATGATTTAGATCAACTGTTCACAATGTACAAAGGCTTGTTAATGATGTAAGCATATTGTTGTTAATGTTTTAAACATAGACATGGAACATATTTATATACAAATCCATAAAAGTACAACTATTATATACAAGTTCAATACTCCCAGATACAAAAAAAAAAGAAAAAGGAAACCATCATGTATATCAAAGTATTTGCATACATCATTTTACTCAAATAAAACACATTGACCCATAAAAGTAAAACTATTACATGTACAAATCCAATACTTCTAGATACAAACAAAAGAAGAAGGAAACCATCATGTATATCAAAGTATTTGCATACATCATTTTACTCAAATAAAACACATTGACCCATAAGCGTACAACTATTAGGTATAATTCCAATATTTCCAGATATGAACAAAAGAAAAAGGAGACCATCATGTATATCAAAGTATTTGCATACATCAGTTTAATAAAATAAAACACATTGACCCATAAAAGTACAACTATTCTCTGGATCTATAGTTTTCCCACATTGTACTTGCTATATCATCTTGAAACTGTGCCCATTGGTCTCTATCATGCTGAGACAACCCATATTTCTTAAGAATTGGTACATCTATCCCATAGTGATCATCTTTCTCTTCGGTACCAATTTTTGATGGAATGTCATCCTCTATCATAATGAAGTTGTGTAATATGAAAAATGCTAATAAAGTATGAGGTTGTGTCATAATAGAATAAGACATGGCATGCCTAAGGACTGGAAAACGCTGCTTGAGAATACCATATCTATGCTCTATTGCATTTCTAAGAGAGGAGTGTTAGTGGTTGAACAACTCTTGTGGAGAGTTTATTGGATTTTCTCTTGAAAAATCCTTCAGGTGGTAACATGTACACCAATAAGGAGGAATAATTCTAGGTGCATTGGGATATCCAGCATCCACTAGAAAATATTTTCCTATATAAATAAAGTAGATTGTTAAAACTTGAAACATTGATTGTACCCTCGAGTATATTAAACTATTATTTGGCTTACCATGGGGAAAAACAAGTGGATCTTCTCTTGACAGAGCTGAAGCTAGAAAAAGATTATCCACAGTAGACCCTTCCCAACCAGCAAGGCAGTACTGAAACTTATAATTGAAGGAACACACACCCATAACATTTTGTGACAAGTTGCCTTTTCTATCATGATATTTACCTTGCATGTTGACATCGAGTGTGACTGGTATATTGGTTCCATTGATAGCTCCAACACAATCCTTTATGATATGATACAATCATCAATTGTATGGTCAACCAATAATATTATAAGGATATAAATCCATACAAGAAATTTGTAACAACACAAGAATTACCTTAAAGAACGGATCAACATGGTCCTTCCCACTAATTTCAAGAGGATTGTTTGGACCAAGTGCTATAAATTAATCCTCTTGGAGTCCTAAGATAGCACTCAACACCTTGTGGAAGTATCGACTAGCTGTCTCTCCTAAGTGCCCAAAGTTGTGGGAAATCTTGCGGTTCCTCCGATTGTGACCAAGGGTGTGGAGAAACATCACAAGTTGTTCTTCTAACTTCAAGTGTATTGTATCTGTCAAGCTTCCTTTCAGCCATAGGATACTAGCTAGATGAAAGAAGGCTCCCGTACTCATGTGAATCTAATCATGACAATCCATGGCATTAGAATGAATAACCATTCTATAAAAAGAATTTCCTTTTCTAATTTGTTTACCCATTTGTGCACTGCCTTGTCAGGCGAACACTACTTTGGCTATTGAAAGAAAAGAAATAAGAGATGTGAGAAGACCAGTGTATGTCATCTCCATAGCTACATATCCTAGAATGTCAATATTCTTAGTAGGATCCATCAATGCCCTAAAATTCAGACAAACACAACTATTTCAGCGAGGAGATATCCACTATCAAGCACAAAGATAGGGTGTACATTAGTTACATTATTGACTTGTACCTCACATACACAAAAAATTCTAATTCAAATAGCCACCATTCAAATCATAGCTCTAGCAATCCTCACTAATATTACCCTATTACAATTAAACCCTACTCACGATGTTTCAAGAAGTGGGATATCAAAATCTCACTTCTTGTTACTTGTTAGTAAAATTTTGTGGCTGCTTTGTTACCAGTGTCTCTAGTGATGTATATTAACATTTGAGTCCCTAGTGTTACACCTTAAGATAACAAAGAAAATGAATTCTAGCTCTTTGAAAAACTAGAGCCCAGATTCATATCCAATAGTCTAGAATGTAGACTGCCAAAGGATTCATAAGATAATATGCCATGGCAGCAACCGACATGGAAAATCATATGTGAGGTGTACCAGCTACATTTTGTCTAACATTACACATGGCCTCATTATTACATCTAGAATATGAACAACCAATGAAATTGGGGTTTATTTCCTATTCTTTTCTGGCTCTTCCCTATGCATATGGAGTCTGTTTAGAACATGTTTAAATGATGTTGGAGTCAAAGCACTAATTTGTTATGGTAGGGGTCACTATTTTACAAAATAGTTTATTAATTTTGGAGTTAATGTACAAATCATATTATTTTTTAATTTTAATTATTCAGTATATCAATTATTTACATGAAACATGAGTTTTAATTGATATATTGAATAGTGTTGGAGTTTGTTCTTGATATTTTTGGAGAAAATTGATCTCTGTAATTTGTATTTTGTATTTCTTTTGAATCAAAATTTAGTTTATTTTTTCCATATTGTAATACCTTTTTGTACAAGTTCTTAATGTCAATTTTATTTTTCAAGATTCCTCTCTTAAAAAGAAGAACTATTCTAATATTTCTTTTTCATTAATATATTATTTTTCCAATAAAAAAAATGTATTGGTTGTTTATGGTATGAAACAAATGTTTTATATAAATAATTGATATATTTATTTTGACATGTTGATTTATTTATGTAGGGTCCCTTTGTACATGGTTGTGTGCACACTCCCACAAGATTGTTCATAAGAATGGGTTATTGATGCATGGTTCCTTTGTACATGGTCTTCTTGTGTGGGTACTTCTTGGGGTCACTTTGGTGCAGAGTGAACACAACCAAAGTGTGATTTTCCCCTCCTCTGTTAATTGGATGATGTCCTCAAACCCTTCATGTCTACAATAGAATAATTTAGAATTCCCTGACTTGACAAGTCACTAAATCCCTTCTTCACAAGGTGATTCTTGTTAACTCACCCTCCTTGAGTCTCCTATTTGATAGTCTTCCTAGGGATACTCTCCCTTTACCCAAACATCCAAAGGATGACTAAGTTACAATAAATATAGACTTCTAATAAGGTTATAACTTCTGGTAGTCCCTCAAATCACTTCTTTCCACAATTAACTTTATTCAAGAATCCATTGTATAAAGAGTAAAAAGACAAAAATCAATCAAAGGACAATGCTATGTTGAATAAAAAATAAGTTTTGTGATAATGAAAACCAATTTCATGTACAATATAAGGCAAGAAATCTAGTTTCAATGCTTCTCTGAAAAAAACATTTTCAACTTCTGATCAATTATGTTTAAAAACTGAAAAATATAGTATCTTCTTAAAAGTTGATATCTTGTAAAAGTCTTCTGAATCGATACACTACTATAATACCATTTTAATTGACTCTCTTTTCATAGCATATTTTGTAATAATTATCTTGTGTGGGAAAAGGTGGAATCTACATTGATTCCTAGAGAACTGCTGACCAAAGATTTTTTTTCAATTTGAGGCAGTGCTGGTGGTGATCTGTAATAAAGTTTAATTCTTCCATTTGCCCTACTGGATTTTGTACTCACCCCAAGCCATATCTTCAAACTTTACCGCTGCCCCGATTACATGATAATGGGTCAAATTACCATTTTCTACCGTATTGGTTTTTCTTCTCAGTTTAAGAGAAACAATATATGATGAAGATCACGTGAGATGCTATTTCTGAGGATCATATTGAGGCACAAGCTTGTTATCTTGGAATCCTAGGTATAACATTCTATGTAATAATATTCTAGTTTTGAGGACCATATTGAGCCGCTAGGTCCCTTCATCGTGCCATCCTAGTTACCTCCAAAATCCTTAAAATTAAGGCACAATATTAATGTAATACTTGGTTGTAATCTCCTATCCTATGACAAAAACCACTAATGCACCTTCTTTTTAAAACCCAACACAATACATTTATTGATTTTATGTTAGATGGTGAGACTCGATGGGTTTAGCTCCAATCTGTTTTCATGGACTTACGATTTTGCCATGATCAAAGCATACATTTTAGGTTTCTAGTTAAAAAAATGTATATTAAAGCTTCAGGTCTTTTAAATCTTATTGACCTTTTGATTTAGATATTATTCACAACTGAGCCTTAAGATGCACCTCTAGTTCTTGGATTTTTTCTCCAATTGAGAGCTTTGTACAGACTCAGGATGCTGCTTTTAGACTCCCATATAGAAACTTGCAGAGAATTCCTCAGGAAAACCCTTGGGAATATTTTTTGATCTAATAATGACCATCACCATAAATGTATTACATTTTATGCTAGATTATCTAGCACAACTTAATAAGTTCAGCATTTGGGCATATGTCCTGCAACAACTCCTGATCACTAGGGAATCACTCTAGAGAAATATGAAGTCTTTTCCTAGTTGAATTAAAGAAAAATAATTTATATAGAAAAAGAACTGCAAATAGATTGTTTGCGAGAAATGAGAAACACACAAGTCTATATCTGATGATAGTCACAAATAGATTTCACTGCAATTTTCTTGAATTTTTCTATTTATGAATGAATGATAATCTTGAAGCTCAATACCTACCCAAGTTTATTTGAATAGAAATGCCATTTGATCTCTCATAGAATAATGATTTGAATAGTGTTAAAACCATCAGATGAAATTAGGGTTAGAAAGATGGAGAAATTCATATAGGATTTGGAAGATAGTGGTCTAATATGCATCCATACAGTTTAATTATAAATTGATGATAGTCAAGAATGGTGTTACATGTATATGTGGTTCCTTGAAGGATTAAAGAATATTGAAATTCTATTAAATGTTTAAACACAACAAGGATATGAATATCTCTCTGTGGTAATGTTCGGACTGCAAGAATGAAGGCAACTTCCTAGTTAACACAATCATGTTGGTTAGAAAGAAGATCATTCCATCAGTACAATGTCTATTGGAGGCCTAAATAGTGGGGTTTTTAAGGCAAGTATAACAACATAAGTTTCCATATGGGCCTTTTATCAATCAAGGAATCCCTTAAGACTAGAAATAACAAGTTTTCTTTATTGTGGAGTCTTTTTTTGACACTTTCATCACATCATGAGTTTCCATATGTGCCTTTCATCACACAAGAAGGACTAAAACCAAACAATAGGATGGTCTAGGAATTTAGAACACATCCTTTATTACAAAGAAAAACAAAACATAGAACTCAAGTCCCAAAGAAAAATTGAATGGCCTAGGTGCCCTGCACCACACTTAGCAACAATGTGATCTCATTATTTTTTATGTTTCCTTACTATCAAAAGGACTAAAAGGATCTTGTTTTCTCTATCATCATTATCAAGTATTGTGACTATCCTTTCTATTTCATTGACTATTATCATGCAAATTTTGCATCAGATGTGTCCATATTCACTGAATATGTCATCATTGTTGCCTCTTACATCTGTATCACTTCTTTTTCCTATTTATGATGGCATTGACTAATTCAATATGGACTGTAATTTATGTTATCACACATTGCAATCTTGGTTATTACCCTCCTAAGGGCCTTGGTAAGCTTATTCTATGTGTATATGAAAAGTAGTGTGTGTAAAATTCTAGTGAAGCACATAGAATAATGGATTTGTCATAAGGAACAGAGGTAGGCACGATTATAAGGAGTACTTTGGTAAAGCATGTAGTGACAGTCAAATAGATCTTAATGTTGATATTAATCACAATCAATCTCAAGGGTAGTATGTAGTCTTAGACAATAGTATAGTGTAAAAATAGGTAGTGTCATGATGAAGGTCACTGCTAGGATCTGCAAAGCATTAAGAAAATTTGAATATAAATGCCATTTGATCTCTCATAGAACAATAATTTAAACATTGTTAAAACCATCAGATAAAATTAAGGGTTAGAAAGATGGAGACATTCATATAGGATTTGGAAGATAGTGGTCTAATATGCATCCATACAATTTAATTATAAATTGATGATAGTGAAGAATGGTGTTACATGTATATTTGGTTCTTTGAAGGATTAAAGAATGATAAAATTCTATTAAATGTTTAAACACAACAAGGATATGAAGATCTCTCTGTGGTAATGTTGGGATTGCAAGAATGAAGGCAAGTTCCTAGTTAACACAATCATGCCGATTAGAAAGAAGATTGTTCCATCAGTACAATGTCAATTGGAGGCCTAAATAGTGGGGTTTTTAAGGCAAGTATAACAACATAAGTTTCCATATGGTCCTTTCATCAATTAAGGAAGCCTTTAAGATTAGAAATGACAAGTTTTCTTTATTTTGGAGTCTTTTTTTGGCACTTTCATCACAACATAAGTTTCCATATGGGCCTTTCATCACACAAGAAGGACTAAAACCAAACCATAGGATGATCTAGCAATTTAGAACACATCCTTTATTACAAAGCAAAACAAAACATAGAACTCAAGTCCCAAAGAAAAATTGAATGGCTTAGGAGCACAATGTTACATTTGTTTCAAAGCCAAAAGAAATTACCAGATAGAAGCTCTCAAGCAGATAAAGGAATGTAGTCATTTTTCATAAATGATCAAGAATAAAGGGTAAGAAGTAATTCATCATCAACAAAATATATTGTGAAGAGTGTTATGATAATTAAGAACATGGCCAATAGAAGAAGAAAAGAAAAGACACATTTGTTCAAAGGAGAATCACAAAATTACATATTAAGAAGAATGAAAAACCTAGAACATTCATTCTAGTCAACAAGGGCATTCACCAATTATGAAGCACTTGCAATCACCGTTGATACTACTATCATAGACCAGGTACTTCAATATGATAGTGATATCAATAATGAGGAAGTATGAATGTAATAAAACAAAGAACATGAGTAGAGAGACATATCATGGTTGCAAATACAAGATCGGGTATACAAAATTTGTATTTCTTGTTTCTTTTGTTTTTATCTCCCAAAACACATGGAGCCTTTTGAATGTTATCTCTTTAAAAAAATAAAATAAACCCACAAATTTGTACGTGACCCTCAACAAACTCATGAAAACCCTTCAAGTATTAAATGTACAGATGCCCAATTTTTATAAATAACCTAGAACCTAGTATCAATAGCGCGAAAACAAAACCCTCCATCAAACAACATCAAAACAAAACCCTGAATCGAACAACATCAAAACAAAACCCTTTCACTGCAGATGGCTAGAGTTGATAATGGACACTCTCTCCCAGGAAAGCAACTAAAGCCATAAATCAAGTAAAAAATCTGATATAATGAATACCTGACGTGAGTTAGAATGTATGTTGCCCTCACAACAGTCGCTTGCAACTAAGACCTACACAGTATGCACTGTATGCACCTCCTCGGAATCCTCCTCCTTTGTTAGAATGTATGTTTCCCTCACAATAGTCGCTTGCAATGATGTAGAGAATGGTGCTCGTTCCCTCTTGCAAACCCTAAAATCAGAATCGGAAGACTACGAACCCCAAGGACAGATTAAAATGGGCTTTAAAAAACCTAAAACCCAAACTGTATTTTGAATTCCACTTATTTGGTGGGAATATGCTACCACCCATTTTTGGGTCAAAATCGGGTTTCATCCGCCAAAACTAGATTTTCATTTTTGGCAATTAAACGGTGGATTTGGGGAAAAACCAGAAGTCCCACACCCAATTCTGGTCCAATTCAGCCAAACAAACAAGGCTAGGTATGACTAGTATTTGGAAACTAAAAACATCCATCATTGGAAATCCATTTACATAAGCTATGCCAGTGCTACATAGAACATCCGCTACTGCGTTACATATTTAGAATGCCGCAAAACCATTCAAAATTCCATTATTTTGATTTATGAAAGATCTACTCATCAGTTATCTTATTCACAACACTCTTGAATTCCAAAACCCGCACCTCTAAAGAAAATAATGCAATGCAGCTATTCTACTGAAATAAATAACACCCTAGCGGATTGAACATTATGTATTATTTACGAATGCCAGGGTTTTAATTCTAGGTTTTTATAGGGTTTAAACTTTAAGTTTAAACATGATTTATACATTAGTTATTTTAGTTAAAATCGTAAGAATTAATATAGAAAATATGTTTTATTTTCTTATATCTCAATTAATAGGATGCATCTTACTATATCTAGTTGGATGCAAGCACAAAGTTGAGTGCCAATTCTATGAAAGTCCGCGGCCAAAAAAATTTGGCAAACAAAAATGGGCATCCGTGTTTTAAGAAATGGGTACCCATTACGCTTCGGGTACCCGAGTCGTAAATGTAAAATGGGCGCCCATTTCAAAAATGGGCACCCGTTTTGGTTCAGGTGCCCATGCCAAAACGAGCACCCATTTTTTAAAACTATTTAAAATTTCTTTTAAACCATTTTGCAAGTCATTTTCACAACTTGAAAAATGTAATTACATTTTTCTCTAGACGGGTGCCCATTTTTTAGAGCTACCACCGACCCCTTGCTGCCATTTTTCTGACTACAGGTACATATTAGTGTTTTTATTGAAAATGTACTTTATTGTTGTTTTTAATTAGTTTAATGTTTTTGATAGATAAAAGCAGCAAGAGGGTGCTAGCCAGTGGAACAGGGGACTAGAAGCACATTAACAGCATGTTAATGGCACTAGCCAAAGCTTGAAGCAGATATGACTGTTAGCTTGTTTACATATTAGTTTAATGTTAAAAAATGTACATTATGTTTATTGTTTACTATTTACTGTTTAATGTTTTTTTTAAAATAGGATTGAAATAAATTGTTATATTTATTTTTAGTTTTTAATTTTTAAATTAATTTAAAAAACTAAGTAGAAAACTTATTTAATCCTAGGTAGAAAACTAAAACTAAAACCTAAACCTAATGACAACTAAAACAAGAAACACTAGGTAGAAAAATAAAACCTAAACACAACTCAAACAAGATTGTAAACCCTAGGTTGAAAACATAAATGTAAACCTATACAGAACATCAAAAACAAATTTTTAAACTCTAGGTCTAGGAAATAAATAATAAACTCTCTCTCTCTCTCTCTCTCTCTCTCTCTCTCACACACACACACACACACACACACACACACACACACACACACAAGACCTAATAAGATATAATACCTACTAATAAGACCTAATAGAACCCTTAAGACCTAATAGAACTAGAATTAAGACCTAACATGTGACTAATAAAACCAATTAGGACCTATTACTTGACCAATTAAGACTAATTAAGATGGGTAGTAGGAACTAATAGGACCCTTAAGACCCAATTAGACCTAATAGGACTAGTTTAAGACCTAATAGAACCTATACGACCTAGATTAGGACCTAATAGGACCAATAATACCTAGTAGGACCTATATGACCTATTATGACCTAATATGCAAGTTAATAAGACCTAATAGGACACTTAAGACCTAATAGGACTTATTAAGATCAATTAGTACGAGTTAAAACCTAATAATCCACCTAATAAGATGTAATAACTTCCACCCTTAAGACCTAATAAGATGAAATAGGACCCTTAAGACCTTTTACCTGACCTAACATTATTAATAAGAAATAAAATTACCTAATGCCGAATAATAAGACATAATAAGACCTAATATAGGATCTAGATCTCTCTCTCTCACACACACACACACAAGACCTAATAAGATATAATACCTACTAATAAGACCTAATAGGACCCTTAAGACCTAATAGAACTGGAATTAAGACCTAACATGTCACTAATAAGACCAATTATGACCTATTACTTGACCAATTAAGACTAATTAAGACATAATATGACATAATGTGACTAATAAGATATAATATGATAGGTAGTTCCTACTAATAAGACCAATTAGGACCAATACCTAACCTATTAAGACCTAATTTAGGAACAATAAGACATAATATGACCTATTAAGACCAACTCTCTCTCTCTCTCTCTCTCTCTCTCTTATTTTTTTTAATTTATATTTCTAAATTAAATGTTGCATTTAATTATAAGTCTAAATTAGATCTTTGTAAGGTAAAATGTAAATTATATAGTAATTATCAATTTCCATGTTTTTATATACATTTGCAGATTATATACCCATGGATCATTTTGATATTGAGGAGCTTTTGGCTCAGCAGGCACCTCCACCTCCACCTCCACCTCCACCTCCACCCACTCTGGCAGAGTTGTGGGAGAATATTAGGAGAAAGCTAGATGCTATCACACATGATATTAATACCATTAGACATGAGCCTCATCCACCTCCATAGCTACTACGTCTTACAGACAACATGCAAGGGATTTTAGATTCAGTACAGTCATTAGACTTAGAGCTAGATAGTTACCAGTCATGGAGGGACTCCATGCATACCTTTTATGCTGATGGCCTCTCCTATAAAGACGTCAATGATTTAAAGATTATAAAAAATGATTTTAAACCTTTCTTTGTGAACCCTAAAATAGGTGAAGAGATCATTGGCAAGAAGCCACACATTTCTATTTGATGGTGTCGACACCCACAAATAGCTGCACATTTCTAGGAGCGGTGGTGGATGGTATTTGACCATCCACCACACACTAATCATGAGGTCCCATTATATTTTTTGAAAAAATTATGGGCTAAATTTCAATTGGGTAGGAAACCCAATTACTTTGATATGTGAGATTTTTAGGGGGTCAGTCGGGGTATGCCACAAAGTAGGCCAGGGGCCAAATTGAGTGATAGAACTCAAAATCATGTGCTTAATGAGCCCCTTGTTCCTCTTCCTACTTCAGTAGTACCTACACCTATCCACCATCAAGAAGTGCACTTAGCTCTTGGTTCATTGAGTTCCCTTTCAGGGAATTTGTTATAGTAGATGACCCAGGCGAGGGTTGCCCCTAGCATAGCACACATTTGCACGAGATGTGGGGATATATGCAGGGATCCCCAGAGTGAGCCTGGCGATGATGGTGCTACCCATGGTGGATATGATGATGTTGGTGATGGTGCACATGGTGTTGATGACGTTGGCGCACGGGGTGGAGTTTGAGATGACATCACATCATATGCTAATTTTCTATGTACAGACGACGATCAGCCTGCAGAGGTAAATTTAATTATTTAATTTATATACTACAATATTAAATTACATATTTATACACATATCAACCATAACATTTGGATTTTTGGTGAACAGAGGAGGGTT
This sequence comes from Thuja plicata, assembly GCA_018584345.1. Taxonomy (NCBI): domain Eukaryota; kingdom Viridiplantae; phylum Streptophyta; class Pinopsida; order Cupressales; family Cupressaceae; genus Thuja; species Thuja plicata. The sequence continues at coordinate 1,047,677 of MU227851.1, forward strand.
GACATGGGGTCATTCAGTGACCGTCATCATATCACCTCCACACCTTGAGATCTCAGCGACCCATTCACAATATACACGTTCATCTAGATATATAGATGAGTACATTTAAAGTTTAAAAAATTAAACCTTGAATTGATGATGTGTTTTATATTATTTGTAGGGTGCTTCATGTACTACTAAGGTTGGTAGTTCTTCATGCTCTTCCCCACCGGTCACTGAGACATAGCCTCATATATGTGTAGTATGTTTTAGATTCATTAATTTAAAGTGTTTATATGCTTACTAGTTTATGTACAACTTTTATTCATGTTTATAGTTTGCAATTGTAAGCTTTTGGATTCTCTCATTTCATGTCACATTTACATCCTGACTCACCAGTGACACTGGCTATGCATCATACATCTAATGTAAATGCTTATGTTTGATAAATTTATAGTCAAGTTCAATATAAATTAAAATTTATGTATGTGTGCAAGTTTTCAATTCATGATTTAAATATGTTGTTCAGGTGGATACTACCATGAATCTTGGCATGGCTATAGGATTGAGTCAAATGCAGCCATCAACATTTTTCTTTGAGGTCACGATTAAAATTAATTTTACATTGTCTATTAGTACCTGTCTTTTATAGGTCTCAATTAGATAAATTTTGTAATTTGTTTATTTTTACAGGAGTTGACTGCATCAACATTTGATGTTGGTGAGAGTGGACCTCCTTGTCCCACTGAGGGCATTACACCACATGGACATAGGGTGAAATTTTAAATTATGTTCATTAATATTACTTTTACTTTTTAAGTGAATTATGTAATTCATTTAAATTAAACACACTTGGTCTTCTGATGTGATGTTTTATAAATGTACAGGAGGATGAGGTCCATCATGATGGTACATCCGAGTCACCTTCACGTGGAGTGAAGAGGAGTGTAGATCAGCTAGATGAGCAGAGTTAGAGCATGTTATATTATATATGATGGACATTTTATGCTCTTTTTCACATGTTAGACCTTATTATGGACATATCAGGACTTTTTATCATTTTAATTGTACTTGTGTTATCATGACTCGTTATTATATGTTATTAGGACTTGTTATTATATGTTATCAGGACTTGTTATCATATTATTTGTACTTGTGTTATGATGACTTCTGTTATATCATGTTATTTGGACTTGTGTTATCATGACTTATTATATGTTATCAGGACTTGTTATCATATTATTTGTACTTTTGATTTGAATCTAGATATATGTGAGTTTACATCTAATATATGAGTTTATGTGAGTTTACGTATATTCAATTGTAATTAAATATCAATTACATAATCTTATCATTAATAGTAGTTATTTCTTCATGTAACTAACAAGAGGAATTGATTTAAATTATAAATAGTAGTTATTTCTTCATGTAATTGACAAGAGGAATTGATTTAAATTATAAATAGTAAATTGAATAACTAAATTCAACTGTAATTAAATTAAATATAAATTGTTATTGACAAAATTGGACATGAAGAAAAGTGAGCTCATGTATTTTATAAAACCAAAATTGGACGAATTTACAAGTGTACATTGAACTTCATAAATAGTTCATGTATTTTATATAACCAAACTTGGATGAATACAAATGTACAATGAACTTCATAAATATTTCATGTCTACATGTTCTTCTAGAGGTCCTGCATCATAAAAATGAATGTTGAAATGTTAGAAAATTTGTATTTAAATATAAAATTCATTTATAGGATCCAGAAGTTAGATAAATTAATTACACTTACCTAGTATTACAACTTTGATTAGCCAAAAGTTGTTAATTGCATAATTTGTCTAATATGTTACATCCAGCTATACTTGACACCTGAAAACCAAAGTAATTAGCTCTACATGTATGATACTTGAAAGAAGTCATGTCTACATATACAAATATAATAATTAACAAAAACTTACATGTATAAATTTGATTCAACCTAATG
>MU227851.1:1049698-1063854 GCA_018584345.1 Thuja plicata
CATCCTCTCTTTTCTGCAATGCATCTTTGATTGCCTCATGGTCTTCCATTGAAAGTGTCCATAATATTTTATTAGCAGGTTTCCCTTTGTATCTTTCCAATTTGATATTTGTTGCCACTACCAAATGAGAATAATGTATAATCTTCTTTTCTGATTGGTAGTCTTCAAAAGTTGGTAAACTATACTTCTTGTTAGGTATTTGCGTAGCCATGTACCAACAACCAAAATAGACCCAATTAGATATTCAAAACCATCATCATCTACTTCATGACATATCAACTTTTTCTTAGGTTGTACACATCGAGCTAGCCAATAATCAGTCTGCTCTTCATTATCCTCGGGTGCAACAACAACATACACATGTCCTACAAAAAAAAATTAAGTACATGTACAAATTAAATTTATTAGACATATAATTCTAATACAATAATAAATTAGATGACACACATTAATAATATAGTTTAAATTTTTACAAGAAATTGAATGAAATTACCAGGTTCTATGAGGTCTGAAACATGATCATAATCTTCTGATGTAAATGCATGATTTAGGTCTTCATTTCTTATATCATCTTGATATTGTGGCTCACTAGGTGTTAAGGATTTTTGTTTCCATTCTTCAACCCATTCCATATTCTCGCACTCTTCCCATTCACCTGCAACACAAAATTGACAAAAACATGCAAGCTCCTACTCCATATAGTCCAAGTGTTAGAATTAGAACTCATAAATGAATGTCATTTAGCACACCAGATGATTGTATCACAATCATGTCTTGAAAGGATATAATTCTCTTTAACTAGCTAGAAGAAACGCCTGATTGTAGAGTTCTGACTTGATCCTCTAGATAAACTTGTTTTACACCACTCAACAATTGCACGTGTATCTTTAAATTTTGCATTTTCCTTAAATTTGAGTTGCTCTCTAAACAGGGCTCTCTTAACACATGCACCGACACCATCGTGTTCTCCTTTACCATGTCTAGCCTCAAAAAAACTCCAAATATGTTGGACATTACTTTTCTTATGTGTCCTACTCAACCAATAAAACATTCTAGCATTCTTAAATTGCCTTGTGTAATTATCTGACCATATTAGATGTTGTGTTATATGAATTTCTCTCTCCCTTAAATTCTCATAAAATATCTTAAACCAATAGTGGACAAACTCTAATGAATGCAATTTATTATTACTCATATAGTAATGATACTCTCTTAAGAATTTTTTATCATCTTCTGTACTATTAGGTGCATGCCTATAGACGATATGAACAAACATTGTTACTTGCACTAAATTATAATATTGTGGTTGGATCTCATCTTGTGGTGCAAGTGTGTAGTTCTCTGCAAAGTCAATGAATGAAAGTATAATACCAATTGGAAATGTTTTCTTGCATATGCAAAATTGTCCATCAAGCCATCTAGTATTTTGGGAGTGTTTCACATATTTAGGTACAACCTTATTCTTGAATTCATTCATAAATTTGTGAACAATAACTTTTTCAGTAATTAGCTTACACCATTTTCCAAACTTTCCATCCTTTAATGGATACTCAATAGTTTTAAATATTTTTACATCAACTAATTGATTACCAAAATCAATTGAAAGATTTTCATGCAAACATTCATCTAAAAATGCAAGATTGCCACATACATCACATACACCAGAAACACATGCATTCAAAAGAAGAAAATGTTCATTAGGTGGGTTACAAAACAAACTTGATATAAATTCTTTTACAGTTTGAGGTGCTATATTTATACCACATTCTTGCAACATTTCATTAGTATGCATGGTAGAACGTATAGATCGAAATACGTCATAATGATAACGAAATTGAATTTGAATTTTGCAACAAAATGTTACTCTTTCCTTGTTAATCTTGACATACCATGGCTTACATTTTTCAAAAGATCTTTGACTAATAGAAATAGTTAACACCTTAACATCCACAATTTTTTTACAATTCAGTTTGAGTCATATCCAAAAGATGTTTTGGATGTGGATCATGAATTTTTGAGCTGACTCTTAAGTTAAGAACATCTCTAGCATTAGGTGATACTCTTGTATTATTGTGCCCAAAATTTTCAATCAAAGTTTTGACTTCACCAATAAGTTTCATGTCAGATCTTAGGAGTTTGCCACCAAAGCTCCACAAATGGTTTTTTGGATCACTTTCAAAGTTAACTCTTCTCTTTACAGCTCTTGCTAAAGTTTTATGATGAATATTAAGATATCCACTTATGTTTGTCATCATTCTTTTATCAAGAGTAGTTTTGTTTATTAAAGCCGTTATTATTGCTCGTCGTGCCCCATTCCTATCTTTAGAATGACTTTTCTTTTCGATTGTGTCAAAGGCACTAGCAATAGTTGATACAACTTGTTTTAGAGACTCATCATTCTTCTTAGAATTCACATAAATGCCTAACCTCTTCATCACTTTTCTCATTTTAGTCATTTTAATTAGTTGTAACAATAATTGACATTGAAACCCAAATTCCTTATTATAAAAAAAAATTGTCTAAACAATCTACTCGAGTATGTCCTAATCTGTCTCCATGAAACCAAACCATCTAGGTTGTCTAGCACATCACTTTTAATTTGAAATTGTTCATTCATTTCATTATCATTCAAAGGGGTTTCTTTCTTGATTGGTGTTTGTATGTCTACATCCACATTGTTGATCTCAATTATCGTTTGATTGACAATTTCAATTGGGGTTTGAATTTCATTTTCAATTAGAGTTTGATGATCAGCTCCTTTATCATTATGATTAACATTACTAATTTGGGGTGTTTGATGTGAAATAAAATTAATTAATCTATTTTTAGGAATAAAATCTAAATTATTTAAAGAGTAACGCGCTAATTCAAAAATATCAAGTTCTTTATCACAATAAGTTTCATTTGGCTGTAAAGACATACCTGTATCCGACACTTGATTAAAAAATGCACTTGAATTTTCTTCTATTGGTTCTGCAACCTCTGCATCCATCATGGTGTCCTCATTGTTCTCATCTTCTGAACCGATTGTTGAACTCAACGCTCCAAAATTATCCAGGTTTTGAATTCTTGCTCTTCTTTCTCGTTGTCATTTTGCCTCTTTCTCTCTATTTTCTGCAACCTCATCAGCTGTCAGAACCTTTCTTTGCCTCTTTCTACATTTGTTTGATCCCATGTTTGTACCAAAATTTGAATTCTAATGAATCCCTTCTTGTCAGATCCAAAACAAGATAAGAAAAGAGAATGTTATTTCAAAATATTCTTTCTGCAACACGGATATGTCATACAAATGATTGAATAATCATCAATCATTGAGAGTAGGCCCACAGAACTATTCTTTGTCTCCAACGGATCTTTCAAAAATGGGCACCTATTATTTAAATGAAATGGGTTCCCGTTTATGAAACAGGTGCCCGTTTTATAAAATGGGTGCCCGTTTCGGTTTCAACAGTCCAAAACAAAACGGACACCCATTTTTTGAATTTTAAATAACAGGTGCCAGTTTCTAAAAACTAGGAGTGGGGAATATACCTCCACCTTGGTTTGTGGTTCGAGATAGGCTTGATCCCACCAAGCTTGTGCTTGGTCTTGCAAAAATATGACTAAGGCATTTAAAAATAAAATTTACGCCTTGTCATGATTTTTCGGAGGTCTTCCCGAATGAAATTTTAGAAGAAACGAAAACCCATTTCAGTTCATATTGTACAGATTATAAAAATATAATTTTTATAGTGATATGACAAATTTTAGTATTTTTCCAATAATTCTTATGACAAATTGGTACCTAAAGTTGAAATAGTAAGGTTAACTAAAATTTTGATAACTTTTTTGATTTTAGGTTTTTGAAAAAATGAATTATATGAGACCAATCTACATAGAATTTCTTTCAAAATTTAAAAAACAAAATCTAAAAAAAGTGAAATTTTCATCAAATTATGGTGGTCGTACACCAGAGGTTTTGAAAATGTACTTTATACTTAATTAAAAATGAATATAAAAAAAAATTAATCAAAAAAAAAGAAAAAATATTAAGACCAATCTTTGTTGTGTTAGCTACCTTCCCCCAGAAGGATTTAGAAAAATTTATTTATTTACTTCAAAATAGGGTGGTCGTACACATGTCGGGTATGGTCCTAAAATAGATATTTTAAAAAAGGGGTTTTTAAATATGCCTACTAAAATATATTATATACCATGTGGGTATTAAAAAAAAATTAAATATTTGAAAACTAGACTCCAAGCACTACATTTCCTATTAGTGGATTTTTCTGAGATTCAATCTCTAAGTGCCTCAAATTTTGACATCAATTGACAGAAAATTTGAAAAACAAGAAAAACACTTCCACTTTTTGCCCAAAAAGTGGACTCAACTTCTTGCTAGCACCCAGTTATGAAATTTTAAATTCTTTTTAATAATTTTGTTTTGATAAATCTATTATAATCTAATTATTGATCCTTCCAACTTTGTTAAAATATTATGCCTCTCTTGTAAACCCTTTCTACTAATTTTAATTTATCAAGAATAAAAATATTGATTTGAATGTTATGTAAGAAATTGTTTATATATAAGCTTTCAAACTATTTTCTGAAAAAGACTAGGCTGTATTTTTTAATCAAGATTGCCTTTACTATTGTAACCTCCATTAGAATTTAATTTATATATTTTTATTCTTTCCTTCCACTTGCTTTCATTTAGAATAAATTAAGCCTACCTAATCCAATCGTTCTTTAACAAATTTTGAAATCCCAACTACATTCCACCATCCAATAGCAATGCTATAAAGCGTACATTAACATTCAATATCATTTCTATTTAGAAAACTGAAAGATACATCCTTGAAATTTTCATATAGAGAAATCTGTACAAGCGCTACATGATCCAATGTTCTGATTTCAGACGAACGGATGGATCTACCGCTGAGTTCGTGCCAGCAATGCTATACACATCTTGTTTTTGTATATTAATATATACTCTTCAGAAATCTTATTCATATAAAAAATATTCTCTTGAAATTTTCCAGAATATATTAAAGCGGTTTGGTTTCAGACCTGTGTAGAGCTCTTCTCAGATGACTTCTTGGAACGAAATAATGGAGGCCAGTTTCACGGCTTAAATACCGAAGGCCTTTTGGAGGCTGAAATATACAAATTCTTTTTAGTTTAGTGTAAAAAAACATTATAAACAACAAACTCGTAAGAATCTATGGCCACTCATCTGATTGTGCATTCTGCAGACCATGGCGCAGCAATTCTGTAGTAATGCCATTTATTTTATCCACTGATGGATTTCTCATTCCACTCGCAAAATTGGATTCCAATATTCTCTTTTGAGTTTGAGTTGGCTTCCATCTACCACAAACAGTCCGAACGGTTTCGCCCTCGGCAACACTAGCAGATCTGGTAAGCCTGGAATCTATTGAAAACAAAATAATACAAATGTTGTACAACATGGTACCGAATTGAAAAACCTAATAAAATTCTAATACCCAAATTTGTTCTAAAAAATCAGAGCGACCCAATTCGGTTACCTGCAGTAGATCTGTGATCCATTATGTTGTGCATGCCCTGAACCTGAAATATCGTCAGTTTCTTCTTCCTCTGTTACTTTTAGAAACCTAGAGAGCTCTTCCACCTTAGTATCATATGTAATTCTACGCTGATGGTAGCTAGATGAAGGAGATGGCTTATATATATAGTGGATTGGGTAAAGAAAAGAAGGATCAGAATAGGCGGACTTTGGACACCTTTCCCTTACAAGAAACACAAAATGCAAAGCACTTAGTTTGCGGGTTTGAAGCCAAGACACACTAACCACTTCAAGATAAGGTCACAAGTTCAAAGCTCATTGGGACGTCTGCAAGTATTTTTTAGAGTTTAATTAAAATGAATTATTTTGCAGAAAATGGTTATGCACGTTAGGTTTGAAATTATATATTGTTATTTTAAACCAAAAATTAAGATTAAACGGTAAATCCACAATTCACATTCTCTAAAAAGTTTCATGGATAAACTTGAAGATGGGAGGTCCCCTCACTCCAATTAAAGAGGCTTGGCTAACACCTCTAAGCTAAATATCAAAATTCGAAATCAATAAAATTAATAAAAATCAAAATACACTTGTCTAATTTACTATACTAACAAACTTTAGAGAACTATACAGTAATAACTAATAATTATTAACCTATTGTTCTTATATGCTTCAGTTTTTTAGCTACGGTGGCCATCTTATGGAAAATTTAAACTGCACCCTTTATTTAAATTTGAAAATTATGATGACGACGGAGTTGGTATAGTATTAATTAATAATTATTAATAACTAATAATTATTAACCTCTTTTTCTTATATGCTTCAGTTTTTGAGCTGTCAAGGCCATAAGGGCAAATTTAAACTGCGACCTTGATTTATTTTTGAAAATTATAACGACTAAGTGTTTGTGGAATAAAATTTAAGAGAAGAGAAAAACTACTTCAAACTTAAAATGAAAGAATTTATATAAAATCGAAGGATACATTTAACCATGTCGCAATAATTAACGTTGAGGGCTAGAGCTCTGAAAACTACATTTATAGCAGAATAGAGGGTATTAAAGGGCTATCTTTAAGGTCAACATTTTTCTTTTATAAAAATTGTATAGTGTGTTGAGTGGTATGCAATTCTTTTCAAGCAAACACTATATAATCTCTTTTTTATTTGATATATATATATATATATATGGTTGGTTATCCATTTTTGGTTTAGATTTGGGATTTTTCAAATGTCATAAAAGAGAGGCGATACAAATCTTATAGAAAATACTATTCTATCATTGTCTAATTTCTGAAAACAATCAGACGATGGGAAACGTGGGAGGAGAAAGTCCCTGAAAAAGCCAAATGGGATTCTTGATAACCATTTGAGAGTGATGACTTTGAGGAAGACAAAAAAGTGCAGGAAGAATAGGTCTAGGGAAAAAGCCGGATGTGACCCTCCATCATCCTCTCCTCTGAGAGGATAGATGTGGACAAAGGAAACATAAGTATAAAATTATTACGGAAAAGGAAGTAAAATTCTTTGATTTTTTTACAAGTGAAAAAAAATCTAATTGACGTCAATATATTTGTATAAGAAAGAAATAATTCTAGTGTTCAAAAAACGATAGAAATTACAAGGATTTTAGTTCATAATAAGAGTTCTAGTTCATAGATAACAATGTTTTATTGTGTATTTATGCAGTTTTTTCCCTTCCACATGTCTTAATGAATGTTTGGCTTAGCTTTTATTTATTTCAATTAAGATGAAAATACCAAGTCATCAGTAATTCGTTGGAATTATCAATAATTCATTGGAGTTATGGCTAATTGACTCATTGGAGTTCACATGATCAATCAAGTCTTGTACAAGAGACTTGTATACTCTAATTCAACACACAATATACAATATTTGAACCGTAGACAAATACTATAATATTAATTCAGTTGGAATCCACTTGATCATTCAAGTCTTGTACAAAAGACTTGTAAACTCTAATTCAACATAGAGTATACAATATTTGAACTGTAGGCAAATACTAGAATATTAATTCACCATTCTGTAAACCACTGTCCAAATAAAAGTCTACATTAATTTTTTTGCAAACATTACACGGTTGGTAACATTATATAGGTTTGCAGGAAACATTACATGTTCTTGGTGAAATCGCCCAGTGATAGTAGATGCAGAGGTTATAATCCCCATAAATTTCTTAAAGAAACGAAAACAAAGTAGTAGCTTTTACCCTGCTAATCTCAATCAGTTCCTTAACTCTCCAAGTTGCAGACAAAGCATTGTAAAGGAAATCCAAAATGAGGAATTTCCTCCAATAAATATAAAAAACTTCTGCAGTGTCCCCATAAAATGCCACTGTCCCCGGTCTAAACATTTATTAGAAGGTGCCGTCATTGTTATTAAGATATGGCTGGCTGAGTGATTTGACCTCTTTCTATAAGATTGTGGACTGCAACTTGTCAGAGCATACGTACAAAAATAGATAAGATTGCGGGATACAATGCAAAAGAGCTTCAAATTTCAAAGGCTTGATAATTTTTCAACCTAAATGTACAACATATCATTGTCAAATAAAAAATTATCGTAAATTTAAAAATAATTACACTGTCCAAATAGAAGTCACGGACTCACATCATATCATTCAACCTAAATGTACAACATATCATTGTGAAAGAAAAATTATGGTAAATTAAAAAATAATTACAAAGTTAATTTCAGAGATAATTTTACTTACTAATCTTTCCAATTCCATCCATTCTAGTTGAAAACTTCAAAGAAAAATCTTCATCAAACTTTGTGAAACACATTTGTAACATCTGTCAATTCAACCACAAAACAACACCATTATATAAACTGCAAAACTTTAACATTTCATTTCTTTTTTAGAATATAAATCCTTCAAATATAACATTATTTAGTACAAATTAATGTTATTTACTTGCTGATTTCAACTTTATTGAAGGCTGCACCAAAAAATTACGGAAAGTTGATTTTTTTTTAATACAAAAATAAAATAGACACAAAAACGGAATTTTTTTAGATTAAATATTTAATAACAATTTCACACTTTATAAAAACCTTTACTAAAAGGTGCACAAAAAGCAATCATTACAGAAATTTGATAGGGTTTTTAATAAACGATAAAGTAGACACAAAATAAAAAGGAAAATTTCAAATTAAATATTCAATAACAAATTCACAACTTTCTGAAACATGTTGAAAAAAAAAAAAATTCTGAGCTATTAACCCATTTGTATTAAAGAACTTTATAACCCTAGAAACCTTGCACTGAAAACATTCAATACATGAAAACTGCAAAAACTAACCCATTCTTAGAAACTACGTTGTAAATCTCAGACAGATTTAAGCACATAATCATTCAAAAATCTGCGAAAACTAATTCATTCTTAGAAACTACGTTGTAAATCTCAGCCAAATAGATTTAAGCATATAATCATTCAAAAATCTGCGAAAACTAACTCATTCTTAGAAACTACGTTGTAAATCTAACACAGATTTACGCATATAATCATTCAAACATTACAGCTCAAATAATAAAAAGCTACCCTATTCTTATAAAATTATTTTTCAAACTGTTGAACCCTATAACCGTAAAACCGTTCACCAATCTCCAAGCAGTAGGCCAGAAAATAACATACCTGGATTCATAATCTTCCTTACACTCATCGTAGGACTGTTGACTTTCTTTATACTCGATAAATCTAACAACGTCATACTTATTGAATATATTGTTTGGCTTTAGTGCAAGCGTGGCAGAATAATATGATTGAATCCATGCAGAAGAACGCTTGTCTACATTGATCGGCTCTCCCTCACATTAACTTACACGTATTAAATGCTTTGAAAATCACCATTTAGTAGCCCAATGCATCTAAGAAAATAAAATAATCACTCTGCTCACTGTTGGTCACTGGTTGGCAACTTCATAAGGGAATAAATTGCTTAACCATTTTGAAGTATTAATAATGCAAAACACAATAGTGTTTATAGTATTTTATGTATCATTTTATCAATTATTTAAAAAAGAGCTATTGATTTAGACATGCTTAGATGTCCATTGACATTTCCAAATGTAGGCTATAGATATTTTTTCAATAGATAATTAAAAAATTGACATTTATTATTAAATTATATTACAAGTATTGTATGTGGCATTAGTTCAGTTAATATTTTATGTAAGTTTAGCCATGCATTAGTGCATACTTTACTATAGTGCTTCAATTATAATTAGAAGGGAGGCATTTTCTTCCTATTTTTTTTCCTTTGTTTGTAAAAGTGACAATTATTAACTTAATTTCAAGCTTTCCAAAGTTAGGGCAAATTTTCTTTTGTGATATCTTGCGAGCATATTTTAATATGTCACTATAGCTATAATTAAAATAAGCTTATTTAGTAAGAATTCAATTTGTAATAACTTTGTATCAATAGCTTGAAATTGAGTACCCTTTTTAAAAAATCCATATATATTTTTCAATTGCCCCCACATTAAGGCTATTTGCATTTTTAAATGCACTAATTTATGCAGTGCCAAATTTTGGGGGCTCACTAGTCAACGAACAATTTCAATTGATCAAGCCTCTCACTCTTAATTCCTTCAATTTCATTAATATTTGTAATCCTCCTAATAAACAAAAAATCAAATGTTTGTATTATTGAGAGAAAAGGCATACTGAAGATGATTGCATCGTTCATAGAGATATTGAGTTAGAGAAAATGCATCTTGCTCAGGACATTCCATTACCTAAGCCTATGGTTAAAACACCTAAAGAACCATCATATGATCTTTCTAAGACATCTTGTAAGACACCATCACCTAGTGACCATCAATGTAGTTAGATGACATGGATAAAGACTTATCTCCTTTATCCCCTATTGATACATCTAAATCTAATATTGACTTATCCATGAGTTCTAGAGATTCTTCATGAGAAATTTCTATTGTCATTCTAGATCAACCTCACCGGGATGCATATCTACTTGACATTTCATGTCTTTTTGAAGAATCCCACCTTGATTATTTGGATGACACCATTGAGGGAATTTTTCTTCTAACCAATGCTAGATTTAGTGAAGTTGTATCACCATTACCATCTTTAGATGATTCTCTTCCTTGCCTATAACAACTTCTATCATAATAAACTATGCAAATATTGATGATTATTTATCATCTTATAACATTGGCTTGGAGATCATTGAGCATCTATCATGGGCATAATTTTAATTATTTTATCATGTGCATAATTCAAAGGACTTCATTGTACTTCCTACATCTCCCTTTCAAGAATGGGAGGTCATTTTGCCTACATTTGTGATATTTTTTCTTCCTAAAGAGAGAGATTTTGTTTGGAATTTGTAGAAAATCTTCAGCATCCAATGTCGAGCATCTACTAGAACTACAAACACTAGCATGGTTTCTCTTCTCATCTCAATTTTTGGAGGAAGCATTTTCTCACATGGAGTTCATTACTACACTTTTATTTGGTTTGTGCTAGATGTAATCCTTGGGGGCTCATAATGAGTTCCACTTGTCTTTTTTCATTTTTATATTTCATTGCATTTGTATCATCTCTTTTGAAGAGGAATTTCATACCCCTTGGGTTTTCTCATTTTCCACCACATTATGTGATATTTGTAAATGGATACCTTATCAGGGTTTGTTCGCAAGACCCATATTTACTTTCAAGAATTATCACTCCCTAAGTATAAAAAATGTGTGGAGGGTGCTAGTTTGAATGGTTTTCTTAACCCCCATCTGGGCTTAAGTCACACTTAGTGGCTGAGTCTAACTTAACCTTAGCATTAAAAGGTAAGTTCATTTTTCAGGTTAGAGACCTTTTTGTCTCACCACATGTGAAAACAAGGTTAAACATTGTGTCATCTCACCTCATTGGAGGCTAGAGGTATTATCATTTCTAGTTTATACGCCTTATTATTTGACGTGCCTCTTAAGTCTTGGCTTCTCCAACAAGGATTTCTCATGAGCCCATTATCCTCACTTAAATCATAAAGTCACTTCATAATAGACTCTAAGTGATAAATATCAAATATCTCTAAAAAAAATTATAATATTACCAAGGGTATAATTAAAAATCATTGCAGTAAGCTAAAAAATAATGGAAGCCAAGACCAAGAGCTAAAACTAGCACTTACTAAAAATATATTTTTGTTAAAAATAGAAAGAACTGCCCAAACCCTAAAACTGAAGATACTATACACTAAACCATAGAGGAGACTAAAGCTATGATCAATCACTAAAAAAAAAGTTACTATTAATAATAATTGTTAAAAATAATAAGTTAATGGGGATAAGTTATAATTAATAATAAGTTACATTTGTCATTTGAGCCTATCAATTAGAATTTTAGATATAATTTTATAAAGAATATTACAAAGGTTAATATTTCTATAATTATTCAAAGAGGTTGCAATATCATATTTTGTGATCAAGGATATAGAGGTAGAATCATTTTTATCTTCAAATTTATCTAATCAAGAGAAATCCCTAGCAACATTGTAAATATCCATCCCCACCAATTTCTAAAGGTCTTGAAAAACAATGTGTGGAAGCCCATCAAGCCTAGGGCTTTAAAGGCTCCAAAAAATGGGAGAGCTTCTCTAACTTCCTAAGTAGATTTTTGTGAGTTTTTTGATGTCTTGATCTATGACCACCTTTTAGATAACCTCGAAAATCACATTAGGGTCAATGATACAATTATGAGAATTTTTTTGGAAATTGGAGAACAACACAACTATAGTATATATTTCATTATTATCCTCAATATAAGATCCATCACCCCTCTTAGGACTTCTAATTATATTTATGCTCCAATGCTTCATGGTTGAATATTGAATTTGTTTGTGTTCCTATCACCTTGATTTAGGCATTGAACTCTTGATTTTTATTTGCCAAAAATATCCTCTTATTTATTAAGTCTGATCCATTGCTCCCTTATGGACTTATCTTCATTGAAAACTTTCAATTCATTATGTCCTACCTTTAATTTTTCTTTGACAATCTTCAACGTAGAGTCATTTTGTTTATTAGTGTTAAAATATTACCAAATGAGATTTTATTCAAGCCTTTAACCATATCCTAAACCAACTTCAACTTTAGGGTCACTCGGTACATCAAATTACTAGAAAAAGGAGTGCTCCACTATTAATCCTCAATCTTCTTGAAATGAGGATGATAGGTCTAGATAGTTTTGTACCTAAAGGAGTAACTAACTTTATTTAAAACTCCATGCCAAATAGAATTATGGCATTGTGGCCTGAACCATATTACAAGGGGGTTATTTACAAAAATATTGGCAACATTTATCCCAATTTTTTGAGATAAATAACTTATCTACTTTAAATTGGATAAGGTGATTTCCCTATCATCTATTTGACCAAGTGAAGAGAGAACCTTGCAGCTCTAATGTTAGTAATAACTGAGAGGGGGGCATCAATTAGTGGCCTCAAAAATTTAATCCTTAAATCAACCCTTAAAACTTATTACCACTTTTAAGCCTCTGATTATACTCAGTCCTACAAGATGAATGCCTTGAAATACTTATATCAATTTACTACTTGTCGGATTGCTTTGTAAAACCTTCTTCTGTATGTTTACCGATAAGCATTCATCTATTTACCAAAATACAGTAAATAGCTAGAGTATACCGATCAATCCAGAATTGCATATGTGAAATTTAAAATAGTAAAGTAAATACACACACAACACATGGATTTTTAACGTGGAAACCCTGTTAAGGGAAAAACCACTGGGACCAACACCCCAAATTTTCACTCTTCTGAAGTGAGCTTGGTTGAGAACCAACATTGTTAAAGGTTACAAACACACTGTTAGGTGTGACCTTGTTAGAGGATTTAAAAGATAGTTTGTCACCTAGTATCTGGCATCTAATGCTACCATCCTTGATCAAACACTCACTTGGCTTGTCAATAGGGTAAAAGTACAGAATTGTGTCACACTTGGGGACCATTTGACATGTTTCAGCCAGACATACGTGGTGCACACACAGTGCCAAGTGGCATCAATGTGGCAGAGGGGTTCCGGCCGAACTTGGTCCAACTGAAACTATTTTGGTCGGACCAGGTTCAGCCGGAACCCTCAAAATCTATATAAACCACAAAATTCAGTTAGAGCGGCTCATTTGCACTGAGCACCTTCCACGATTTGAGGAGCCAAATAGGGGTACTTCAGCCGAAAATAGGTAGGAATTTTTTTTTTGTTTTTTTTCAAATGTTTTTTCAATGTTTTTTAATTTTGTTATGTTAAATTAATGTAATTTTACTATTATTTGATTTTTTTGTTTTTATTTTGTTATTTATAATTTTGGAAAATATAAAATATTATTTAATATAGATTTAAATTTATTTTTTAGTTAGAATCATATGTTAGTTAGTTAGTTAATTAATTTAGTTTTATTACATGTTTCAAAACATTAGAAAAATGTTACAAAACATTAGGAAACTGTTATTAAACATTAGAAAAATGTTACAAAACATTAGGAAACTATTACAAAACATTACAAAAATGTTACAAAACATTAGGAAACTATTACAAAACATTAGAAAAATGTTACAAAACATTAGGAAACTATTACAA
>MU227851.1:1070747-1089143 GCA_018584345.1 Thuja plicata
GACTGAAAAATGATTCATCATTCATCTCCATCAAATTGCCCATATGAAAAGGTATATTTTCATCAAATTGTTCCTCTACTTGAATTGCATCTTCTTGAACTTCAACAGGGTCATCTTGATTTCGTTTCGTATAACCTTTCATATTGACATCCCTTTTTTGATCAAATTTTTTTAATCTATTTCTTTTATTTCCCATTGCACAAATTGTTCAAATTGAGAGCTTCGATTCATCTGCATACACAAAACCAAAAATTAAAAATGATAGTGATACTTGTTCATAAATTAATATTGAATAATGATTTAATTAAAAACAAAAAAATCAAAAAAAAATTAAAACTATAAAAAATACAAACCTACTTGATAATTTTAAATTTTAGTTGTCCTTTAATTCCCAAAAAAATGCTTTAAAACTATTTAAAAAATGATTTACTTCCAAAAACATTATTATAATTCACAATTAAAGAAAATTATATATTTTTTATTTTAAAAAAAAAATGCTTTAATATATGACTTTAAGGGTCGTGGTTGCATGGCGACCATGTTTGGTCGGCCCTAGTTTCGGCTGAACCAGTCCGGCCGAAACATGTTTGGCTGAAGGTACCTATGTGGCATCCCATGTGGTAGCAAAACAAGCAAAAAATGAGATTTTACAAAAAATGTGTATTTGGAAGATTTTTGCCACATCACAACTCAGCTTGTTTAAAAATCTAAAAATACCCTTTTGTAGAGCTCGGATTTTAGATTATGTTCATATAATTTTTATGGTGTTTTATTTACATATACTATATTGTAAGTTGAAAAAACTCCAAGTAGGTATTTTAACATTCAAGAACACACTTGTTCAAAAAAATAAAAAAATAGCAAATCATGTCAGAAAAATTTACAGCTTATATGTAACACTAGAGGAGAGAGTCCTCTTCAATAATATGTAATTTTTTTTGTATTTGGTTTAAATTTGCTAGGGCAAATGTGGAGGGAGATAAAAACTGTTAATTTTGGGTAATTCTGACTTTGAATAGTTATAACAGAAAAAATATATAACGAAAAGCAATTTTTCTTTTTTTATGCACTATATGTACATGTTATCTAAAACATATTATGAAATCGGAAGAAAAAAGATTAGTTGCATATATTAAAGTGGAGGGAACTAGACCTTACATTTTCAGCATTTTTTGAGCAATTAAAAAATGGACTTCAAAAATTTAAAAACTAGGTCAATACTTATTTAAAAAAATTTAAAAAAATTATAGGCATAAACTAGATCCAATTTTACACATTTTATTAGTTTACATGATTTTCAAATTCTAAACACAAGTATGACTTTTATGTCGTTAAAGTTCAACAGTTTTGCATGTCGTGGTCCTCTTCCTTTGTTAAAGTGTGACACAGGTTTGTACTTTTACCCAATAGGTATGTGGCGTATCACTTGCTACTTTCTATGATCAAACTTTTTGATACTCCTTGGGATGTATCTCAATTGTAGAAGACTTTTAAGGCCTGTTCGGTTAAGAGACTTGATGCTTCAATGGTTAAACTAAAACATTAAAGTGATTTGTTCACACATACAACTTAATTGCAAATTTTCAAATCAATTGTAAGTGCATAACCTCTCTGATCAATATAATCAATTTAATACCTTTGCTCCACACTATTTTTCTCTGTGATGTTGTTCCACTATTCATCGATGTCTGTAGAATTGAGCTCTTTCCTCAGCTTGTTGCTCAGGTCTGAATGAAGACTTTCTTCTCCTTCATAATCTCTTTACCATCTTTCCTCTTCTATCTTTTTCAAAATCAGGCGGCGTGTTCCTGGGATGTACAATGTCATCGGGCTCTTTTCCTTTATCCTATTCATGTTCCTTCTCTCTGGAGGCTTCTGTATTCTCTGCCATGTTGGTGTCCTCTGTTGTGATGTTCAAAACTTCTTGTCCGACATCAATATTACCTGTATCTTCGGGGACTTCCTCGTTCCTCCTAGTATTAGTTGATCTAACATTTACATTTTCCAGGACCTCTTTGTCATTCTACTGCTTCTATTCCTCGGCCTCATTGGCCTCATCTACTAGAACATTTTCCTTCATTAGAACATCTTCTAGAGGTGGGTGAGGTCTCTAGACAAAGTTTAACAATACGGCTACCGTTATTACCTCACCAAATATGCTCCCGGGCACTTGATCGCTGTGAGTAACCAAAGGCGTTTACAGCATGATAAATGGGGGTACAGTTGATCCCATAGGTCCAATTTCCCCAACCATCAGCTTCTCATCTATGGGTTGCCTTGGTGTATCTTTGGGCCCCTAGACCGGTGTCCTCTCCCGCTCGGGATCCTTTTGTACTTCATCTTGGGTCTCATGTTCTGATGCAACTTCTTCTTCCAGGACTTCCTTTTCTGTGGGGATCTCTCCTTTATCCTGAGCGGCAATCTCTTCAACCATGTGACCAATATCCTCATGCAAAATCATGATTTCATCTACCCCAAACACCATGAGTCAGGAATCTCCTCAATTTTAGGGGAATCCAAACTGACGTCAACTGGACGCCCATCTGGCATACCGGGGCTAGTGGATAGGCTTGTGGTGGGGGTCACCCTTTTCTTCTTGTTTCTCAGCAGTGGGACCCCGGTCTCCAAAATACTGGTAGACTTTGTCTTTGCCAAAGTCTGTCTTCTCATCATTGTAGCCAATGACGGGGATCCCATTGGGTGAGAAGATGCCATTGGAGTTATGAGGAAACCAGAGGATATCTATGTGCTTATCTACTAGCTGGCCAACCTTGCCGACTCCATTTGTTGTTTTAGTTGTAGCATTAAGGGGGTTGGGCCCTGGGATAGTACTTTAGCTAGTGTACCCTCTTTTTCTTTCCCCTTACTTGTGCTAGGTCTGATGACGGTGGAAGATGGAGCGGTCTTTCTGAAAATTGATCCCTTTCAGGTGCTTTTGGGACACAGCTGGGAAAAATCCTTATGATTGGCCTCCAAAATTGGGTGGCATACTCCCTTAATTGTCAAGTATTCTAGGGTGGCCCAATCCACTGGAGGGAGATCCAAATTGTCCACTCCTTGTCCTTTGTATGCTGGGTCCTCTAGGAGCCCGTCATCTGAAAAACCCTTCAGAAAAGTCTGAAGGTCAAGCACCTTCATGAGTCCCTTGGACATCCGTGAATGTAGACTGGCCCAAATATCAAAACTGTCCTGATAGTCTGCCCAAAAATCTTCAATGTCTTCTTCATGTGGCAGGGATGACCAGGGAAGTGTTGTGGCAATCTTGCCTAGAGGATCATAATGTTTCCTGGTGTGGTGGAATTCCACTAGCCCCAGGCTCTTCAATTCACTATCTTCCTCCCTTTCTGTGGCAAGGCTACATGTATAATTTCTACACAAAAATGGGAATGGGACGTTGATGACCTTCTTTAATGTGAAGAAGGCATGCAGGTCCATCATCTGTCGATAGATTTCCAAAAGAATGATTCTGTCCCCATAATATCGGGGAAGAAGATAGGGCTTCCTGGACAAGCCGGTTACTCGAAGGTAGGTGTGGTGTTGGAACTGAATATAATAGTAGTCGTAAGTACTGACCAAGTTCATCGCTTCCTATGATAATCGGTACCTGGAGTCCCGGGTAAGTGTTAGGATATTATGATAAATGAAAGCATCATTTACCAGGTAGAAATTTAGGAAACTGAGTTCCCATTGTACTTGGGGATAATGATCCCATGGTGTTAACTAGCCTAGCCTGTTTCCAAGTTCACCTACTATTGCCAAACCTAGAAATGTTAGTCTTTGTTGGGCTAGTGCCCATAGCACATAGGATGTCATGTAGAACTTGGAACTCTGGATGACGCCCTTCAACTACATGTCCACATGGTTGGCTATAATGGCTGCCCTTTTGAAGGTCTAGCTATGAGTGGTGATGTAGTAAAGAAATTAGTACATCCACACTAATAAATACTAGGTGTGGTGCAATCTGAAGATCCTACACAAGAATATAATGCCCACCTGGATGGGCTCTTTGAAATCCCTGTAGGAAATTTCCAACTTCATCCTTTTATGGTCCCTCTTCAAGGACTTCAGCCACTAGCTATTGAGATATTATCAAGAGACAAGGGTAGCTTCCTTGAACTCCTTCAACTATTTGGATTGGTTGATGATGGTGGACCCCTTGAATTGTGAAATCCCCAGCCGTGAGGAAAAAGTTGTTGCATCTAGGGTGACAATTGTTGCTGGATATTGTAATGGTCGGGGATCAGCGAGCAGAACTGTCCGAGTAGGTGCAATGTACAGTAATGCCAATTGTCATAATAATGTAGGTACTTGACAAGGACTCAAACTTTCTCTGATTAATCCTTTCTGCAACAACTCATGTACTTTTCTATACAACTCTTCGTTCTCTATTGGTGTCAACCAATGAGTTACTTTATTAGGAAAACTAGCTCTACGAATTAGATCCATGCAATGAATAATTATCCTAACTAACATCAAACTATCAAGTACATTATCTGAAATCACATTAGCATACTCATCCAACATGTTTTTAATCTCCTCAGGGTATTCCAAAATTCAAACTAGAAGCCGTAGAGATCAAATGTTAGAGGCAGCCAAATGGGTAGCCATACTGTCTCCGTCGGCCTTCAACCTGTAGATGGCTTGGATTAAGCCTTGCATTTCAGCCCAGAGTCTGGGTTCTATGTCTATTATTTCTTGGACCCTGGAATCCACCTTGGACCCCACAAGAACACCCTACTTTGGGTGCTTGGAGGTGAGTGGTAGCTTTGCTAGCATCTTTTTAGCCTTGGTTTTTGTAGCCGCCCGAGTGGAGGTAGTAGGTAGCTCCAGGCTATCAAGAGGAGTGATCACCTTAGACATCTCTATCATGCAACAATAACCTATGAGACTAAAGAACCATCAATACAAGGTATAATAATAACAATTTGTGCAGATTCTGGGGAAATTGTCACCATGCTGTGTCTGTCCAAAAAGTGTTAGTATACACTGAAATCCCAGAATATTCAAGATAAATATGAGCCAAATTCTGATACACA
This sequence comes from Thuja plicata, assembly GCA_018584345.1. Lineage (NCBI taxonomy): Eukaryota > Viridiplantae > Streptophyta > Pinopsida > Cupressales > Cupressaceae > Thuja > Thuja plicata. Next base: position 1,075,784 of record MU227851.1, read on the forward strand.
CCTGGGGACTTCAGGGTATTTGAATCGAATGACAAAGATGGAATGAGGACCCAGGGACCTCGACACCCAAAGTCTGGAAGAACTAGTCGTTGTTGTGTCAACGTGAATAGTAGGAAACCATACTCGGCTGACATGGGTTGTCACATGGTCATGTGACAGGTGGCGTAAATAACATTAATGGTTACAAGTGGGCCGACACAAGGGAAATTGAATGCCAGATGGGATGGGTTTTGAATTCCTACTCATGGGAAATTAATCCTACCCTTAAAGTGACATGACACAAGAGAGAGAAAGCTGCCATGGCTCAAACTAGCAAGGTGCCGAGTTCAAAATGTGGCAACTCCCTCTCGATGAGATTGGCAAAATGATTCAAGAAATGATGGAGCATGATGAGATCATTAAGAATGGAAGGATATACAAGAGGTATACACACTAAAATATAGAGAGCCAAAGAATATATAGCACTCATAAAGTATCTACACAATGTATAGAACCTACAAATGCACTGAAGCTAACCTACAACAATGTACAACATACACACTAAACTACAACTGCACAGAAGGTGAACAAACTTCTGGTAGAGCCAACCCACCAATGGGGGGCAAATGTAGAAAACATAAAAAATAACAGATGAAACTGAAGCAAAAAAAAACAAGTGGCACAAAAAGGGAAGACAGAAAAATAGAGGAACGGGAAAACTAGAGAAGGAAAAGAATGAAAACCAACTTGGAAATGTGAAAGAGGCAGAGAAGATAGAAACTAAAAATTCTCTACAATAGGTCCACCCTCAAATGATCATAAGCTAGCATCGCAAATCAATATTTGATTAGCCACTAAGCATAGAGAGCAACTTCACTATTTAATTGCCTTAATCATCTCAATATCACTCTGAATGCTCTAAGTATTGTAACCGTGGTAATTGTGAAAATGACAGGTAACCTCTATTTATACCCCTAGGGTGAAAACAAGTTGCACTTTTTTGAAAACTCCGCAAACCTCTAGACTCCAGGCCTAGGGATTCCATGTAGTCATACCTTCTTATGAAAAAATATATGATTGCATAGAATCCCAAAGTCTGAAAGCCAGCTCTAGAAAGAACAAACAAACTTCGGGACTGGGTCCCGTAGACACAAGAAGGCAAAAAAAAAAAGACAACCCTCATGGGAGCAAAGCCTAGAGCTAAACAAAGGGAACAAAGGAAAATAAAGAAAGGAGCAAAAGAGAAAAAAGGGGGACCCAACATTTTGCTTACAAAATGTAGGGACGGGTATGCAAGGCATAACAAATGGTGACTATATAGGATGAATGCCTTAGTGCATTGAAGAAATTTGGAATCTTTGGTTAGAAAAACTAGAATTAATCTTTACCTGGAGCATTTTTCTCATGTAGAGTGAGGTGTCTGAGAAAATCTTGTCCATCACTGATTCAATCTTTTGGTCTTTTATCAGTTGTGGAGTGTGTGCTTTGAAAGAAAACCAAGCTGATGACCTCTGGGAGAAGTAGAGAAGAGGCACTAAATGAGTCAAACCAAGGTCTTCCTATCTTGTATGCTTTCCCTGGATATCGGAATTCTCCACACTTTCGTTCTTTCCTTTCTTTTCTTTTCTGAATGGGAAGGTGGTACTCCTTTCACCTCAGACCTTAAGCTTAGCTAATTTTTGAGGCGGTACTTCTTTCACCTTGCTATCTAGCTTTAAATCACCAAATAAGAGAGAATGTTCCAGACCCGAGATATTCTTAATGATTTTCATACTTGGTCCAATAGCTAGTACAACTGATCTGCCCTCAAGGGGTCCGATTAATTTTTCCTTAGATTTTTTGTTAACTGATGTCTAGACTACCAAGATGTGAACCAGATGAAGATTACCCATAACCTTTTATCATACTTACAAAAAAACCCCGGAGCACGGAGAAATTCCACGAGGCTAACAATAGATTCTAAATTATCTAGAATACATAGGGCATCGTTTCAAAGACTATATGTTATGCGAAGCATACCTATCTATAAAGAGGAGGCAACATGCTGGGAACTCCAAAAATAGGAGCAACCAAGAGAAAACCAAAAAACAAGTAGAAAAACAAGGAAAAGGCTACCCCAGAGGGCAGCAAGCAAAAATCCATTTACAACGTAAAGGTATTCCAAATGGAACACTGGGAGAAAAATTTACAAGCTAGAAATTTACATATAGTACAATTCTGAACAAACTCACCAACATACCTCATTCAAAGTAGTGCTTAAGAAACTGACCATTGACAAGAAATGGAATGGATTTTCTAGTCATAGTGTTGCAGCGATAAGTATTTTCACCACAGATCTCAGATATCAGGTATGGCCCAAGCCAGAGCCACTAAAACTTGGTGTGCTTTCCTTTCTTTTCCTGGGCCTTGTCCCATAAGAGGACTAGGTCCAAAAGATGGAAGGCCTTATACTGGGCTCTCTGGTCAAACCATCTCTTCACTACTGTTGATGATGCATAAAATGTTCAATAGCTGCGTCTCTTTGTTCCTCCATTCGCACTAGATTTAGGAGCCGAACCTCCATCATATTGTCTTGGTTGCTAGATTCCTGCATGAACTGTAAAACTAGGATCTATAAGTTAATGGGGAATACTGGATTCTAGCCATAAACCAGATGAAATGGGGATGTCCCCAGGGTTGTCTTAATTTAGATACGATCTTCCCAGAGAGTGAATCTCAACTTTTGATGCCAGTCCCCAAGGTTCTGTTCTAACAAATGTTTGATCACTTCAAGTAAATTTTTGTTGGTCAATTCAGCAACACCATTTACCTGGGGGTAATAGTTGCTGGAAAATTTTAGAGTGATCTTTCTATCATAGGTCCATTCAAGTAATTGTGCTAAATAAAATGTCAGACCATTGTCACATACTATAGCAAAGGGCATTCCAAATCTTGTGACGATGTTTTCTTCCCAAAATTTTATGACTAGATCTACTATGTTATTTTTACAAGGTATTACTTCAGACCACCAGGTTCAATAGTCAATAGCAGTCAAGATATACTGGTGGTTGGTAGACAAGTTGGGGTTAATTACCCCAATAAAGTCAAATGCCCATTGGGCAAAGGGTCTAGCTTTGAAGACTGGCTGCAAAGGCATAGCCAGGTTTCGCTCATGATGTACCACTATTTGGATGGTATGGCATCTTCTGACATGAGTGTAGACATCTTTGAAGATACAGGGCCAACAATATCCAAACTAGAGGATCTGATGGGCAGCACAGTGTCAGCTGAGCCATTCCTAGTTCCAAACTGTCAATGAAATTATTCAATCATTTTCACAGCTTGGTCCTTGTCTATACACGAGAGTTACACCCCTTCATAATTCTTGCAAAAAAGTGTGCCATTTTTTGTCATGAAGTGTGTGCTTTTCAGCTATAGGGCACGATGTTTGTTTGGGGGTAGCCCCTCTGGGCACTTGTTATTCAACAAGTATACCAGGACAGTATACCACGAATCTTGAGTGATGGACTCCATAGTATAAGTTTGGCATTCAATCTCGGGAGTTCCTTCTGCCATCGCTCTACATAGTCAGTCACCTCAAACTATCTTCATGGGTTGCATTTCAAGGTCATATTATTGGATGATGTCCATCCATTTCCTCCGTCTTTCACCCAAATTTCTCTGCATAAGAAAAGACTTGATAGCTTGGTCTAGGATGATAGTGTGTACTTTGCTCTAGAGAATATAATGTTGGAATTTCTTCACAGTATGGATGAGAGAAAAGACCTGCTTTTCCAAAGGTGAATACTAGACTTTGGCATTTTTAAAGGGGGAGCTCATGAAAGCTATTTTCCTTTCTTCCCCTTTAACTTTCTGGGTCAATACTACCGCGGCAGAATACGGTGAGGCAATGGAGTATATGTAAAAAGGGAGGGAATAGTCTAGACTAGCCAAGATTGGTGCCTCCATGATTATTTTCTTAATCTGGGTGAATGCCCACTTTGCCCCTGAACTCCACTCAATCTTGGTATCTTTCTTCATCATTTCATTAAGTGGCTTCAGAATCTCAGCGAATCTGGTGATGAACCACTGGAAAAAATTGATCTTTCCAAAGAAAGATCTCATTTACTTCTTGCTATCGGGCATTAGTAGATTCAGCAATGCTTTAACTCTCTCTTGTTCAATGGATATACTCTTCTCAGAGACAATATGCCTGAGTAGTTTCCCTTCAATGACCCTGAATATACATTTCTTAGGGTTCAGGGATATTCCATATCAGCAACATCTCTTGCAAATTTGGGTGAGGAGGCGGAATGATCATGCCTATCCCAGGAAAATATGGTCAAATCATCCATGTAGATGATTATGCACAAGTTTACTAGACCTTCAAACGTAATGTCCATAGCCTTCTAAAATGTGGCCCCTACATTGATCAGGCCAAAAGGGCATTGTCAGGTAGGCAAACATCCCCCACTTGGTGGTAAACATCATTTTATCTCTATCCTCATATTTAACCACGACTTGGTTATACCCAGAGTACCCATCCAAGAAGGACATCATTTTTGATCCATTCACGATTTGCAATACCTCATCCAACGAGAGGAGAGGGTGATTATCTTTCTTGGATGCTTTGTTTAATTTACAAAAATCCATGTAGAGGCGAATCTCACCACTTTTCTTCCTCACAGGGACAAGGTTGGCAACACATGTAGTATGCCAGATTGGAAAGATGATTTGGGCTGACAGTAGTTTTTAAACCTCCTAATGAATCAAAGGCTTGATCAGTGGGTTGACTGGTTGTTGCTTTTTTTGGAAAGGCTTAGCATCAGGTTTAAGTGTGATAGTATGAGTCATAATGGATGTATCATAGGTTTTGAAATCCTCATACTCCCATGTAATTACATCAATGTATTCTTAGAGAACTGCAAGAATCTTCTCCTTTTCCTCTGGGGAACAGGAGGTGCCAATGTGTATCATTTTCTCTTCACCGGGCTGGCTAATGTTGACTTTCTCAAATTTACCTCCCTCGGAGGAGGATGATATCTTTTCCTAACCCTGAGGGTCCAAGTCAAAGATTCATTCAAGTGTAACCATCCCCTTAGGTATGGTGTTGTTTGGTAGGTCCATGATCCTATTATCTTCATCACCTTGTCCAGTATCATTGTGATCTCTCTCCTCTACTATCTAGTCCTCAAAGACACCAACATTCCCCATAAAGGCCAAGATATGTTGATCATCTTCAAAAAGTTGAAAATGGGTGACATTGTCTGGGATGGATGGGGTGGGGATCATCTCAATAGAAAATTTCTAGAGTCGGGAGCCAGCCATTGGCTCTATAGTGTTGGCAAATATGGCGAGAGCATCCAAGACATAATTTCTTTTCCTGGGAATAAGTTCAATGCCAAAGGCATCAAAGTCTTTGATGAAGCACTATGCTCGGTTGTGATATGCAACCAGCCTTTTGTCATGACAGGTGTATTGACTCCAGACTTTCTTAGTGATCAACTCTGAATCACCCAGGGCCCGAAGGTGAGTGATTGCTTTCCTTAGTGCAAATAGGAGTCCAAGGACTAGGGCCTCGTACTCTGTGACATTATTCATGTAGTTGAATTACAACCTATAAGACACGAGAAAGAATTTCCCCCGTGGGTTGATCAACTCTACTTTGGCCTTGTAGCCTTGTTTAGATTGAGACCTGTCAAACTTTAGGGTCCACAAGTCATTGTTTGTTGTCTGGGGTTGGGGAGATGAAGTGGCCTTTGGACTATTTTTGGGAAGATTGGGAGGAGTTTCCTCCGACTCTGATGGCACATGGGTGAGGTTTTCCTCCAGAGAGATCTGTGATTGAGATGTCTAAACTAGTGGCACCATACCAGTGCTGCTAAGGGACTTACTCGGCCCAGGCATGCTTTCTTTATGTTTCTCTTCCCCGAGGGTATTGATGTGTCGGGTAGAAGTAGAGAGGCAAGGCTCACACTATAATTCTGAATGTTTCTGATAGTGCAACCGGCACTAGGTTTTGGACAATAGTGTAGAAGTGGATGTAGTGCTCCCTTTTGAGTTAACCTCACGCCTTAGTTTCTCATCCAGGTCCTACATTCTTTGGGAAACAATGGGGTCTTCCTTGGGGGTGAAATCAAAGGTCAAGATTTCTAGGGGTCGGTACACCCCCGGGGAAGTCTTAGAGAAGAGGAATTCATTTACACTCCTAACTTTGGTGAGGGCTTGTTTCATCCGGGGCTCACTTTCCACTAGGATCTAGTTAGATTCTCCCTCCCAGGGGAGCCACAAGTGGGAAAATTCAGTCGAGAAATACCCGTTAAGGGGCTTAGACCAATTTAGACTTAGCAACATCCCATAAGTCTCTGGGATGTCTACCACTTGGATGTAAATCACACTTTCTATCCTGGGGTCTTGGATGAGGTGAATCTAGACATTCTTTAGCACACCTACCATTTTTACAGCAATTTTTTCCAATTAGATTACTACGTCGTTAGATGGGGTAGGGTGGAATCCAAGCTTTTGGCATATGGATAGAGACATGATATTAGCCAAAGCTCTAAAATCTACCAAGAAATTGTACATATTCCTCCCTTGTATATTTAAGCCTAGTAAAAGGGAGGATCCTTAGTGTTCCCTTGGAAGATAGCTGCATTGGCATCGTCAAAACTGACAGTCTTTGGTGGGTGACTGAGGACTTTTGGGTTTCTCAAGAGCTTCAGAAGAGACTTCTTCTACTTCGGATAGTTCAGAAAAACCTCCATCAAGGTCATGGAGGTGGTAGTTCATTCTAACACCTTCATGATATCAAACCTTCATCCTGAGAATTGGTGACTTCCCTCGGCCAGGTCCTTAGCTTGATTAGAGCCAAGGCCTTTTGGAGGGACAGATTGATCAGTTGTGTTGTCCTAGGGAGGGGTATCTTTGGGAGGTGTAGGCATATAAATTGGTCCTTTACCAGCTGACTCTGAGTTTTGTAAGGAGTCCATGGGTTGGTGAAGGCATTGGCCTCAAAGGCCAGAATAGATTCATCAAAGAACCCTTTCAGATTGGGCTCTTCTTCGCCTTCCTTGTCTATTCCAAAGGAGATGATCTCATAGGTGAAGGCACTATGAGTGGGCTCTTGCGTGGATGTTTTTGGGGGTGGTGGATTAGTCAATTATTTCCTATCTGACTAGGAGATTAGGATGACATTTTCTAGGGTGGCATAGTTCCCCTTGGATTGAGAGCTGGTTTCGTGTAATCTACACCAATTAGTCATCGGGTAGAAATCTATAAACTATGCAGAATGGCTGGGTCCAGCGCCACCCTAATTGGTGTTTTGGTTCAAAGGAGGACCTTTGGTATTGACTTTGTTGTTCCATTGCTATTGGTTGGGTCGAGACCCATTGCTATAGTTTCTTCCTCTAACACTGGTATTTCATTGGCCAGAGAAGATGTTTCCTCTCTGGGAATTTGAGTTGTGGGGTGCAAAGGACCCCACCTTCATCTGTCCTGTGTCCATAATCAGTAAGGACAATAATTGCTGAAGGGATGCAACCTCAAAATTCAGCTGGTTATTCACATCACAATGTGATGGTTTCTGTTGTTGGTTCCTTAGGAAAGCGGTAGCGTTCACCAGATTTGAGGGTGTTAATTCTCTAGCTATGGATGACTGAAAGAAAGGCACTCTGAAAGGTTGCATCTACTGCGGTTGGTTCTAGGGAAAGGATTCTAGACCTGGTGTTGTCTAAGCTTGAGATGGGTATATGTACCGGGCCTATTGGTCTATCAGTGGTGGTGGGGTTGTGGCCATTGCAGGGGTACCCATTGCCTGATTGGGGTTATATCCCCCAGCGTAAGAAAATCCACCGAGTACCATGTTGTAGGGTAAGTTCTGCCCGATCCCGCCCAAGGCTTTGTTCAAACCATGGGAAAACTCCAAGGCTAGGTAGTAAACCTTTGCCAAAGTTTCCTAGTCACTGGGGGTAGTAGCTCTCTAAAGGAGAGTAGAAACGAAAGGGTCCATTGCGTTCAGGTAAGTCTGGATGGTTATGTCGATGGATGGGATGAAGGGACCCATGCACCACTTCAAGGCGCATTGGAACCGGTGGTTAAATGTTGCAAGGGGCTTGTTTAGTTCCTTCCTAATGAAGATGAACTGGTTCTGGGACCACACTAGGTCCACATGTACGCGTAAGGCTGCCAAGAAGGCATCCTCCATCTCCTCCCAGTTGTTGATTGAGTTGGTGGGTAGGTTGAGGTACCATTTCAGCTTATTCTATCCCAAGGAGAGAGGGAACATCTAGGTCGCAACATCTTCATGCTAGATCCAGTGTCGTTTCATGGCATCTTTATATGCCTGCAAATGTTCTTCTATAGTTTGTGAGCCCAAATGCTCATATTGGGGACAGATCTTTTCCAGGTACAAAGGAGGATCGTGATTAGCACCTAAAAACTATCCCATTGGGGACCTGATGTTTCTAAAGTACACAGCCATCAGGGGTGTTGGGTTCTGAACAGATTGAAAGTTACTCCTTGGGATAGTCTGGGAGAGTTGGGTGTTCTGGGATGTGCTAGATCCCCAAACAATAGTGACTGGCTTGGCTTTTGGGGTCCACTTCTTTCAAGCGAGAGGCTTGAGTTCAACAAACCTTCCAGGGTTTAGGGCTGATCTAAGGATCCTTTTAAATCTTATGGGTGAAAATGACCCAATCCCACTGAAGGTCTGATTCCTAAAACTATGGCTTGGGGAACCCTTGGGTGGCGTGATGTCTAAATCCTCAGAAGGGGATGAGCTCATGCCCTCCTTCTAGCGCAACTTTCTCTTGATGGGTCTTTGTGATTGGGTCTGCCAACAGATGTAAGTTGTCACCGAGTACTGGCGAACTTCGCTTGTAAAGGTTATCTGGAGAAATGAGATTCTCCAGGCCTTCAAGCACTTGAGTTTCGGGTCTCCAAAGTGCGGGGGCTCGGTTGGGAGTGCAACTATTTTGTTTGGGGGGATAGCTAGTTATCTTGGCTTGTCTACTCTAAGGATTTAGGTAAGTGAGGCTTCCTACAAGCATTCACTAATTACCAAATAACTTCAAAAGATACATCAGGATTAGAAATACCATCTACTTATAGTTTATGCCAAACATCCAAAACATCAACCATGCTCTAACATGCTACACTAAATACTGAATAAACATAGTACCAGCTGTTCATACTTATCCAATAGTGAGGAAAAAGAAATAACCTGGGTTTCATCATCATTAATAGGCTGGTCAAGTTAGGAATTTTAGAAATAACCTGGGTCTCATCATCATTAATGTGTATGGGCCTACACAATCAAAGGATAAACTTCTAGTCTAGACAGAGATTGAATACTTCCTGGGGGCTCATCCCAACCAATTATGTTTGATTGGGGGAGATTTTAATACCATCACAAAGCTTTCTGAGAAGAGAGGGGGTAGCACTATTTTACCTCATGCTGCTAATACTTTAATGAGTGGGTCTTTAGAAACTCCCTAATGGAAATACAGATGAAGGATAACACCTTCACTTTGAACAATAGGAAGAAGCACTTCTGTAATATTGCAGAGAAGATTGACAGATTCTTTATCTATGGGAGCCTGACTGAGTTTAAAGAAACCTTAAATGCCCAAGGTCTCCCTATTTCTATTTCAAACCATTATCCTATCCAGTTACAAATTGTTGTTAATTCTAGGCCAAAGAATTGCCCTTTTAAATTTGAATATATGTGGTTACAAAATAAGAACCTCCTCAATCTCATTAAACATTGGTGGGAGGAAGCTTAGGTCTCTGGGTCAAAAATGTACATTGTAGCCAGCAACCTTAAGATTATCAAAATAAAATTGCTAGAATGGAATTTGAAGAAATTCAGTAACATATTTCAGGTAAAATTAGATTTAGAGGAAAACTGAAGGAGGTCAATGCACAAGAGCTAAGGTCTAGAATGGATGAGACTTTATACCTCACCGAGAAGTATCTCCTATCTAAATATGAAGACATATTGTCTATAGAAGAGATCTTATGGTGACAAAATTCTAGGGAATCATGGTTAGAAGCAGGAGACTGAAACACAAAATTCTTTCACAATAGCACTACACAAAGAAGAGCAATAAATAGAATCATAAGGATCAAGACAAAGGATGGGAAGGATCTTCAACTTCCTTCAGAAATAATGGATGAAACTATTAATTATTTTAAGAATATTTTGAATAACACAGGAGCCTCTAGGTTATGTGACCAAAATAAGATGCTCAAACATATCCCAAAAATTGTTACAGCCCAACATAAAAAAAAAAATTATTGTCAAAATTTACATCTAACGAAGTAAAAGAGGCCTTAATGAGTATGAACCTTGACAAAACACTAGGACCTGATGGTTTTCCTACTGCCTTCTATCAGAAATGTTGGGATTTCATCAGAAAAGAGGTTACAGAGGCACTCAAGGGGGTTAGAAATTTGGATAAACTCCTGAAATAAGTTAACAACACTTTTCTAACCCTTATTCCAAAAAATGATAAACCAGAAACACTAAATGACTATAGACCAATTGCGCTCGGAAATACATTATACAAACTACTCTCCTAAACTTTAACTATTAGGATCCGAAAACTTTTACCCTTGTTAATTAGTGAGGAACAAATCGGCTTTGTTCTTGGCCGCTCAATATATGATGGAATTATTATAGCTCAAGAGGCTATTCATTCGACCCAAAACAATAAATCTCCTTGTATGCTGATAAAACTAGACATTAAAAAAGCATATGACAAAGTTGATTAGAGATTTCTGTGTAAATGTTTAGAGGCATTTGGATTTTCAAAATGCTAGATTAACCTCATATATGAATGTATTTCTACACCTATGTTCTATGTTCTATTGAATGGCACTCTAGAAGGATTCTTTGAAATTTCTCAAGGAATTTGACAAGGGGACCCTTTATCTCCTTATCTCTTCACCATTATGGTTGATGCCTTAGGGAGGGCTATTCACTCACAGAAAATCAAAGGCAATATAAAATTTATTGTGATAGCCAGTAGTATGGAACAAACTACTCATCAACAATTTGTAGATTTATGGGGCTAGTGAAATTGGTGAGGCTAAATCAATTAAATCTATCCTTGATTCCTACACAGCTTCCTCAGGGAAAGAAATCAATAATAGCAAATCAGAAGTCTTTTTCTTTAATACACCCCATAACCTAGCTCAAAAAATCTATAGAAGTCTAAAATTTAATCCTGGAAATCTCCCCTATAAATACCTTGGTTTACCATTAGATAAAGGAACAAGAACAACCTCCCTCTAGAACCCTACAATAGAATAAATTAAAATAAAAATGAACTCCTTGAATGGTAAATGTCTATCTTTAGCTATCCGAGCCACAATGGTTAAATACATCTTGGCCTCCATGCCAATCTACCAATTAGCATGTATTAATCTCCCTGAAAATACAAAATCAGAATTAAATAAACACCTAAGAAATTTCTTTTGGAAAGTATCAAGTGACATCAAGAAATATCCCCTGATTGCTTGGGATAAAGTTTGTTGTCCAAAAGATGAAGGTGGGGCGGGTATTAAAAACATAGGAGATCAAGGGAAGGCGTTAGGAGAGAAATTAGTCTGGCGTCTTTATAAGAATCCACAAGCTAAGTGGGCACAAATCCTAATATCTAAATACTTAATTGATAATAACCCAATAAATATATTTAGGGACAAAAACCCGCCTAGAGGATCTAGAATCTAGAATTTTATGTTAGATTATTGACAGATTATCTCTAGTAAGCTTACTTGGAACCTAGGAACTTGGGATGATTCTCTTTTTTGAGAAGATTCTTGGGGAGGGTTTGAACCTTTAGATAAACTACAACTAATTAGATCCAGGAACAAACTAGAATCCTCTCTAGGCTACTTTGTCAAAGATTACATTAGAAAATCACCTCACGGTATAGGTTGGGAAGAGTAGGACTTTTCTGCCTTTAATTTACCTAAGAATGAAGCTCTTCTTCTTTCTGAGACATTAAACAAGAGATGAATCTGTTTTAATCGGGGACAAGACTCCTTGGTATGGGATGGTGCCAAAAATGGAGAATATAATTTGAAGGATGGATATATTTCCATTAGGAGTAAATAGATCAGGCCAAAGACACATATACCAACAAACTTGTGCTGGAAAAAATTATATCTCCCTAAGGCTAGTATTTGTACTTGGATTGCAATGCACCAAAAGCTACTTACAATAGAAAGACTAAGGAAGATGGGATATGAAGGTCCGAGTAGGTGTCCTTTATGTGAACATGAGGAAGAAGGCCTTAACCATATCCTATTAACCTACAATTTCTCAAATCACTGCTAGAAATGGTTATGTTTTAACCTAGGCTGGCAAACTGCTTTCCCCAGTACCATTCTTGAGATGCTCCAGGCCTGGCCGGAATTAAAAAAAAGGAAGCATTTATTCTAATTTATGGATTATTGCCCCATCAATTATTATTTGGGATTTATGGAAGGAGAGAAATAGAAGAATTTTTAGAGACGAGAAATTAGATGTAAAACAACTAATTAACAAAATGGAAGCAAGCATAATTGAATTTACTAATAATAAAAGTAGGAATCTGCCAAAAAGAGAGGCAAAGATGTCCCACTGGGATGAGGAAATTAGGGGTAAATGGGAAGGCCTTTTCCTCCCACCTTTCTTTGGACTTGGAGAAAATCTATCAAAGATTACGAGAGCTGAATGCGTCTAGAAACCGCCAGGTTATGATTGGTTCAAATTGAATTTTGATGGAGCATCAAGGGGCAATCTCGGTATTGTGGGCATTGGTGGCTGTGTCCATAATAGTGATGGTAAAGAAATTGCTTCCTTTGCATCCCCTATTGGGTTTGAGACTAATAATAAGGCGGAACTTCTTGCTCTCATTAAAGGACTTTATATATGTAAGGATCTAGGTATAGTAAATTTGGAAATTGAAGGGGATTTAACCATCATTGTAAATGCCCTTAGGTCAGGCTCTACCACTAACTGGAAATTAGATATGCTCCTTACTGAAGCTATCAGTGTAAGTAAGAAATTCTCTAAAATCACAATCAATCATATTTACACAGAAGGCAATAAAAGGTCAGATGAATTAGCTAATATGGGGGCAAATGGCATGTCTATCCCACTTCAAGCACCTTTAGCATAAATTAGGTTCAGTAGTAAGTAGGTCCTTGGGTAGAACCAGGTTGTGTCAATAACCTTACTTTAGATATCGCTTTAGAAATAAAAGCTATCAATACTAAATATTTATGTTCTAAATAGGCCCTTAAATTACAAGAAATATCTATACCAGCTCCCTACCACGACTGAGCTAAATCACCTGTAAATTTTTTATTAATACAAAATAAAGTTGTATAAGTATGTTTATTATATATATAT
>MU227851.1:1089253-1099877 GCA_018584345.1 Thuja plicata
TGCATATATGGAAGGGAAGCATCGGTATATAGCACAAACTAATAATGGAATGTCTAAGTTTTTCCATTTGTTAATATCTACATACATAAGCAAGTCACACAACACACCCTTACTCATAGGATAGATATGTTAGGACACATATTAATGACCTAGATAGACACTGGGAAGATCAAAATAAATTTAAACTCCCCTCAGGTTATGGGAAGAATTAAGAACCTATTAGGTAATACAGATATACATATAGATATAAAATTATTAATTTACTCACGCAGCAATGAAAAAATCTATATACATAGAGTCCAGCCACCACATCAGCAATAATTAGGTTGTCATTATAATAAATACCTATCTATTACTTCTGGGATCAGCCATGCTACTTAAATTTGAAAGATAAGATTAGAACGAGTGGATACTGAGACAATCAAGAAAGTTAAATGGTGACTTGATTAAAGTACTAGAAGTATGTACTAATGCTTTTACAATCCATTAAATTATATCAAAGGACAAGGCTATATTAGGATAAAGATATCGGGGTTTTAAATTAATTACAAGAGGTGTCTAATTTGGCATTAAAAATTGATGGTGAAGATAATCCTAAGGAAGATAGGCTATTAGAAATTTGGAGTCTCGGATTAATCAAACCAGCTTAGTGATGATAGTTTTTGTACAAAATGATTTACATCGAATGGTCAACTTTTTATGTCTATAACTTAATATAGAATGAAGATACAGAGAGGTGGTTAGTAGGTAGAAATGTAAGATTATATGTAAAAATGGATATTTGTAGATATGTAAGTATGGGTATATGTATGTAGATACAAATGCGACTGGTATCTAGGTATGTATATCTGCATTTATGCATCTATGTATGTCTATTTGTATGTATAAAGGTATTAAGACTTCAACATTAAAATCTTGAGTGTAAATATAGTTAAAAAATCTCCTTAAACCCAATTGAGTTTGTTGCCTAGTTAAGTTTGATGCAGGGGCTTAGATCATTATGAGATTTTAATGATTTCATCTTTTAGAAATAAGGCCCCAAATTGTAGATATGTTTCCCTCTTCCCATCTATTTGGGCTTTGTATGATGGCTTTAAGGCTCCATGTATCTTATTAATGATGTTGTCAGCCTTTATCTAGCGTTTGTCATTTTAATCATATCTTTCAGTACTTGAGTAATATTCTACCTAAGTTAGCGAATTTGTCCAAGATTTATGTAAGTTTAGCTATTTTTTCCTGTCCTTTCAAGACTCATCCCGAGGGGCACTTTATCCTAAATCAAGAAGAATAAACCAAGATATATGATCAATTAATGAGACCAAGCTAAGTTATATCTTATCTAACGGATAGATAGTATTAGCAAGATTTAAAAAGGCATTTATACATGAGTAAGACCTATTGGGAATATGTCCCTTCAAATGTACAAACGTTATTAAAATTATTTTATGAAAAACTTGAGAGGGTTCAAGGGTAGTAATTAATGATAAAAGCCTAGGAACCCAGATTGGAATTTCTATATTAAAAACTTATTACCATTCTCATTCTTCAGAATGGTACTAGTTTAATAGGTAGAAAAATGAGCCTGCTGGAATATGGAGTCAAGGCTACTTACATTTGTGTTGAGTGATAACCGCGCCATGGATTTTCATGGGTATATTAAACCAGAGCGCTCGAATAGGCTTTTAAAGAAACTCCCCGAGGCAGTAAGGTAGGCCATGGAGAAATGCTTAGGGGATTCCCGTTTTGACAATGAATTCTCATTCTAAACTAATGGGTCAATTTTTGGAGGGTTCATTGCTATGGCTTCCTATGCTGGATTCATGAAAGATGACATTATCAAGGTAGAAAAATGTATTTTTGTGCCAGATATTCTAGGTGGATTGGAAAAAATAGTTTTTAGCATAAACCTTGATCTCACTGTGCCTTTTATGGAGGTTATTATGAGGATGGAGATGGATAAGTTGAAGGAGATTTTGAGAGGCAAGTGTGTACCCATGCTACTAATTAAGGATGAAGGTGGGTTTGATAAACATTGGCCAGAAATGAAATGAAATATGGATTTCTTGTTTCGGGAAGTGCTTAATAAGAACAACGATAAGGATTGCCTTCTTACGTACTAGGAAGAGGAAGGTTTTACCATCCTTGAAGCCCTAAACAAAAGGGCTATGGAGGACTTTTGTATCATTGCACCATCAGTTAAAAGATGCTCAAAACAATTGGGAGACAAGATTGAAGAGGACGATGCCATCGTTATCGTGAAAAAGAAACGAGGGAGAATGGAGCTGTGATTGGCTCCAGAAAGTTTAGTGTAGGGAGTAAAGTTAGTATTTTAGGATGGTGATATTAAGCTATTTTATACCTATTAGAAATTTTAGAAATCGTGTTAGTAAGCCTGTATTACCTTTTTTGTATATAAAACTTGATAAAGACATTAAGACACATCTAAGCAGTCTGGCTTGGGTTATGCATATACCTATACTATTTTGATAGCAAAGTTGCTAACAATATTAGTACTGTAATAGTTCAAACCAATAATATAGACAGATACCTAAAAATTAGATGTTGGTTTAAGCTAATTTTGTAAAATAATGGGTATTTTCTTTTATACTTTTTATTCTAGTTATAGATCTTGGGCTTTCTAACACTACTCGGCTATCATAGGCCTGTTGATAATGGCTCATTGTCTTCTCGATAATATTTAAATGTATATCTCTAATAATATTCTTGGCTCAAATAATTTATATGTATGTTTGGGCTATACTGGTATTGTTAACTCTGAAACTCATAATCTAATGATCAGAATTCTGGTTTCTCTATCATCGTTGTGATAAATAGTTTCATTTTATTTTTAATTTTTTGAGCATTCCATTAACTCTCTATATCTTAAAACCTTACTAATACTTAAGTCTACCTTTGGACCATATAAAATTAAGATCCTAAAATTCTTCTCTAGCTCAAGTTGTAGTTTGGTACTTTTAGAGATAAATGAATATATAGTAGATAGGGTGATTGTTGGATTCCTCTAGCCAAGAGGATATCAAATTTTTGAATCATAGGTTTCTCAAAATCAGGATGCTTAGGGACATCCCCTATCAGTGATATGATAATACTCAAAATTAAATAATAACCTTCATAAGAGGTATAATATATATCTATTCTTCACCAAGCTCTGTAGAGAATTGGATATAAAGCTTTAAATACACTTTTTATATTTACCCTGCATATACTTTACTGATCGGAATTCTCTTCTAATGGCTATCTTTCTATCGTCATTCAGGCATGTAGCATTTTCTTTTGTTCTATGCCATTATTAAGACCCCTTTGCAGCTCTGGATCCCTCACATCTACCTTAAACCTTTTTAGAAGATTTGGTTTAACCTGCAGCTCCTTTTGTCAAATTTGTGTTTTCTTACGACCTATAAACTTCTAAGTGGTGAAGTTTGGTCCTTCCTTGGCATAAGTCCATATCTTCCTCCAATATGCTGACACTCTATCTCCTTGGGCTCTTGATATTCTGGCTTTTGGATGGCTAAGGTCCCAGATATTGGGTGTTCTTGGTGCAAATGTTTTTTGGAATTCTGGCTTTTGGCTTGCCAGGGACCCGTTATATCTCCCAAGTGAGAGAAGAGCTATTCATTCTCCTCCCCTGGTGTTTTTGATAGTTTATCCTTGGCTGTTTGAGATTAGTGGCACCATGACTATGCCTATCAAATTGGTCAGTACTACTCCTCAGATAGCCTTCAACGGGGAAATCTCTATTAAGCATCTCAAGTCTGTCCTTCCAAATTCCCAATCCATTATCCTTAGAGCAATGTTTAGAATCTTAGGTAGAGAATTCATGTCAAACTTTGATAGATATAGAGTTAACATGGAGATCCCTACCATGTTCATTACGTTGGCTATCTATGTAGACCCTAGGAAATAGGTGATTGGGAAACTTTGTCTCCAAATTTTTAAGAAAAAATATTTGGGCAACATCGACAAAATTATCCAAAATATTAAACTAGATTACACCATTACCATGCCTAGGTTCTACGATTTGCCAGCTATTAATGGAAGGCCAACCTCGACTGTCCCTATTATGATTGTTAAAGATTTTCACATGTTTGTCTCTAGAGAAGTCATCAAACATAAACTTGAGTTCTTAATGACCTTCGTGCATTTAGAGATCCCAGCAGTGGGGAACTGGTTCTACTCCTACTGGCATGAGGATGATGTGGGGGTTACATATAGGATGTGCTTTGATGATTCAGATTCTGAAGAAATGCTTGAAGTATAGTTGGATGAAGGAAATCCTCAAAGAAATAAAAGACCTAGAGTTGCTTCTCCAACTGTGGGAGCTTCTAGGATGGGTGAAGTGGGAGGCTGATCCCTTTGCCTCCCTATGTTCCTTGCTGCCTTGTAAACTAAATATTTGGCTTCTCATCCATTTGATATTCAGAATTTGGAATTCAATAATAGGAGTTAAAATTGGTTGGTCTATTTGAACCTGTACTCAATCTTAATACTTAATTTTAATTACTGAATAATACAGGAATGTAAAGATAACCATGAGAATGATGTGCTGGAAAGTTTCTTAGTTATATTTTTTGAGACAATAGTTAAGTTGTTACAATCAATTAATCTGTAAAGGAGGCCTGGATGACTAAGATGTAAATTTAGCTACATTTTATCACACTATGAAAGATATAGGTATACGTCCACAAGATAAGTTATCATTCTGGTCTAAATTAACAGAAATACTTAAATATCTCAAGCTGTCTCAGACACTTGTTTCAAGTAGCCACCCTCGTTAGACTAGAGTAATCAGATTTCCTAGTTTTACAAATGTAGGGATTACTAATTAGGGGCGTTTAAACATTGTGTTAACTGGATTAATGGGCTATCAGTGACTTGATGCCCCTTGTTAATCTGGTCTAAGTCTCTGCTGCTTAGCTTCTACTCTAACAAGCGATTAAACCTCTATATATGCCTCAATTAGGAAACTAAGTAAATTACACCAACCTGAAAGAAATTTTACAAGATAAAGGTAAGAAATTTTTAGATCTTCTTCTATATTTAACTTAGCATTAATAATTTCCTTTATTAGCTACAGGATGTCGTTATCTTCATACATTGTAACAAATAAATATAAATACAGAAAACTATTAAAGACAATGCTATCATAATTATTCCTTGTAATACATTTGTCTTATCTTGTAAAAAAAATGTAACACTATCATGAAATTATAATTTTAAACAAATCTGGGCTCATAATTCATAATTCTATATATAACATGATGTGAGCCTAGGATTTATTTTCAGCTCCTAGCCTTAACTGAATTATAAACAAGCATATTCTAGATAGGAAGTAGCAAGTATGGTTTCTTTTGTTAACGGTTTGGGCAATTTTAATATCTATAAGCATTCATGTTGCAAATGGTTTTTTCATTTTAAGCTTCTCCTTGGTAGAAGGTAATTTCAATTTATAATATTTCAAATATGTGTTGCTAATGGGCTAAGGAGCTATAGCATGTTTCTCTAGTGTGTACTATGTATAGGATTAGCATTACATACGGGAGAAAGGTGCAGAGAGTTGTAATCTAAATTGTATTCATAGATAAATATCTAGAGAGGAATGGTCCAACTACCTGTAAATGAGGGAATGCTTTTATATCATATGTAAATGAGGGAATGCGCTCATAAATAAATTTTTTTGTACTCTGAATCTGGATCTAGGATCCCGAGCAAGACTGGAGGTTTTCTTCTCCATTCTTTCCTACCAGTGCTCGAAGTGAATGGATTTCCTTTGTATTTTACTGGCATTAATAAAATTATTGGCTTCGGCCTTTTACCGATCAAAAAAAAAAAATTGCAACTATGTTTTATTTTCTTATGTCTCAATTAATAGGATGCATCTTATTATATCTAGTTATGAAATTTTAGATTCTTTTTAATAATTTTGTTTTGATAAATCTATTATAATCTAATTATTGATCCTTCCAACTTTGTTAAAATATTATGATTTTAGATTCTTTTTAATAATTTTGTTTGGATAAATCTATTATAATCTAATTATTGATCCTTCCAACTTTGTTAAAATATTATGCCACTCTTCTAAACCCTTTCTACTAATTTTAATTTATTAAGAAAAAAAATATTAAGTTTTGAATGTTATTGAAGAAATTGTTTATATATAAGCTTTCAAACTATTTTCTGAAAAAGACTAGGTTGTATTTTTTAAGCCTGCCTAATCCAAACATTCTTTAATAAATTTTGAAATCACAACTACATTCCACCATCCAATAACAATACTATAAAGCCTACATTAACATTTCATATCATTTCTATTTAGAAAACTAAAGCTACATCCTTGAAATTTTCATATAGAGAAATATGTACAAGTGCTACATGATCCAATGTTCTGATTTCAGACGGATCTACGGCTGAGTTCCTGCTACATGATCTAATGTTCTGATTTCAGACGAATCTATGGCTGAGTTCCTCCCAACAACGCTATACACATCTTGTTCCTGCATATTAATACATACTCTTCAGAAATCTTATTCATATAACAAATATTCTCTTGAAATTTTCCAGAATATATTAAAGTTGTTTCCTACCTATGTAGATCTCTTCGCAGATGGCTTCTTGGAACGGAATAATGCAGGCCAGTTTAGCGGCTTCACCAATGGATTTCTCATTCCACTCGCGAAAGCGGATTCCAATATTCTCTTTTGAGTTTGAGTTGGCTTCCATCTACCGCAAACCATCCAAATGGTTTCGCCCTCGGCAACACTAGCAGATCTGGTAAGCTGGAATCTGTTGAAAACAAAATAATAAAAATGGTCTACAACATGGTACCAAATTGAAAAACCTAATAAAATGCTAATACCCAACTTTGTTCTAAAAAATTAGAGCAACCCAATTCATTTACCTGTAGTAGATCTGTGATACATTATGTTGCGCACGCCCTGAACCCGAAATATCCTTAATTTCTTCTTCCTCTGTTACTTTTAGAAACCTATAGAGCTTACCCATCTGAGTATCATATGTAATTCTACACCGATGGTAGCTAAATGAAGGAGATGGCTTATATATATAGTGGACTGGGTAAAGAAAAGAAGGAACAGAATAGGCAGACTTTAAAGACCTTTCTCCTACAAGAAACACAAAATGCAAAGCACTTAGTTTGCAGGTTTGAAGCCAAGACATATTAACCACTTCAAAATAAGGTCGCGGGTTCAAAGCTCCCTGAGATGCCATCTGCTAAGAAACATAGAAAATCTCTGCATTTCCATCCACAAAATAATTTGTTACGGTTTATTATTATGACCGAGCTGCAGGTGAGATGAAAATTGAGATGCCTGCAAGTATTTCCAGGCACATCACAAAGCCCTCCATTGTTCCCCCACCCATGTTCGAATCCCACAGGATTGAGCCGCACAACTTGCTCAACAAGCATTGAGCGTCAGAGTTTAATTAAAATGAATTATTTTGTAGAAAACGGTTATGCACGTTAGGTTTGAAATGATATATTGTTATTTCTAACCAAAAATTAAGATTGAACCAAAATCCATAATTGATGGGAGGTCCCCCTCACTCTTGTCTAACGCCTCTTTATGGAAAATTTAAATTGCGCCCTTTATTTAAATTTGAAGATTATGATGACGACGAAGTTGGTATAGTAATAATTATTAATTATTAATAACTAATAATTATTAGCCTCTTTTTCTTATATGCTTCAGTTTTTGAGCTGTCATGGCTATAAGGGAAAATTTAAACTGCGTCGTTGATTTATTTTTGAAAATTATGATGACAAGTGTTTGTGGCATAAAATTTAAGAGAAGACAAAAACTACTTCAAACTTAAAATGAAAGAATTTATATAAAATCGAAGGATACATTTAACCAATTCACAATAACTACATCTATAGCAGAATAGAGAGTATTAAGGGCTATCTTAAGGTCAACATTTTTCTTTTACAATAATTGTATTGTGTTAAGTGGTGTACGATTCTTTTCAAGCAAGCACTATATAATCTCTTATTTATTTGATATATATATGGTTGGTTATCCACTTTTGGTTCAGATTTGGGATTTTTCAAATGCCATAAAAGAGAGGTGATACAAATTCCATAGAAAATACTGTTCTATCATTGTCTAATTTCTTAAAACAATCAGACGATGGGAAACCTGGGAAGAGAAAGTCCCTGAAAAAGACAAATGGGATTCTAGATAAGCATTTGAGAGTGATGACTTTGAGGAAGACAAAAAAAAAAGTGCAGGAAGAATAGGTCCAGGGAAGAAGCCGAATCCTCCATCATCCTCTGAGAGGATAGATGTGGTCAAAGGAAACATAAGTACAAAATTATTACGGAAAAGGAAGTAAAATTCCTTGTTTTTACAAGTGAAGTGAATTTAGCGTATTGAGAGAGCCTGTTTGACTTAAGTGAAATAAAAACAGAATGACGAAAGTTGCCGAACACCTACTTGCAGGATTCCCTAGAAATTAATATACAAAAGGGAAACACAGATTCATACTTTTATTTGAACAAATTGTTTAGCAAATAACTTATTAAAAATCTAATTGACGTCAATATATTTGTATCAGTAGAAAGAAATAAATAATTCTAGTGTTAAAAAAAAATAGAAATCATAAGGGTTTTAGTTCATAATAAGAGTTCTAGTTCATAGATAACAATGTTTTAATATTGTGTATTTATGCAGTTTTTTCCCTTCCACATTTCTTAAAGAATATTTGGCTTAGCTTTTATTAATTTTAATTAAGATGAAAATACCAAGTCATCAGTAATTCGTTGGAGTTATGGATAATTGGTTCATTGGAGTCCACATGATCATTCAAGTCTTGTACAAGAGACTTGTAGACTTTAATTCAACATACAATATACAATATTTGAGCTGTAGAGAAATACTACAATATTAATTCAGTTGGAATCCACATGATCATTCAGGTCTTGTAGAAAAGACTTGTAAACTCTAATTCAACATAAAGTATAAAATTCTATCTTATACCCCCAGCTGTTTCTTTTTGTTGTATGTCTCACTTTTTGTAGTTCTGTATTCTGCCTACTTCCTTTTGTACAGGGTTACTGTTCCCTTCAAAAACTGTTTTAACCTCAATCGAAAACATAGAGTATACAATATTTGAACTGTAGACAAATACTAGAATATTAATTCACCATTTTGTAAACCACTGTCCAAATAGAAGTCTACATTAATTTTTTTGCAAACATTACACCGTTGATAACATTTTATAGGTTTGCAGGAAACATTACATGTTCTTGGTAAAATTGCCGAGTGGCAATAGATGCAGAGGTTATACAAACGTTGGTATTAATCCTATCTGCATAAATTTCTTAAAGAAACTAAAACAAAGTAGTAGCTTTTACCCTGCTAATCTCAATCAGTTCCTTAACTTTCCAGTTGCAGACAAAGCATTGCAAATGAAATCCAAAATGAGGCATATCCTCGCATTAAATATAAAGAACTTCTGCAGCCTCCCCCTTAAATGCCACAAATTTAAATGGAGGCGCATTGGGCAAGATATGGCTGGCTGATTGTGGACTGCAGCTTGTCAGAGCATACGTACAAAAGAAGATAAAATTGTGGGATACAATGCAAAAGAGCTTCAAATCTCAAAACCTTGATAACTTTTCAAACAAAATGTACAACATATCATTGTCAAAGAAAAAAATTTGGTAAATTAAAAAATAATTACACTGTCCAAATAGAAGTCATTGACTCACATCATATCATTCAACCTAAATGTACAACATATCATTGTCAAAGAAAAAATTATGGTAAATTAAAAAATAATTAGAGTTAATTTCAGAGATAATTTTACTTACTAATCTTTTCAATTCCATCCATTCTAATTGAGAACTTCAAAGAAAAATCTTCATCAAACTTTGTGAAACACATCTGTAACATCTGTCAATTCAATCACAAAACAATACTATTATATAAACTGCAAAACTGTAACATTTCATTTCTTTTTTAGAATAAAAAACCTTCAAATATAATATTATTTAGTACAAATTGATGTTATTTACTTGGTGATTTGAACTTTATTGAAGGCTGCACCAAAAAATACAGAAAGTTGATTTTTTTTTAATAAAAAAATCAAGTAGACACAAACTAGAAAGGAATTTTTTTAGAATAAATATTTAATAACAATTTCAGACTTTATGAACTACTTGGTGATTTCACCTTTATGAAAAGGTGCACAAAAAATAATCTTTACAGAAGTTTAATTAGTTTTTAATAAATGATAAAATAGAGACAAAATAAAAGGAAAATTTCAGATTAAATATTCAATAACAAATGAACAACTTTCTGAAAACATCTAACCCAAAACAGAAAAAAAAATCTGAACTATTGACCCATTTGTATTAAAAACTTTATAACCCTAGAAACCTTGCACTGAAAACATTCCATACAAAACTGCAAAAACTAATCCATTCTTAGAAACTACGTTGTAAATCTCAGACAGATTTAAGCATATAATCATTCAAAAATCTGCGAAAACTAATTCATTCTTAGAAACTACGTTGTAAATCTCAGCCAGATAGATTTAAGCATATAATCATTCAAACATTACAGCTCAAATAATAAAAAGCTAC
>MU227851.1:1100869-1146533 GCA_018584345.1 Thuja plicata
TAATATTTGTAATCCTCCTAATAAACAAAAAATCAAATGTCCATATTATTGAGAGAAAAGCCATACTGAAGATCATTGCATTGTTCATAAATATATTGAGTTGGAGAAAATTCTTCTTGCTCAGGACATTCCATTACCTAAGCCTATGGTTCCAACACCTAAAGAACCATCATATGATCTTTCTAAGACATCTTGTAAGGTGCCATCACCTAGTGACCATCAATCTAGTTAAATGACTTGCATAAAGACTTATATCCTTTATCCCCTATTGATACATCTAAATCTCGTATTGACTTATTCAAGAGTTCTAGAGATTCTTTGTATCAAGAAATTTCTATTGTCATTCTAGATCCACCTCACCAGGATGCATATCTACTTGACATTTCATGTCTTTTTGAAGAATCGCATCTTTATTTTTTGGATGACATCATTGAGGGCATTTTTCTTCTAATCAATGTTAGATTCAGTGAAGTTGTATCACCATTACCATCTTTAGATAATATTCTTCCTTGGCTACAACAACTTCTATCATAACAAACTATGCAAATATTGATGATTATTTATCATCTTATAACATTGGCTTGGAGATCATTAAGCATCCATCATGGGCATCGTTTTAATATTTTATCATATGCACAATTCAAAGACATTCATTGTACTTCATACCTCTTTCAAGAATGGGAGGTCATTTTGCTTACAATTGTGGCATTTTTCTTCCTCAAGAAAGAAATGTTATTCGACATTTGTAGAACATCTTCAGCATCCAATGTCGAGCATCTACTAGCAGTACAAACACTAGCATGGTTTCTCTTCTCATCTCAATTTTGGGAGGAAGCATTTCCTCACATGGAGTTCATTACTACACTTTTATTTGGTTTGTGCTAGACGTAATCCTTGGGGGCTCATAATGAGTTCCACTTGTCTTATTTTATTTTTACATTTCATTGCATTTGTATCATCTCTTTTGAAGAGGAATTTTGTACCCCTTGGGTTTTCTCATTCTTCCCCACTTTATGTGATATTTGTAAATGGACACCTTATCACGGTTTGTTCCTAAGCCCCATATTTACTTTTGAGAATTCTCACTCCCTAAATATAAAAAATTGGTGGCGGGTGCTAGTTTGAATGGTTTTCTTAACCCCCACCTAGGCTTAAGTGACACTTAGTGGTTGAGTCTAACTTAACCTTAGCATTAAAAGGTAAGTTCATTTTTGAGGTTAGAACCCTTTTTGTCTCACCACATGTGCAAACAAGGTTAAAGACGGTGTCATCTCACCTCATTGGAGGCTAGAGGTATTCTCATTTCTAGTTTATACACATTTTTTTGGTGTGCCTCTTGAGTCTTGGCTTCTCCAACAAGGATTTCTCATGAACCCATTATCCTCACTTAAATAATAAAATCACTTCATAATAGACTCTAAGTGATAAAAATCAAATATCTCTAAAAAACATTAGAATATTACCAAGGGTAGAATTAGAAATCATTGCACTAAGCTGAAAAAGAATGGAAGCCAAGACCAAGAGCTAAAACTAGCACTTACTAAAAATATATTTTTGTTAAAAATAGCAAGAACTGCCCAAACCCTAAAAACTAAACATACTATGTACACTAAACCTGAGAGGAGACTAAAGCCATGATCAATCACTAAAAATAAAAGTTACTATAAATAATATTGTTAAAAATAATAAGTTAATGGGGATAAAATATAATTAATAATAAGTTACAATTATCATTTGAGCCTATCAATTAGAATTTTAGATATAATTTTATAAAGAATATTGCAAAGGCTAATAGGCCTATAATTATCCAAAGAGGTTGCAATATAATATTTTGTGATCAAGGATATAGAGGTAGAATACTTTTTTTCTTCAAATTTATCTAATCAGGTGAAATCCCTTGCAACATTGTAAATATCCATCCCCGCCAATTTCTAAAGGTGTTCAAAAAAAACAGGTGGAAGTCCATCAAGCCTATGGGCTTTAAAGGCTCGAAAAAATGAGAGAGCTTCTCTAACTTGCTACATAAATATATTTTTGTGATATTTTTGATGTCTTGATCTATGATCACCTTTTAAATAACCTTGAAAATCGCATTAGGATCAATGATACAATTATGAGATTTTTTTTGGAAATTGGAAAATGACACAGCTATAGTATATATCTCACTATCATCCTCAATATAAGATCCATCACCCCTCTTAAGCCTTCTAATTATATTTATGCTCCAATGCTTCATGGTTGAATATTTAATTTTTTTTTTGTGTTCCTATCACCTTGATTTAGGCATTGAACTCTTGATTTTTATTTCCCAGAATATCCTCTTATTTATTAAGTATGATCCATTGTTCCCTTAGGGACTTCTCTTCATTGAAAAATTTCAATTCAATATGTCCTACCTTTAATTTATCTTCAAAAATATTCAACTTAGAGGCATTTTGTTTATTAGTGTTAAATTATTACCAAATGAGATTTTATTCAAGCCTTTAACCATATCCTTAACCAACTTCAACTTTAGGGTCACTTGGTACATCAAATTACTAGCAAAAGCAGTGCTCCACTATTAATCCACAAGCTTCTTGAAATGCGCATGATAGGTCTAGATAGTTTTGTACCTAAAGGGGAAAGGGCCTTTATTTAACACTTCATGCCAAATAGAATTATGGCATTGTGGTTTGAGCCATCTTAGGAGGGTGCTATTTACAAAAATATTAGCAACATTTATCCAAATTTTTTGAGATTGGGAACTTATCTATTTTAAATTGGATAAGGTGATTTCCCTATAATCTATTTGACCAGGTGAAGAGAGAACCTTGCATCTCTATATCCACTAGACTAGCAGAAAAAATAAAATCAGATGGCTTGCTCATTCTATTGGAGAAGTCATCAACACAACCCTATTATTCTAAAGGATACAAGGAGGAATTTAAGTCTCATCAAAACATCCACTTTTCAAAACAACATTTAAGGATAAGAGAGGTCAGGGAGATCCATAGAGAATCTCTAGGGGATTGAGCATTTAGGGAATACACATTAACCAAATTCCAAGCTTGAAAATATTTCAATTTGTGCAACATTACTATCTAACTATATATAGAAGGGTGAAAAATGGTTCTTGAAAAGGAAACTAGGTTTGAAAGAGTAGTCACTCCTCCTAAGTAGCCTTTAACATCACTAACAAATATGTTTGCACAAGGCCATTTTAAAAAACAAACTTCCTCTTTAATTTTATTTTCTTAAAGAAGTATAATATCAATCTTCTACTCTACTAAAATACCTTTCAGAATGTATTTTTTTGTTAGTGTAAATGATTTAGTGATTCTAAGTGAAGAATTGATGAAGATTGGTACAGATTTGCAGACAGGCGAATCAGTTATTTGGTTGTCATTGATGTCAACTACTTGACTTATTATTTTCAATATATTACCTGATATTGTGTAAGTGAGTCATGAGTTGTAGTAGGTTTCTAATGTTTCTATTCTTATGGAAGGTTTTATCATGTGTGTTAATGATAAATTTTCCATTTTGATGTTTGATATGGAGAATTAAGTCTGTCATGTTGGAATGAACTCAAACCAAGTAATTGCTAAAATAGTCAGTGATATATAGTAAATGATTTGATTATTTTTTCAGATCTATGAAGTATTTGATGGACTGGTCACAAGATATAGTTATATTCATTATCAAGATACTATGTGTATGATCATGAATTATAATGTTAACTAGTACTACTAGTTTAATTGACTAGAAGTGATGTTAACACAATGAACAGGTAAATAAGACAAAATTTTTGAACAGGCTATGAATATTTGTTGATTGGTGATGAAATTCATTATAACTAAAGGATCGGTAATATTTTTTGTAACATTAAAAGTTAGTTCCATGATTTTTGGACTTACTTGATAGTGCATTGATAGAGGTACACATTTGAGAAAGGTTCTTTAGGAAGTTTCCTTTTTTTAGACAAATTTGTTTTTTTAAAGTGCTCAACTACCAAGGTAAAATCAATGAGAAAGCCAATACGGTTAGAGAAATTTTTCTATGAGTTTCTAGATACATTCTATCTTACCTAGGATGATCCAAATCATCCATATCTCATATCTAGGGTTTTTTGTAAGTCGGTGGAAGTAATTCTATAAATAAGAATAGTTGAAGAAGAACAAAAAAAATAGGAGTCTGATTATGAATTGCAAGAGGATTTGAAGACAAAGGAAATAAAGGAATCACGTGTGATCAAGGAAAGGAAGAATATAAATTATGGTAATTTATTTTAAATCTTAAAAGGATCTGATCATGCAGAGGTAGTGTGGTTTTCACAAATCATTCTATATGTTTATTTGTAATCATTGTAGTAGCAAGATCCCCTAACAGGGTAGATCCTAATAGATCTTTATTGTAAATCCTCTAACAAGGTGGTGCATGGATTATGTTTAAATTCCTCTAATAAGGATTCTTCTAATAGGGAAAAGATCCTAATAGGTCTTAAGAAAATCCCTTAAGAGGGTAACACCTAATAGTGTTTTGTAAACCTTTAACAGGGTATGATCCTCACAGGACGTATTCTAGAAGAGTAAAATTTTTTTGGGTATCATCTCATACCATATTTTTTTCCCATTTGGGTTTCCACATGATAATTATGGCATTTACATTGTGTGATTTATTACTTGTGGATGTATGCATTGAAATATTACTTATGTTATTTTCTACTATATGTTTTGGTTCATAAAGTTTAAAGAACTTGAATTGGTGAAATTGTGTGGATTATTGATTCACCCCTCCCATCTCAGGTAATCATACATGTATTAACAATTCTTATTAGAGCATAGGTGCCTTGATTGTGAATTTTTAACATCTGTGGGGAAATACCTGAAGATGTATAAGAAGGAAGCACCCAAGTTCTCTAAGGAAAATTTCTCTACATGGGTAAGCAGGATGAAGCTACATTTGTCTGGCATTGGAGAGAAATTATTGGATCATCTTAAAACAAAGCATGTGTAACCTACATGCACTTTAACTCCTGGGGAAATAAATAGAAATTTGGAACACAATTTTGTTATGAAAATAATTGCAAGTGTTTTAGCTATGCTAAGTTTATAGATATCACAAAAATGGATAATGATAAATATATGTGGAATAAATTGGCAATAGTTCATGGCGGTGATGCTCATGTCCATAAAGATAAAGTAGATAGTCTCAGAGGAAAGTATGATGAAATGATAATGCAGGAAGGAGAAAATATTGGTCAATACAATAAAAGACTTAAGGAGGTTGTTTCTACTATTAAAGGAGCTAGTGGTCAACAATAATGATGATGTGGTGACTAAAATATTGAGAACCATTCTACCATAATATGCTATTAGAATATTTTCTATACAAGAACTAAGATCTATCAGTCCTACTAATGTGAGTCTAGAATCTTTGATTGGAAAACTTACTACTTTTGAGTTGAGTAACTTTGATAACAATATGTCTAAATTAGAGTCTTATGTAAAGGACTCCCTAACCATTGGTTCATCAAGGAAAGGAAAATAAATATATAATAGTTCTGAAAAGAAAAAGGATTATGATTCTATCATATATGAGGAAAGAGAACATGAAGAGTTGGAAGCATTGCTAGCAAGGAGATTACCTTGAGGAAAAGGAAAGTATCAAGGTAAACTGCCTTTAAAATGTTATTCTTCCAACAAAATTGGTCATACTGCATCTAGATGACCTGATAATGATAGGAAAGATAATTTCAATAAATTCCAGAATTTTAAAAACAAGACTAAGAAAGTATGCTACATAGTAGAAGAAGGAGCGATTGATGAAGAATCAAATGGAAGAGATGATGAGGAAGAGGTGATTGGATAATAGACCTTGGGTGCACAAATCACATGACCAATGATAAAGGAAAATTTATTTCAATAGAAGAATGTGATGGTGGTGCATTCAGATTTGGTAATAGTTCACCATTTGTAATAAGAGGTAAAGGTTATATATCACTTAATGATACTACCAACTATGATGATGTTTATTGGGCTGATGGATGAAAGTATGACGTGTTAAGTGTTTCTTAGTTGAA
Source organism: Thuja plicata (assembly GCA_018584345.1). Taxonomy (NCBI): domain Eukaryota; kingdom Viridiplantae; phylum Streptophyta; class Pinopsida; order Cupressales; family Cupressaceae; genus Thuja; species Thuja plicata. Next base: position 1,106,931 of record MU227851.1, read on the forward strand.
TAAAAAAGGTTTCAGGTTGGAATTCAATAATGGTGTATGAAAGATCTAAGGAACATCTAGAAAGTTGATTTCTACTAGAAAACATAATAGAGGTAACTTATTTCGATTGGAGCCTACCAATAAATATTGTTTGATTCCTAAAGTTGAAGACAATTTACTATGGCATAAGAGATTTTGTCATGTAAATTTTGATAATATGAGGAAGGTCAGCAAGCATAAATGTGTTAGTGGTCTACCTATATTAACTAAGCCTCAAAATTCTATGTGTAAAGAATATCAATTAGGAAAATTAACGAGGTCTAGATCCACAAGTAAGTTCTATTCATCTCACAGAATTCTTGACCTTGTTCACGCTGACTTGTGTGCTCTGATGAGAACAAAGATCTATTATGGAGATAATTTTTTTAACTTATTTGTTAATGACTACTGAAGAATGATGTCTCTTATGTTTTTAAAGGATAAATCTGATGCATTCTAAGTGTTCAAGATGTATAAAGAAAGAGGTGAGAAATAAACAGGTAAATCACTTAAATGTCTCAGATCTAATAGAGGAGGTGAGTTTACTTCACATGAGTTTACTACATTATGTGAAGAACATGGAATCAAAAGATAATTATAAGCACATTGAGCACCTCAAAAAAATGGTATTGCTGAGAGAAGGAACAAACCCATAATTGATTGTGCAAGAACACCACTGATAGAAAATGAAGTGGATCAAACATTATGGAGAAAAGTTATAAGTACTACTATTTATACTTTGAACAGGGTATGACTTAAAAAAGGTACAAGATAAACACATTAGGAGATGTGGTATGGTCATACTCCTAATGTCAATTAATTTAAAATTTTTGGAAGAAAATGTTTTTTTTTGTTTGGTAAAAGGCCGTATTCAAAATTTTATTATTAAAGTTTGTCAATTACAGAAATCTCCATTCACTGTGGGCACTGGTAGGATAGAATGGAGAAGAAAACCTCAAGTCTAGCCAGGGACCTTAGTCCATATCATTCTATTGCATTTAATTACATTTAATTATGAGGGAATTCCCTCATTTACAAATGGTATCAAACCAACATTTACATTGATACCTATATCTTGAAATTTTTTCGCCCTCAATATTACAATTTAGCACAGTTGATGTCTTGCCTTCCATCCTCTTTCACCAGTGAATTGTCAGAGTTTTTCTCTCTGATTTCTTTTCTTGCCTGTCTGAGATTCGCCTCTACCTATGGAAACATTAATCTACATATAGTTGCTTGACATATTATTTACATTAGTCCTTCTCGCCAATATCTCTAAAAAAGATAGGATTCGGTCCTGATTAATGTACTAGTATTTGAGTTTATATACCTACTAAATACTATTAGTATTATTATCATTTCTGAGAAAAGTAACCAAAACCAATTATTCCTCATTCCTTTAATGACTATGTATAGACCTTCATACTCACCTCGGCATCTTCTTCTCTATTTATCTAAACTATTACTGAAGAATTTGGAGTCACTCACAGTTCAAGACAAAGAGAAAAAACTCCATTTTTCACAGTTAAACAAGGAAGGCCCATATTCTCAAATCATACATATAAATAAACTCATTCTACTATCCATAAAAGGATCTGTTCTTATCATATACATAAGTAGAACTAATGTAGCAGATAGTTTAAAACAGAGATAAGAATTAGGTTTAACTGTATACCTTACACGATAAAAATTAGATTATTTTTAGTTTTGAGCAAAGCCATATCCCCCCAACAGAGATATGATTACATTAATCCAAAGTGATACAAAGCTTACAAGTTAGTGTATATATTTACATATATCTATCTCTAGATATGTGTATATATTTATATATATTTACAAATAGTAGAATATGACTGTTTCTAGGTTTATCATTCATAATAGATCCAATAAAAATAATATCAATGATAATCTTGTTAGAGTAATAGTCTATCGGGTTACTAATTTAAATCATTATGATCTAATTAGTAACTTACCTATTTACTCTAGTTTGCTTCAGCTAACCTTAGGGTTTCCCTTTTAGGGTTTCGTGAGTCCTTTATAAGGATTCACCTCTTAGTTTATCATTACAGAGTTTTTACATCAATTTGTAAATCATAGAAACATATCATTAATATATTATTTTCTTGAGCACATGATGTCTCTGGCTTTTTGGCCTCCATAACCATGCTTTTTTCTCTTCTGTCTTGCTTCTTCTCGTAGCAGTTATGCATGCAGGTTTCTTGGGTTGATTTGCAGTTCAGCAAATCTAACATGGTATCAGAGCTCGCCTGCAGCTGGCTGTTTGAGTTTTTCTGAAGCATTCAAGGGTTTGAAGTTCGCCAGGCTTTTTCTGGCATTTTTGTGTAGATTTAGGGGGGACCTTTGTTTCTGGTCACTTTGGGCCCAAACAGACATTACCATTGCATCTAGAAGGCCCAAAAACCCCAGAATCCATATAAAGTTTGTCCATTTTGGACACCGGGGCATCTGGAGAATTTTTTCGGCCTCCTAAGGGCCGTACAGACACGCAAATCAAAAAAAATATTTAAAAAAATGATTTTTAAAATGATTTTTCACGTATTTTAAATGCAGGCAGTTAAAATTTCAGTGTGGCCGCTGCCGCCGGGCCACCGGCGCTCCGCCACCGCCGGCCGGTGACCGGCGCGCCACCCCCTGCTCCGTCTTCAGCGACCCCCGACTGCCGCGCCGCCAGCTCCCATCTCCCCGGGCACTCCGCCGCTCTGCAGCCACCAGCTCTTCAGCGACCCCTGCCGCCGCTCTGCGGCCCCCGCCGCCCAAGCACCGCTCAGGGTGGGTATAGCCCCCGCGGGCTTAACTTGTTATGCGGATGGTCATTTGGCGGGACCAGGAGCCTAGATCCAGCCCCTGGCGCACGCCATGCGCCTGGGGGCCTATTTGTTTTATCCCCTGGGGCTTAAAACATGGCCTGTTGAGCTTTTTGGGGCCCTTTCACTATTTTTGCTCTACAGGGAGCATACGGAGGTATTTTTTGGACTTCCTTATATCGTCAGAAAGCTCTTTCCTAGCTCTTTCCGACAATGGTGGTTTGGTTTTTTGGGTTTGCTATTTCAACAGCGTTTTTTTCTGTTGAATTCTGATGTTTTGTTTTGCCTTCCGGGAGTCATATCTGGCTCATCCGGACTCCATTTTTGGCAAACGAGATATCGTCAAAAAGCTGGTTCAGTGCACTATTCAGTAGTAGGGGTTTTTTTTCCAGATTTTGCTCCAGATTTTCTCTCCTCTAAGTTTGGCAATTTATGCACTCTGGTGGATTGCTTGGTTCTACAGGTCCTGGGATCTCTTCTTCTGAGTTCATAGCTCACTCTTCTTTCTGACATCTGAGCTTGTATGCTCCTTCTGATGCATTTTTGTTCTGTAAACACACTGAGATAACGTGCCTTCTTCTATATTTCTAGGATTTCAAGCACCTTTTATGGTTTTAGTACTCGCACTGTGTTATAAAGTGCCATGGGGGGTTATGATGTTTATGCCGCTTAAGGTGCATCCACCTTTGTCAAGTGAGCATACCTTCCACGACATTAGCCCATGCTGTGTGTCATTGACACCGCCCTTTATCTTGTGTGTGTGCTTCTGTTGCACTGTTGTTGTTCCTGGTTCTTCTTCTGCAGATGTTTCTGGCATTGCATTTCAGTGTTCCTGTCACCTCTTCCAGTTTAGCATTATGTGGGGGTCCACCTATTGGTTCTATTGCTTCCTGGTTCGATTGATCAGCTCTTCAGACACTTGTCTTCTCTACCTGGTCATGCACTTTAGTGGGGGTTCCAGCAGTATCTTCTGACAGAGTTTTCAGACATGCTTCCTGCTCTTTCTTGTTCCTTTCTCTGGGACATCTTTTCCCTACATTGAAGGCTTTGTTTCCTTCATCTAGTTTGCTTTTATGCTTTTGGTACCTGATCAGGCCTTGTTGCCGGGACCCTTCTTTCCTGCTTTCTGTAGTAGTTTCCTAGGTTTTGCTTCTCCCTAAGCTTATCTTAAGGGCGGGTGTTAGAGTAATAGTCTATCGGGTTACTAATTTAAATCATTATGATCTAATTAGTAACTTACCTATTTAATCTATTTTGCTTCAGCTAACCTTAGGGTTTCCCTTTTAGGGTTTAGTGAGTCCTTTATAAGGATTCACCTCTTAGTTTATCATTACAAAGTTTTTACATCAGTTTGTAAATCATAGAAACATATCATTAATATATTGTTTTCTTGAGCACATGATGTCTCTGGCTTTTTGGCCTCCATAGCCATGCTTTTTTCTCTTGTGTCTTGTTTCTTCTCGTAGCAGTTATGCATGCAGGTATCTTGGGTTGATTTGTAGTTCAGCAAATATAACAAATCTATTGCTAGCCCACCCTGCCATCATAAAAATTTAAAATACTACATTACTATGTTCATCATCTATTACAATGTTAATACAATTCCTTGTTTTTGTTGCTATACTTAAAGCTACTGGTTGATTTAATTCTTTTAGCATCTTCTTGTTGTGCAGCCTAACCAGGTCATTCATAGAGAACACGTGAGTTGCCTTGTCAAATTATTCTTTTTGATATGGCATGATTTTCGTAGGGGTACATTTCATTAGTAGTTTCTAATCCTCCTTTGTTGGTTCTACATTTCGTATGTTTTGCAATGTTTGGCGGAATTGTTTTTGTGTTGTTGATTCTCTTTTTTATCGAAATAATGTTTGAAGGGTGACAACTATTGTGAATTTGTTTCACAAAAAAATTTCTGTTTCTTTTCCCATGTAAATGGGCTTATCCATTGCAGGTGGCAGTTGTGTCAAGTCACCAACCAGGATTAACGAGATGCCACCAAAGCATAGACATTGGTTATTAGGGAATGCTTGGTGTAACCTACTATCTATTTTTTGGAGTAACTTTGGTCCTATGAAGCTCATTTTGTCAATGAGGATGTATCTTATGCTCTCCATTTGTTATTGAAATGTTGTTAATGCTTTCCCTTGTAATGGTTGCATTTCTTTGATTGGTAAACTAGGTGCTAGTGTAAGTAGTTGGTTTTTTTGATGTGGTTTGTTGTTGTTTATAATAGATCTTATGCAAGCAATTAGGTACAATTTTACTATACTTGTTGTTCCTCAGATAATCATATATACGAGTGTTTCGTCAGTACTATTGTTGTGTGTTACAATTATCTTGATAACTAGTGTTTGTTGGGTAAATAGTAAATAATCATGTTTTTTCATTGTTAGGAATTATTCTTATAGTCCGTGGATCTATTTTCTGGTTATCTATAAACCTTGTTTCTATTTGGTGCAATTTTTGGGGTACTAGATTGTCATTCCACTTATTTTTGATGTTGAACTTGTGTCTTCCAAGCATTTAAATATCATTCAGATATGTATTGTTTGTTGGGCCCATTTTTATAAGCTTTTCCATTTGTTAAGCCCTTGTATGATTCTCATATTTTTGTTGGTATCACTATTGTTGTTTTGATCTCCTTCAAATTAATTTGTTGTGCTTGTTAGGACATGACGTATAACATGTCATACAATGTATGTCTTGTTATACATGTCTCTCCAATTCAATTCTATTGAATCATTTGTGAACCCTATGTCTTGTTCAATGTCGCGAAAATTATTGTATAGGAGGAGTTAAGACCAAAAGAATAGTTGAAATTGTTCTGTGTCTTCTTTTGGTATACTATAGAACATAGGGTATACATTAACTATGGCCTTGATTAGTCATCTTTTCCAATGGAATTGTTTGCAATTTGCAGAATAGGAAAATGTTCTTGCTGATTCGAGAAATGTTATTGTTTCTAATTCAGGGGGCCTCTTTAAGTAAGTATGTATGTAAGTGTCATTTGTCTCCGCGCTGGTAGTTGATCTTGTAATTCATTGTAGTACCTTTCTCCCAACATTTAGAGATGTAAAAATATGGCTACACTCTATAAGTGGTAACTTTGGTAGCATATGGCAAGTTTCTTGTGACCCTATATCGCGCTCTGCAATTATCTCTATCATGAATTTCCGATATTCTATGACTTCCAAATTGCTTTCTTCTTGGTTTAAAAATATATTTTTTAGCATATTGGTACATGTCTCTGATCTTATTTCTATTTTTGATGCATACTTAGGTATGTACGTCAAGACATGTGCTCGAGAGACAATAGGTTGGCAATCGATATTAGCTCTCAATATTTGAAGCATTTATTGGTGATGAATGTTTAACCAATCATCATCCCTTATAGGCTTATACTTTTTCTTTCCATTTCCATCACATGTTAGTATAGATGTGTTTTTCTCCTTCCATAGTGCTTTGTAACCACATTCTTTTGTATTCCCCTTCTTCCATACACAGGTTCCTTCTATGCACTTTGTATGCCTTTGGACTCGATTTACGATTTCTTCATAGTCCTTTTTAGGGTTAGTAGAAAATATATAAAGCATATCTAGTAGGCATGGATCATTGATTGGTGATCAAAATGTAATGTATTCTTTCTTTCACTTACATTGCGGGGATTCCAGGCAGTTATGCATTTGTCTTGAAGAATGTTCTAAATCTTTCAACCTTTATGTTGTTATTCCAATCAATCTTGTCTACATCTGGTGCATTAGGAAGCCAAATGAGACCATGAACATGTCCAATACCTCTTTTTTTCCACTCTGTTCTATACCAATAGTATATTGCACCTAGAAGTTTTTCAATGACTTTTTCTCTGAAGATGGTGAATTTGTGTTGTAAGTACAGAAATGTGGTATGGGGGTTGTTGACAATATTTTCTAAACATTTTTTAATTGTTAGCATTTTGATTGGCATTTGGATAGTAAGGTGTCATTGTAAATCATGTCATTTTGTGTCTGTTGAACCAAGCATAAGGAATATTGTGGGTGATTTGGTGCAATGCACCCATGAATGTCATTGATTGACTATCACTTTGCAAGATTTGAGTTTGTATAAATTTGGATTGATCTTAGAAGATCATCCTATTTTGGTTGTGGATCCATGTGTTTTGTCAAGGATCTCTTAGACAATCTTATGAGACTAGAGATGCCTTTGTCCATTTGGATCATCCGTTTAGGCCTAAGTTGCTTTAAGTATATTTTTCCTAAGTGTTAAATTCATTGGATCCATGTCATTTTGGTCATATTATGTCAATTTGATAGATTTAGAACCAATCCAAAATTCTTCGAGTGCAAAAAGACAAGATTGTGCCAAATTTTGCAAAAGATGTTAAAATGTTGTTCATGCAACTTCAAAAAGTTGCTCGAGACAAGATGGAAGCCCAACAGTCATAGGGTATTTTGGATCAATTTGACTTCACATATGAAGTTTTTTTAAGTGGTTACTTCAAACCAAGATGGTTAGAAGTTCTGTATTGAAGTTTTGATGTATTTGGAATGGAAGATGAAGAGTTTTTCTGAGCCTTTTTAAGTTGTATGGCCGTGTCTGGTGTGATCTTTGAAAACTAAGTTGATTTTTTGAAGGCCCTTTGTGTTAGGGCTTCTTTCCAATTAGTTTTAATTTTTTTATTTTTGGTTTGAGGTGTTTTTGATTCAGTTTTCCAAAATAAGTATAGGAAGAGGCTTGTTAGAAGCTCATTTCACTAATGGAGTCCTAACTTGCATTTTGTCTAGTGGAATTCACTAAGATTCTAGAAAATGCAAGTGAGTATGGTATATTTAAGGATTCCAAAAGCTCAAAAGATGGCTCGAAGGGTAAATCCCTCATGCATCAAGACCTTACTAAGTTTGTTTTGTCCCTAATCTATACACCAGTGCTATAAGATGGCTATGAAGATTGAAGAGAAACAAAAGAGGAGAGGAGAAAAAAACATTAGAGTAAGGGGAAATGGTTGCAGAGGTAGAGGAAGGTTTCAAGGAAGAGGATCATCTCTAAGACCATAAGGAGAATCCAATCAACAAGAGTATGACAGAGAGAAAAATCACAAAGGTAATTTAAGAGTGGGTAGAGGCAATAGTAGAGGAAGGTCAGGAGGTAGAAGTACCTCTATGTTCACTGGAAAGTTTTTTTCCTGCAATCAGACTGGTCACCAATCTTTTAGATGCCCAAACAAGGCTAGTACATCAGGAGGAGATAGGGGAGTCCAACTCACCCAAGATTAGGACTGTCAAAGCATGACTTCCTATCACACCACTACATCCAGACCTACAGAACCTGAGAAAGGAGAGTGCATAATGTTCAATAGGACACTCTTGAAGGTGCCAACTCTCAAGGAGCCCCCATAAAGGAAGAGTCTATTTAGAACTCACTGCAAGGTACTTGGTAAGATTTGCAAAGTTACTGTCGATTCTGGTTCTATAGAGAATTTATTTTCTAATGCAATGCTAGATAAGATTGGTTTCAATAAAATAACTCACCCAATCCCTTATAAATTATCTTGGCTTAATAAAGATCAATAAACTTTGGTAGATGAGCAATGTTGGGTAGAATTTCAAGTACGAGAATACAAATATAAAGTATTGTGTGAAGTTGTGAATATGGATGCATGCCACATTCTCCTAGGAAAACCTTGGAAATATTATGTTGATGCTCAACATGGGGGTAAGGAAAATGTTTATACCTTAACTAAGCATGGGATTAGTTACACTATGACACCCCTACTTGATTCTAAGAAAAACAAAGCTTTAACAAACAATGTTACCTTAGTGGGAGAGATGGAATTTTTGAAAGTCCTTAAGGAAAGAGATACACCTTGTTTTTCCATCATAGTAAACCCCAAAACAGAGCCTAAGAAGATACCAAAAGGTGAAGAACCTCTGAGAAATGTTGGCCCCAAAGAAGTACAATATTTGTTGAACAAATACAAAGGAATAGTTGCAGGCAAGAGTACTAATGTTTTTCCACCAAAGAGGGACATTAGCCACTGTGTAGACCTCATACCTGGTCTACCTTGCCAAATAAAGCTACTTACAAATTGACCCCTAACCAAAATGCAGAAGTTGCAAGACATATTCAAGAGTTGATGGAGAAAGGCTTCATTAGGAAGAGTGTAAGCCCTTGTGCAATCCCTCTAGTCCTAGCACCTAAGAAGGAGGGTACATGGAGGGTACATGGAGGCTTTGTACGATAGACACCTCAAGTGGATGGAGTACTTACAAGCATTCAATTTCACCATAAAAGACAAGAAGGGGGTAGCTAATAAGGTAGCTAATGCATTGAGTAGAAGGAATTTAGCTATACAAGAAGTGACCTTGGAAAGTGTAGGTATCTCTATTCTCAAGGACATGTATCCCATTGATGAAGACTTCAAAGAAATTGAGAAATTTTGTTTGGAACTAGGAGATAGATATCACACTAAATTTTTATAATATATGATTCAAGAAGGATTGTTTTTTAAAGGGAGTCAATTGTGCATCCTTGATTTCTCCATGAGGGAGAACATCATAAAAGAGAAACATTGTGGATGTCTATCAGGCGACAGGCCACATTGGTCTTGACAAGACACTTGAGTTAGTAATTCTACTTCTAGCCCAAGATGCAGACTTAAATAAGGAGCTTTGTGGAGTGTTGTCTAGTTTGTCAAAAATCCAAAGGCACCAGTTCAAATGAAGGCTTGTACACACCATTACCCATTCCTAGAAAACCTTGGGACTCCATCAACATGGATTTTGTATTGGGTCTTCCAAGGACAAAGGCAGGCTATGATAGTGTTTATGTGATTGTAGATAGGTTCTCCAATATGGCACACTTCCTACCTTGTAAACTACACAAGATGCCTCAAGTATTGCAGGGCTATTCTTTAAAGAGATTGTAAGACTCCATGGTTTACCACTCACCATTGTTTCAGACAAAGACCCCAAGTTTTTGGGGCATTTTTTGTGTACCTTATGGAAAAGAATTGGAACAAACCTAGCTATGTCATTTTCTTACCACTCTCAATCCAATGGACATACTGAAGTCATCAATAGATCTTTGGGAAACTTGCTAAGATGTTTGACAAAGGAGTATGGAGTGGCATGGGACTCAATCCTTCCACAACCAGAGTTCTCCTATAATGATTCTTTCAACAGAAGTTTAGGACTCAGTCATTTCTAAATTTTCTTGGTATCCCACCATAGGGGTGTCTTGTAGCTAAGAAACATCCAAAATTTTTGCCAAAGGAGTGCCCAATCTAAGGATTTTGTAGAGGTAATGAAGAACATTCATCAACAAGTGAAAGACATCTTACAACAAACCTCTGAGAAGTGTTAACAAGAAACAAATTTCAAGAGGACAGATGTCCAATTCAAGGTTGGAGACATGGTTATGGTTCACTTGAAAAAGGAAAGATTACCTGAGGAAAAGTACACCAAGCTGATGATGAAAATTGTTGGCCCTTTCAGAATCTTGAAGAAATGTGGAAATAATGCATATAGAATTGAATTACCTCCAACCATTGGTTTATCCCCCATTTTAAATATAGCTGACCTATATCCATACAAAGGTCCTATTACTGATGTCTCCATTTCCGATGCTCAAGATCTTCCACAAGACAAGGAGCTACAAGATCTACCTAAATCACCATCACAAGAGATTGAGTGTACATTGGACAAGAGGATAGCCAAACAAATTAGGAGTTCTACTTTCTATGAATATCTAGTCAAATGGAAACACCATTAAGTGGAGGATGCTACTTGGTTGACACCTGAAGATATCAAGAAGACTAGCTTCAATTTAGAAGATCTCCCAATTCAAGGGACTTGAGCTAATTTTTTCTTGGGGAGTACGGTGCAGTGCAGCCATGACTGTCACTTTGCAAGATCTAAGATTTTAATATCTGGATTGATCTTAGAAGATCATCCTATTTTGGTTGTGGATCCATGTGTTTGGTCAAAGATCTCATAGGCAATCTTATGAGCCTAGAGATTCCTTAGTCCATTTGGATCATCTATTTAGGCCTAAGTTGCTTTAAGTATGTTTTAAATATTTTAGGAGTCCTAAGTGTTAAATTAATTGGATCCATTTCATTTTGGTCATATTATGTCAATTTGATAGGTTTGGATCCAATCCAAAAGCATTTGAGTGCTAAAAGACAAGATTTTGCCAAATGTTGCAAAAGAAGTAAAAATGTTGCTCATGCAACTTCCAAAAGTTGCTCGAGAGTTGGAAGATGGAAGCCCAACAGTAATAGGAAATTTTGGATCGATTTGACTTCACATATGAAGTTTTTTTAAGTGGTTACTTTGAACCAAGATGGTTAGAACTTTTGTATTAAAGTTTTGATGCATTTGGAATGGAAGATGAAGAGTTTTTCTTAGCATTTCTAAGTTGTATGACCATGTCTGGTGTGATCTTTGAAAAATAAGTTGATGTTTTGAAGGCCTTCTGTGTTAGTGCTACTTTCCAATTGGTTTGAATTTTTTTAGTTTTGGTTTGAGGTATTTTTGATTCATTTTTCCAAAAGTAGTCCAGGAAGAGGCTTGTTAGAAGCTCATTTAACTAATGGAGTCCTAAATTGCATTTTGTCTAGTGGTATTCACTAAGATTTTGGAAAATGCAAGTGAGTATGGTATATTTAAGGATTCAAAAATCTCAGAAGATGGCTCGAAGGGTAATTCCCTCATGCATCAAGCCCTAGGTTGAATATCTCAATCTATTCAGCCTAGAATGAATGTAAATGGAGTGTTGTTTTGAATAGGTAGTTTAGTTGAGTGAACTAAAGGTGGATTTGATTTATTGGGAGTTATTTGAAGAGGTTTGAAGCACTGTAATAATTCCATACACCCAATTCCTAATACTTTCTTTGATATCCAAGCCTAATTTGGTCAATTACGTCTGCAAACTTTGTGAGTGTTAGGTGTTGTAGTAGTGGAGTTGGAGCCTAAGGCTTTGGGGTTCAACATAAATTTCAAAAGGGTATCTAGATATATCATTATTTTTTTAAAAGGTGATCAAGAGGAAAAGTTAAGTTCAAAAAACCACCTAGATAGACCTACAAGGAATTCAAGGATAGTCTTAGATAGGTACTGCATGCCAGTTGGAGGACCAAACCAAAGGGTGATTCTTAGTCCTTATGACATAAGGAAGGTGTCCCAATATAAAATTGGGGTTGGTGAAGTCACTGGTGAAGACTTCTAGTTTGTGGCTTGAAATAGGGCTAGTGTCCCTAAAGAACAAAATTGCAAGATCTTGAATTGAATGGTATTCAATTGGGAAAGTTCATTAAGTAGTTCTAGCACCTTGAATATGTAGAAGGATTTGTGAAAAGAGGGATCAAGGATCCAAGGAGAGAATAAGTTGAGTTAGGTGTCCTAAGGAAGAGAATAGACCAAGTCCACACTTATTGTTGTCACATATGCATTACGATCCTATTTGGGTGATCAGATCTGTTAGTTTTGAACCACGCTTATTCTAGTATGGCCATGTACCTTGGATCGAAGCCCCAAAGAGCATAATTTTTTGTGCAAGTAGTGTTTCAGGAAGATCCCATAAGTGTTCTTGGAGGTTTTCAATGGTTATCGGTCTGTTGTCTTCTACAATTTTCTTTATGAAAACAGATGCAAGCCCATGTGTATGGTGTCATAGCATAAGATTCTAGATGAAGTATCAAAACTGAGGATGTTGTCCAAATCTTTGGTCATGAAATCGTAACAAGTGTAGAGCGGACTCATGTAGCTCTACTTTCCTTAGCCATGGTTGCATCTGTGGTGCTGTTCCCTTTGAGAAAAGGGTGGGAAAAGCCATGTCAAGTAACCCTTTAGTGTTGTATTCATTTATTGGAGAGCATTTGATGTCAGGCCAATTGATAGTTTCTTATGCGGTCTCATCAAGTTGTAAGTTGTGTCTTATCATTTCAAGTTCTCAGGCTCTATTTGGCATTTTGGAAATAAATGAAGATGTATGCGCTTTACTACCTTTCTCTTGATCTTTGTCATTGTCCATATCATGATTGGTATTGTAATGTCATCTTCTACTTCAATACTATTTAGCATGAGTCAGACATCCGTCCTTTCCTCTGGTAAGATAGACAAGCAGTTGGCATCTATAATTACATCAGCATAGTAAGGGTCATATTTAAGTTTGTAATGCAACGCGTCTCTAACATAGTTTCTGCTCACGTAGCAGTCATAGTATTGTGTTTGACTGTGTATACATCTAACAATAAGCAAGTCAAGTTCTAGAATTTTGCGTGGGAGAATTTTGGTGATGCTTGTAATGTCTTGTGTGAAGCTTATAGTATGACCGTGATACTTATATTTCCCTCCAAACACCTGAGTCACTTGTATGATCGGGTTCACTAGCGCAATGAGCATTTCCTCTACTTGAGTTAATTTTTTTAGAACATATGGTTCTTCACCTGGGTCCATATTGTTTAAGAAAGAGAAACGATGTATTCCACATTCCCTAGAACATCTTCGGCATGAGATTTGTGTGTTACTTGTTTGTATTTGTTCATGTTTGTGTAGCTTTCATTACACATTGCACATGTTTGTAATATGGAAAATTTATCTATCCTTTGTTGGAATCGCAATGTTGTTGTAGCGTTGTATGTGCCATTGCAATGCGTTGCTTGTTCACTTGGATTCCTTTCAGGAGGATTTGGTGGTCTGTAGGTTGGCATTATGTGAGTTGTTTGGCCGAGTATGTCTAGAGTTTCTTTTTGTTCATTCCCCTGCTTTGAATAGAGTACACGATTTTTTTGTCTAATTGAACGGTCTTGGCGACATCTTGGTTGTAGCTCGTGACTGTTATTTTGGTTTTGATGAATTTTTAGGGCATGTCTACGGGGTAGTACTTTGACACTCTGACAGGCATAGTATTCCCTGTCTTTCCTTTGTTTTTTGTGGTGGGAAAGGTCACTTGGATCATTGTATGGTTATGCTTGCCTTTCTTGTGGGTTAACTTGGTTTTGATTCAATTCATGGTCAGTATTTTCATTTTGATTCACTATTCTAACATGGTTTGGGGGTAGTGTAATATCTTCATGTCAGGCATTGTGCTCGTAGATCTTTTTTTTTTGTCCTTGAGGCATAGGTTTCTTTTGTTGGTTATTTTCATCTATTTGCATATCTCATGGGCTATTTACATTCTTGTCAACTCTCTTGGCACGCCTATGAGCTAGAATTTTGTCTCTATGATGGCCATAATATTCTCGATCTTTTCTACATCGTTCTTGCCATACAAGCTCATTTTTCTGATTGCATGTTTTAGGTGTTGTATAAGAAATATCCATTGAGACAAACTACGAAAGATAGAAAATATTGGATGTTAGTAGTCTTCATTTCTATGTTTATTATATAACAATTTTATCTTGTGTTTCCTTTAATAAGTAATACAATGTCATGCTTTATAGATAGAGAATGCATAACAGTTCATTGAAATATATGGATAAATTCACATAAGTATTTTTTAGGGTTATAAATAAATATTGTGTGATATGTTTAATGTGATTGAAATTATTAGTTATTATTATATAGTTTTAAGTGCAAGGTTTTTAGGGTTATAAAGTTTATAGGATTATTATTTAATACAAATGGTTCAATAGTTCAAATATTTTCTTAGCACCAACCACATATACTTTCAAGATACTTTCAGACATATGTTCAAGAGCTATGCTTCTCAGGAAATTACATAGTGGGTCTTCACAATGCCATAATCAACATTGATTCCAATCTTACAACTCTACTCCCCTGGGATCTAGCTACAGTGATGACATTGGGACAACCTTTTCCTGGTTTTGGAGTCGGCCCAAGAAGAAATATATGACAAGTATTTTATGTTGCATTAGTTCAGTTAATATTTTATGTAAGTTTAACAATGTATTAGTGCATACTTTACTATAGTGCTTCAATTTTAATTGGAAGGGAGACATTTTCATCTTTTTTTCCTTAGTTTGCAAAAGTGACAATTATTAACTTAATTTCAAGCTTATAAAAGTTAGGGAAAATTTTATTTCTGTGATATCTTGTGAGTGGAGAGGTCTTTTTAATGGTGTGTGGATACTTGTTGAAAATTTCTTTTATGCCAATACACAAGTGGTTGGAAGGCCATTCTTTTCCATTCATATGGATCTTTAATATGTCAGTGTAGCTATAATTAAAATAAGCTTATTTAGTAAGAATTCAATTTGTTATAACTTTGTATCAATAGCTCGAAATTGAGTACCCTTTTTAAAAAATCTATATATATTTTTCAATTCCCCCACATTAAGACTATTTGCATTTTTCAATGCACTAATCTATTAAGTGCCAAATTTTGGGGGCTCACTAGTCAACAGACAATTTTAATTGTTCAAGCTTGTCACTCTTAATTCCTTCAATTTCATTAATATTTGTAATCCTCCTTATAAATGAAAAAACAAATGTGGATATTATGGAGAGAAAAGGCATATTGAAGATGATTGCACGGTTTATAAGGATATTGAGTTTGAGAAAATGCTTATTGCCCATGACATTCCATTAGCTAAGCCTATGGTTCCAACACCTAAAGAACCATCATATGATGTCTCTAAGACATCTTGTAAGACACCATCACCTAGTGACAATCAATTTAGTTAAATGACTTGCATAAAGGCTTATATCCTTTATCCCCTATTAATACATCTAAATCTTGTATTGACATATCCATGAGTTCTTCTAATCGATGTTAGATTCAGTGAAGTTGTATCACCATTACCATCTTTAGATGATTCTCTTTCCTTGCCTACAACAACTTCTATCATAACAAACTATGCAAATATTGATAATTATTTATCATCTTATAACATTGTCTTGAAGATCATTGAGCATCCATCATGGGAATCATTTTAATTATTTGATCATATGCACGATTCAAAGATATTCATTGTACTTCCAACATCTCCCTTTCAAGAATGGGAGGTCATTTTTCCTACATTTGTGGTGTTTTTTCTTCCTAAAACAAGAAATGTTGTTTGAGATTTGTAGAACATCTTCAACATCCAATGTTGAGCATCTACTAGCACTACAAACACTAGCACGGTTTCTCTACTCATCTCAGTTTTGGGAGGAAGCATTTCCCCACATGGAATTCAATACTACACTTTTATTTGGTTCATGCTAGATGTAGTCCTTGGGGGTTCATAATGAGTTCCTCTTGTCTTGTTTCATTTTTATATTTCGTTGCATTTGCATCATCTATTTTGGAGAGGAATTTTGTACCCCTTGGATTTTCTCATTTTCCCCCACTTTATGAGATATTTGTAAATGGATACCTTAACAGCGTTTCTTCCCAAGCCTCGTATTTACTTTTGAAAATTATTACACCCTAAGTATAAAAATGGGTGGAGGGTGCTAGTTTGAATGGTTTTCTTAACCGTCACCTAGGCTTAAGTTGCACTTAGTGGCTAAGTCTAAGTTAACCTAAGCATTAAAAGGTGAGTTCATTTTTGAGGTTAGACACCTTTTTGTCGCAGTACATGTGCAAACAAAGCTAAAGACTGTGTTATCTCACCTCATTGGAGGCTAGAGGTATTCTCATTTCTAGATTATACAACTTATTATTTGGTGTGCCTCTTGAGTCTTGGCTTCTCCAATAAGGATTTCTCATGAACCCATTATCCTCGCTTAAATCATAAAGTAACTTCATAATAGACTCTAAGTGATTCAAATAAAATATCTCTAAAAAACATTAGAATATTACCAAGGCTAGAATTAGAAATCATTGCACTAAGCTAATAAAGAATATAAGAAAAGACCAAGAGGTACCCAAACCAAACCCTAAAACTGAAGATACTACACACTAAACCTAAGAGGAGACTAAAGCTATGATCAATCACTAAAAATAGAAAGTTACTATAAATAATAATTGTTAAAAATAATAAGTTAATGGGGATAAGTTACAATTAATAATAAGTTACAATTATCATTTGAGCCTATTAATTAGTATTTTAGATATAATTTTATAAAGAATATTACAAATGCTAATAGGCCTAGAAGTATTAAAAGAGGTTGCAATATCATATTTTGTGATCAAGGATATAAAGGTAGAATCAGCTTTTTCTATGAATTTATCTATCCAGGAGAAATCCCTTCCAACATTGTAAATATCCATCCCCACCAATGTCTAGAGGTCTTAAAAAAAACATGTGGAAGCCCATCAAGCCCAAGGGCTTTAAAGGCTCCAAAAAATAAGAGAGCTTTTCTAACTTCCTACATAAATATATTTTTGTGAGTTTTTTGATGTCTTGATCTATGATCACCATTTAGATAACCTCCAAAATCACATTAAGGATAAATGATACAATTATAAGAATTATGTTGGAAATTGGAAAAGGACACAATTATAGTACTTATGTAATTATCATTATCAATATAGATCCGTCACCCCTCTCAAGCCTTCTAATTCTATTTATGATCCAATGCTTCATGGTTCAATATTGAATTTTTTTTGTGGTCCTATCACCTTGAGTTAGGCATTGAACTCTTGATTTTTACTTATAAAAATATCCTCTTATTTATCAAGTATGATTGATTGCTCCCTTAGGGACTTCTCTTCATTGAAAACTTCCAATTCATTATTTCCTACCTTTAATTTATCTTTGACAATCTTCAACTTAGAGGCAATTTGTTTAATAGTATTAAAATATTACCAAACCAGATTTTATTCCAGCCTTTGACCATATCGTTAACCAAATTCAACTTTAGGGTCACTTGGTACATCAAATTACTTGCAAAAGGAGTGCTCCACTATTAATCCACAAGCATCTTGAAATGTGATCATAGCTTTTTTCACTAATTTAGATCTCCATGGAATAATAATTTTTGGCTCTGCTAGGGTTTCATGCATACGACATCCTACCTGTGTTTCCATTCTGGGCCTTCCATCTATCAAACCGCATTTACTGCGGGATCCTTTTTGCATTAGGGTTAGCCTTTAGTATGGCTCCGGCCAACTTCGGCCCAACAGTTGTTGCTAGTGTGCGAGTTGAAGCTTCAGATAGCCATGGTTCCTCCTCTAAACAAACGTCCCCGCAAGTTCGTCCTGAAGGTCTTTCACGAGGTAACCCTGATATCATTCTTAATCCACAGGAATTTGATTCTGCATGTGAATGGTTAGAGAAGCATATGCTAATTGGATATTTTGTGGGTCGTACTCCTCCTGAAAGTATCCTTAAGGACTAGGTCAACAAGAGCTGGACCCTGCATGGGGTCCGTCTTGACGGTGTGCAAAACCTTACCAAAGGTTTTTTCCTTTTCCGGTTTGCTAACCCTTCCCAGGCGGAAGCGGTTTCTAACCGTGGACCTTGGACTGTTAGGTCCTCCTTGCTATTTTTTCAGAAATGGTCTCAAGACTTCACTGTCTCGGATGACAAAAAACTTAGGGTTCCAGTTTGGGTCAAGTTCCCTGGCCTCCCTTTGCCATGCTGGCCATTTATTGAGTCTATTGCTAAAACCCTAGGCAAAGTCATTGTCATGGAGCATGACAAATTTTTCAATGCCCATCCCTAGAAGCGGGTCTGTGTTGAGGTCGACCTTTCTAGGGACCTCAAGGACACTGTTGAAATTCAGATTGGTGCTCTCACCATCTCTCAAAAGGTGCTCTAATTGAGTCTGCCCAACACCTGTTATCGGTGTCAATCGGTAGAGCACAAGATCAAAGATTGTCCGCTGGCTACCCCTCGGGTGAAACTTGCACCTAAAGATGTGCCGGCCAAAGCGGCCGATGCTGGAAAAAAAGAAGAATGGACTACAGTTATGCATAAAGGCCGGAATGCTTTAGGCCCTAAGATGCCACCAGCCTCTGCTGCTGTGTTGTCATCTCCGAATATGCCCGTTGGTCATTCTCTGCTAGTTGATGCACCACCAGAGGTGTCCATTGTTTCAAACCCTATTTCTCAGGGGAAGAATTCAGCTGCAAAGCCATCCACTACAGAAGTGGTGCTGGCGCCGCCAGCGGCTTCTCTGCCTACTTCCAGGGCTATGCTTAGGTCTCGCAGTCCTGATGGTCACACAGATGACCCAGATAAAAGGCAGTTCACCTCGTCTGGAGCATTTCTCCCCAGCTTTGGTTCCGTTCCAGCCTACTTGCAAAATAGCTTCTCCTCTCTTGGGGACGAGGAAGCCATGCAATAGTTTTTATGATTTTCTTGTCCTGGAATGTGTGAGGTCTAACTAACCTCTCCAGAAAGTACTATGTTCGTGATACCCGTCACAGACTTCCAAATCTGGACGTGCTCTGTTTACAGGAAGTTAAAATTTCTGGGTTTTTGCTTAACTCTTCCTGTCGTGTCATATGGTCGGACGGCATTGTCTTTTCTTCTCAGCACGAAGCTGGCAAAGGCGGTGTCATTACTATTCTGTCACCTCACCTTCATTCTTGTATTATTGCGCATGGATCTGACCCGATGCAGCGTGTTACATGGATTTTTCTATCTCTGCATAATCATTCTTTTGGTGTAATTAATGTTTACACCCCCAATGATGCTGTTGAAGATCTCAACTATGGGTCTGGCTGGCAGACAACCTACCTCCAGCTACTTGGGTTATGTGTGGGGACTTTAACATGGTTGAGTTGGCATCTGACAAAGAAGGAACTTTACCTTTTTGCTGGACAGCTGGGGAGAGAGAAGCCTGGTATCACATGTGCAATAAATTGGGCCTTTTTGATCCCAATGCTAACCGCTGCCAACAAGGTGGGGTCTGGCATACTTGGTCCAATTTTAGAGCTGGCTCTGACCACATTTTTAAGAGTCTGGATCGTGCTATGATAACAGCACAATATTTTTTCTCCTTTTCTGAAGATCGAGGCCTACCTGTCATTCCTCTGACAGATGTTACCTTGTCAGATCACTACCCCATTTACTTTTCCATTACTTGGCATTCCTGCGCCAGGAGAGCTGCTCAGACGCAATTTTTTCTTAACACGTCTGTGCTGACGCACAATTCCACTATAGCCCACATTCTTCAAGTTTGGAATTTAGCTCCTCGGCCCCATAGTGATACTGGTTGGATTCAGTGGTGGAATGATGCCATTACCCACACTGCGAGGTTTCTTCGCATTTATGGTCGTCAGCTAGCCTGTTACAGAAAGCATGCTTATGAAGCTAATACTAAGGCTCTACGTAGTGCTTCTGAAGCGCTTATGTTGAACCCCTTTGATACCGATCTCCAGCTTAAGCTTGACCAGCTTCGTCATGAGAAGCAAATTGCTGATGCCTATGCTGCCCGTGGTGCTCAAATCAAAGCCCACCTCCATTGGTTGGAGGTGGGCGATAGAGCCTCCAAAGAATTTTTTCAGGCTCTTAAAGCTCGTCATACTAATGTTGGTATTCAAAAGATCAAGAAAGGAACTGAAACCCTTACTGAGCTTCCAGCCATTCTTCGGGCCTTTGTCTAGCACTATGAGAAAGTCTTTGCTTCTCAGGGCAATTCAGCTGCTCGGGATGAAGCTCTCAAGGCTTTTATTGTTGTTACTCCAAACCGCCTAGCGGTTGAGCTGCGTGCCTTCTGTGAGAAAATACTTACTATGTCAGACCTCAAGGAGGTGGCCTTTTCTATGGCCAATGATAAATCTCCAGGATGCGATGGCTTCCCCTGTGAATTATACAAACATCTCTGGGATGCTATGGGTCCTGATCTGCACAAAGTCTACCTCAAAGCTTTTCACAACAAAAGTTTGGGTAACATAATTAACAAAGGAAATATAAAATTCATACCTAAGTCTGGTGATCTAGAGGATATCTGTAATTGGAGGCCCATCACTTTGTTGAATGTCTCTTACAAGATCATTGCCAAAGCTTTAGCTCTCAAGATCAGACATCTCCTTCCCCTTATTGTCCGTCCTGAGAAAACTGGCTTTATCAAGTCCAGGTATATTCTTGACAACATCATTGTTGTTTGGGAAGGGATGGAATGGGCTCACCAATCTAAACAGGCTACTTTGTTCCTCAAAATTAACTTTGCTAAAGCCTATGACCGCATTGAATGGCCTTTCATTCTTGCTATGCTTCAAGATCTGGGGTTTGGCCCTCACTTCCTGCAATCTGTCGAAATGTTATTTGGAGATGCTTCAGCTTGTATTACCATCAATGGGGCCCAATCTGATACTTTTGGGCTTTTAGATCCATCCGGCAAGGTTTTCCTCTTGCTCCAGCTTTATATGTGCTTGCTGCAGAAGGATTTGGGTACTTGCTTGCCAACTCTGTTTCCGTTGGCTTGGTTCGGGGCATCTCCCTTCCTGATTCTCCTTCCCAGTTGGTTAATGGCCATTTTTCTGATGACTCCTTTCTTACTCTTATTGAGGACGAGGAGAACATCTTCAATGCCCTCCAGTGCTTGGACACTTTTTGTCAAGCCTCTGGATCAGCCATTCAATGGTGTAAAACTCTTTGTTTCAGATAGTCTTTTCTTCCAGCCCCGCCTTGGCTTACTAATTTCAGCTGGAAATGGGTGCAACATGGAGAAGTTTTTCGCTTCCTGGGCATTCCTTTTTCATTTCATGGCTCTTCTATGGAATTATGGAATGCTGTACTTGCTAAAATTGAGAAAAAATTGCAATATTGGATTTGCAAGCCGCTCTCTTTGGCGGGGAAATTCCAGATTTGTTCCAAAGTGCTAGCTGCGACCCATGTTTATTATTCCTCTTGTTGGGCTCCCTCTAAGGCCTCTTATCTCAAGCTTGAGCGTCTGCTCAGAGATTTTATTTGGGCCTCTGGTGCTGATGGTCATGGGTTTCATCGGGTTGCCTGGGAATACTGTTGCCTTCCTCGTGAATCTGGAGGCCTGGGCCTTCTTTCCACCCAGAAGCAAGGGCTTGCTCTTTGTGTGAAGTGGATTATCCGAGCTCTCACTAGTGATGAGGCATGGAAAATTCTTGTCAGGCATTGTATCTCCGTTGGATTTCCGGTTCATAGGCC
Organism: Thuja plicata; assembly: GCA_018584345.1. Taxonomy (NCBI): domain Eukaryota; kingdom Viridiplantae; phylum Streptophyta; class Pinopsida; order Cupressales; family Cupressaceae; genus Thuja; species Thuja plicata. Next base: position 1,128,735 of record MU227851.1, read on the forward strand.
AGCTTGGAAAGGCATTGGCCTCCAGACTTTGCTCACAATGAGAGAACTTGTGCAAATCCAGGGTACCTTCATCATCAAGAGAATTTAGAAAGCTTGGGAAGCTATTAAGCCCTAGCTTCGATAGGATGGGGATGCCTTCCGTAATGGGCTCTCTTTTAACCAGCAGAGCCTCTGGTGGTCTCCTCTATTTTCCATACATGGTATTCCCTTGGCCAAAACTCAAGGGGCTTGTGCTCTGTGTTTTTTCAAACGTGGCATTCGGACTCCCAAAGATATTTTTTCCAGAGTCTCTATGGGGCTCCAATCTTGGGAGGACATGCAAGTTCAATTTCGGCTGGCTCATTCTGATTGCCAGACTTTTGATCTTTTGATCTCGGCTATTCCTACCAATCTGCTTCATAAGATTGGCATTCAGGCTACCAGTCCTTGGTGGAAGGATTGGAAATGGTATCCTACCATGCCTTTCAACGATTGCAAGCCAAGGCTTGGTTATAGGTGGTTATCCCTCATCTTCCGATGGTGGATATCCTTAACCAGAGATGGCATCTTCATTCGGCCACTTCCCACTGGAGCTCTCAGTTTCATACCATCTGGACTACCATTACCGAGCCCAAGATGGATCTTTTTGCTTGGTGTCTTTTGTTTCAAGGTCTTCCAGTCGGCCCTAGGCTCAAACATATAGGGGTTCATGACCCTCGATGCCCTTTTTGTGGTCACCCTGAGACTTTTTTGCACATTTTCTGGTTTTGTAGGAGAGCTCAACAGTATTGGCAGTGGATTCACAATTTTTTCAAGCCCTTTTAGCCCAAGCCTTTTTCTTGGCATATGATTGTCTTAGGAGATTCTCCTAGACTCCCCTCCAAGTTTACCCAGATTTGGCATACTTTCAGGATGGAGATTTTGTTTACTATTTGGAAAGATACAAATGCTGTTATTTTTTCTCACAGCTCTCTTAATACGAATGTTGCTTTGTTTAACAAAGCTTGTATATGTAATAATTTTTTGATGCAGATTCAATTTCAAGCCAATAAAGTGGCTCTGGAAGTAGCTCACCTGCAGGAGTTGCTCAATCATTGGGGCAATGCTCCCTGCACTGTTGCTCGGGTACCTCTGGATGCACTCTCTGCCGAGGGTACGCCTCCCAGAGGCCGCCGCTGCGGGTGCAATTATTCGGCGTGCTGCTCACATACTCCCCGGTCCCAGGCTCCTCGTCACTACTCTCTGAGAGGTGGTCGAGACGGGTGGCAGCGCCGCTCGGCTTCTCCGCCTCCTCGACCTTCTGGATGGGTGCCAGCTCTGGCACAGTCTGCCCCTCCTGATGCTCCTGGTGCTCGTCGTGGCTGGGATTGGCCTCCTGCCACCTCCTCCAAGTTTCCCCGCTAGGCGCTTTCTATCTCCTTGCCTAGGGCGGATGAAAAAGAAAAAGAAAAAGAAGATGCTGATGATGATGGTTGCTCACTTCCCGACCCTCCTGTCAATCCCACTAAGAAGTGGGGATCGCATGATAAAGATCCTCCACCTTCTGCTACTGCTCTTGCTGCCTAATGGCATTATGTTTTTTTGATGAATAGTTTTTCATTTCCAGCTTTGCCGTGTGAACTCTGCGGGGTGATTTCTATATCCCCGACCCCTTTTTTGTGGATATGTAACTTTAATATTTATTAATAGAGAAGGAACTATTCATCAAAAAAATGTGGATCATAGGTCTAGATAGTTTTGTACCTAAAGGGGTAAGGGCCTTTATTTAACACTTCATCCCAAATAGAATGATGGCATTGTGGCCTAAACCATCATAGGAGGGGGGTATTTATGAAAATTTTGGCAACATTATCTCAATTTTTTGAGATCAAGAACTTATCTATTCTAAATTGGATAAGGTGATTTCTCTATCATCTTTTTGACTAGGTGAAGAGAGAACCTTGCAACTCTCTATCCACTAGACCAGAAGCAAAAATATAATCAGCTAGCTCACTCATACTATTTGATAAGTCATGAACACCACCCTATTATTCTAAAGGATACAAGGGGGAGTTGAAGTCTCATCAAAATATATACTTTTCAACAGAACATTTAAGGATAAGAGAGGTTAGGGAGATCTATAGAGAATCTCTAGGGGATCGAGCATTTAGGGAATACACATTAACCAAATTCCAAGCTTGAAAATATTTCAATTTGTACAACATTACTATTTGACTATTTATAGAGGTTTGGAATATGGTTCTTGAAAATGAAAATGGGTTCAAAAGAGTAGACATTCCTCCTAAGTAGCCTTCAACATCACTAACAAACATGTTTGCACAAGGCCTTTTTTTTTAAAAAACTTCCTCTTTCATTTTATTTTCTTAAAGAAGTAGAATATTAATCTTCTACTCTACTAAAATACCTTTTAGAATATAGAATTTTGTTAGCATAAATGATGTAGTTATGCTATGTGAAGAAGTGATGAATATTTGTATGGATTTGATGACATATGAATCAGTTATTTCATTGTCATTGATGTCAACTTATTGACTTATTGTTTTCAGTATATTACCTGATATTATGTAAGTGAATCATGAGTTGTGGTAGGTTTCTAATGTTTCTATTCTTATGGAAGGTTTTACCATGTGTGTTAATGATAAATTTTCCATCGTGGCATTTTATATAGAGAATTAAGTTTGTTATGTTGGAATGAATTCAAACTAGGTAATTGCAAAAAAAGTCAGCGATAGACAATAAATGATTTGATAATTTTTTTAGATCTATGAAGTATTTGATGGAGTGGTCACAAGATATAGTTAAATTCATTGTCAAGATACTATATGTATGAGCGTGAATCATAATGTTAAACAATACTACTAGTTTAATTGACTGGAAGTGATGTTAACAGAATGAACAGGTAAACAAGACAAAGTTTATGAACAAGCTATGAAGATTTGTCAATCGGTGATGAAATTCGTTATAACCAAAGGATCGGTGATGATTTTATTAACATGGAAAGTTAGTTCCATGATTTGTGGACTTACTCAATAGCACATTGATAGACATACATGTTTGAGAAAGCTTCTTTACGAAGTTTCTTTTTTTTAGTCAAAAGAGGTTTTTGAAAGGGCTCAACTACCAATGTAAAATCAATGAGAAAGCCGATGCAATCAGAGGAAAATGTTTTAGGAGTGTCTAGATACATTGTATCTTACCTAGGATGATTTGAATCATTCATATTTCAGATCTAGTGTTTTTTATAAGTTGGTGGAAGTAATTCTATAAAGAAGAATAATTGAAGAAGAGCAGAAAGAGGAGAAGGAAGTTGATTACAAATTGCAGAAGGATTTGAGGACAGAGGAAATAAAGGAATCAAGCGTGAACAAGATGAGGAAGAATATACATTATCATAATGTATTTTAGATCTTAAAATCATCTCATCATTCAGAGGTAGTACAGTTTTCACAGATCATTCTATATGTTCATTTCTAATCATTGTAATAGAAAAATCCAGTAACAGGGTAGATCCTAATATGTCTTTATTATAAATCCTCTAACAAGGTGACACATTAGCTTGTGTTTAAATTCCTCTAATAAGGCTTCTTCTAGCAAGGCAAAGATCCTAACAGGTCTTAGGCAAATCCCTTAATAGGGTAACACCTAATAGTGTTTTGTAAACCCTTAACAGGGCAAGATCCTCACAGGGAGTATTGTAGAAGAGTATACATTTTGTGGGTATCATCTCACAGCGTGTTTTTTTCCCAAATGCATTTCCACATGATAATTATGGTGTTTATATTGTGTGATTGATTACTTCTGGATGTAAGCATTGAAAGTTTAATTATGTTAGTTGTTGCTATATGTTTTGGTTCATAACATTTAAAGAAGTTGAATTGGTGAAATTGTGTGAATTACTGATTCAACCCTCCCCTCTCGGTAATCATACATGTAACAAAGATTGGTATCAAAGAATATGTCCCTTGATTGTGAAGGCTTAACATATTTGGAGAAAGATCTGAAGATGTATACGAAGGAAGCACCCAAGTTCTCTAAGGAAAACTTCTCTACATGGGTAAGCAGGATGAAGTTGCAATTATTTGGCATTAGAGAGAAATTATTGGATAATCTTACAAAAAATTATGTTTAACCTACATCCACTTTAACTCCTAAGGAAATAAATAGAAAATTGGAACACAATTATGTTATGATAGAAATTGCAAGTGCTTTAGTTGATGCTAAGTTTATAGATGTCATAGAAATGGATAATGCTAAATATATGTGGGATATGTTGGCAACAATCCATGGTAGTGATGATAATGTCCAAAAAGCTAAAGTAGATAGTCTTAGAGGAAATAATGATGAAATGAGAATGTAGGAAAGAGAAAATATTGGTCAATACAATAAAAGACTTAAGGAGGTTGTCTCTACTATCAAAGGAGTTGGTGGTCAACTTGATGATGATGATGTGGTGTGTAAAATATTGAGAAAAATTCTACCACAATATGTTATTAGAGTATTTTATATACAAGAAATAAGATCTATCAATCCTACTAATGTGACTCTAGACTCCTTGATTGGAAAACTTACTGCTTTTGAGTTGATTAATTTTTCTATTAAAGATATATTGTTTTAATTCATACAAAAATTGTTACATTCAGGTGTCATGGTCTTAGCATCTACCAAAATAGATCTACACATATATGATCGGTAGATTTTATATTATTCCTACATATACATCTACACCACACCCGATTGTCAATATCTGAAATAGAAATATATCAGCAGAAGGAACACTGTCAAATTTTTAAATTAATTATGTAAAAATATCATGAGAAAACTATGTATCATAAGACCATCAAATGTTATCACCATCCTGGTAGGGTATCCATGCCATCCAACCTTGTTTTCCTTCCATCCACTTGAGAACTTCATCCTACCTAATGTGATGCTCATAATGATGTAATAGGGGCTTCGCAACTGGGATATGAGGTCTTGGTATAGCAGTGATAGGGGCTACATTGATCACTTGTCTTCCAGCCTTATTGAGGTCTTTCAATTCTGACATGAAATTATGAAGTGCAGCTCTAAAGGACACAATATCCTAGGTTTATCTCATCCAAGTGTATCCATGATAGATCTCCCATGAGCCATGTCTACCATGCCATATTTGAATAGATCCTCCAACTTCTTTTTCTTTGTCTTTATAACCACTATAACCTGCACAACAATTCTATGAAAAATGAGTCTCTTAAGAGACTCGGTAAGGTTCCAGGAGGTACCACTAAAAACAATATCATTCTTCAATTTCCAAATATTCCACATAATTAAGTTGGAAAGAAAAAAAATGGTTAAAGGACTACCTCAAACCTCTAATTTTACCATAAATGATTTCTAGAACAGTGACTTCAAAGTGCAGAGGGAAGCCACATAGTTTCCAAATCTCAAGAAAAAGAGGGCAGATAAGGAAAACATGGCTGACACATTCAGGGAGACTAAAAAAGGAGCAGAGACTGGGTTCACCACTAGGAAGCCTAAAAGGAAGCCCGTGCAAGAGAAGACACCCAAGGAAGCACTTGATTTTAGCCTCAACAAGGGAGGACCATAGATTACAAAATATTTTGGACCTACATTTTGCTGCTATATGTTTTGGTTCATAAAGTGTAAAGAAGTTGAATTGGTGAAATTGTGTGGATTAATTATTCACCCCTCCCCTCTCAGTAATCATACTATGAGCATAGATCCCTTTATTGTAAAGGCTTAACAACTTTGATGAAAGAACTGAAGATGTATAAGAAGGAAGCAGCCAAGTTCTCTAAGGAAAACTTCTCTACCTGGGTAAGTAGGATGAAGCTGCATTTGTCTAGCATTAGATAGAAATTATTGGAGTATCTTACAATAAAGCATATTTAACCTACATGTGTACTTTAACTCCTGAGGAAATAAAAACAAAATTGGAATGCAATTATGTTATGATAAAAATTGTAAGTGCTTGAGATAATGCTAAGTTTATAGATATCACATAAATGGATAATGCTAAATATATGTGGGATAAGTTGGCAACAGTCTGTGGTAGTGATGCTCATGTCCAAAAAGTTAAATTAGATAGCCTTAGAGGAAAGTATGATAAAATGAGAATGCAGGAAGTAGGAAATATTGGTCAATACAATAAAAGACTTAAGGAGGTTGTCTCTACTATCAAAGGAGATGGTGGTCAAATTGATGATGTTGATGTGTTGAATAAAATATTGAGAACCATTCTAATACAACATGCTATTAGAGTCTTTTCTATACAAGAACTGAGTTCTATCAGTCCTACTATTGTGACTCTAGACTCTTTGATTGGAAAATTTACTACTTTTGAGTTGAGTAATTTTGATAATAGTATGCCTAGATTAGAGTCCTCTTAAAAGGACTCCCTAACCATTCGTTCATCAAGGAAAGGAAAATAAATCTCTAACATTATTGAAGGGAAAATGATTATGATTCTATCATGTATGAGGAAAGAGAACATGAAGAGATGGAAGCACTGTTAGCAAGGAGATCACCTAGAGTAAAAGGAAAGTATCAAGGTAAACTACCTTTAAAATGTTTTTCTTGTAAAAAAATTATCCATATTACATCTAGATGTCCTGATAATGATAGGAAGAATAATTTCAAGAAATTCAGGAATTTCAAAGACAAGAGTAAGAAAGCATGCTACCTAGGAAAAGAAAGAGTGACTGATGAAGAATCAGATGGAAGAGATGATGAGGAAGAGATAGTCTTTGTTTCAGTCAAAGAAGATCCCTCAACTGGTGTAGATGGAAATAGTGAAGAGAAGGCATTGATTTCAAGCATGAATTATAGTGGTGATTGGATTATAGACAGTGGGTGTACAAATCACATTAACAGATGATAAAGGAAATTTTATTTCTGTAACATATACAAATATTACATATAACAATGTGTAACATAAGAACATGTAACATTTGAAATATATGGGGGAAAGATAAGATATTCCTCTTCTATCCCAAGATGCACAAAGGAAAGATCCAAATGGATCAACCCAAAAAGGATCAATGCACAAATGAATCAATCATTTGGAAATGAGAGTAAAGAGGAAAGTCTTAAATTCCCCATTTTATGGAAAGGAATGAATGTGTGATAGATTTAGAATGATTAAGCATTTGAATTTAAATGGAGAGAAATGCACTAACCTTGAAATATTGCAGATCAAATAATTATGTTTTCTAAGGTCTATATACTGTTTCTAGAAAAATTGAAGTATGATCCGGAACCGGAACTTGAAGATGAACAAAACCCTAAAAAAAATTTCCATTCGGATGTTGTCTTATGAAAAAGGTCAACCTTGACCCACATATGTCAACCCTGACCCAATAATGTTGACCTTGACTTGCACAAGTCCGACAGAGAATCTGTTTGTGCCATCCGAAAGAAAGCCGAAAAGGGTATCCAAATCTGGTCTCAAATCTACAGTCCTGAACCTCTACCTACAAGAAAAAGGGGTTTGTTTGTTTTGAGGAAGGGGTTTGCCTTGGTCAAACCCCAATTTTGGAATTAAACTCAAATATATGCAATTGAAATTGCAGAAATAGACAAAGTAAATACACAAATTCACCTTGCTTGTAAGATTCCTTGTGGCAGATATCCATGGATCCACAAGTATGCTTCAAAATGAGGAATGTAGAAAGGTAGGATGTCTTAAATCTCTTGCTTGTAAATCTCCAACACCAAGTCTTAAAGGGGTTCTTGAATTTGGAATAGGCTCAAGGAAGAAGATGGGTGGAGAGATCACCAAAAGGGCACCTATGTAGCTTGAATCCTTCAATGGCCTCCAATGGATCTCTTTCATGAAAATGGATGCTTGAATGGATGAATGCTTTCTTGAAATATTGCTCCTTAGCTTTCTTGGACTTCACTTGATAATGCTCCTCAATTGCTCAAGGATGCTTAGGCTTCCATGGAGGACTTAGAGAAAATGAGGGGAGAAAGGCTCTCTTTTATATGGGATTAGGACACAATCTTCTAAGGAGGCTGACATAGGAGAATTAAATTACCATTAAAACCTTTATCCCTAGGAGAGGACCTATATTAAATATAATTTAGGAATCGACGCTTCAAAACCTGAAACAGCTGACCCAACGCAGAAAACAACTTTTGCAAAGACCAACATCCGAAAACTGTGGGACACCGGGAGCTGAACCCTGGGTCAAGGTCGAGGTCGACCTTGACCTAGGTCAAGGTCAAGATTGACCTTGACCTAGGTTAGGGTCAAGGTCAACATAGACCAAAAAGGTCGACCCTGACCTTAAAGTCCAGAATCTCAGGTCTGCAGTCCAGAATGTAGAAATCAGGCTGGAAAGAAGTGGAAAGAGGGGTAGAACAGGGGGAAAGCCAGGTCTAACTTAGGAACCCATTCAAGGTTCTTGATATGAACCCAACCCACTTACTTGGAAGGCTAAACAATTCTACAATGGAAGTGCTTCCATTTTTCAACTATATATTTAGCCCCCACTTTAGCAAGAGTATGGACTCAACACAAACTCTTGGTAAAGGAAATCATAGAGAAAAGACAATCTTATTGGAATCAAAAGGGAGAAAGAAATCATCAAGCCCCCAAGGGACTTAAGTCTTTATCAATCCTAAGATCATGATAAGAGAGACATCACCGGTTAAAGAGAGAGAGAGAGAGAGAGAGAGAGAGAGGAGTGGTTAGCTCACCCAGTAAGATGTGTGTATCTCACTGTGAACCTCAAAAAGGATAGGATGGCCCACCAAAAAAGAACTTGATGGTCACCCCATAAAGTTGTGCACCTTCTAGTGGCTTTGTGCATGTATGTACTGCATCTTCTGATGGCTTTTATTAAGTACCCATGGCTCCATATTCTTATATCACCATGGAATAAATTTGTAAAATGTGTATCTCTTTAGGATTTAGAAACTTATGTGTGTTACCTTCTGAGGATTTAGCATATTGAATTTTAATTGAATGTGTATCTCTTCATGATTTAGCAACTTATGTGCATTACCTTTCGACGATTTACAAAAAAAATAAAAGTAAAAATGTATTTCCCTTCAGGATTTAGCAACTTATGTGCGTTACCTTATGACGATTTAGCATGTTGCAAAACAAAATGTTAGAACAAAAATGCATAATATAAAATGAGGGAGGCCGTGTATATGCCCCCCTCCTTAATATGGAAAAGTACATACTATTTTGACATATTACGGAAAGAAAAGAACAAGGATAAAGCCTTCTTCAACATCAAGACAATATCCATAGACAACACCCAGTCCAAGCCAAGGAGGTCATAGCTCCTATGAGGCCATGGAAGGGATGAATGCAAATAGATATATGCAAAAAGTGAAAAAGTGACCCCTATGAGGGATAGCACAGTATTTAGTTTCCAAGGTGAGAGATTTATCAACCATGGAAACCCCATGTCAAACAAAGAAATAGGTTATGATCAAGGACATAGATCCTCAATGCAAACCAAATTTTTTATGTATGATTGGATATCACATAATCGATAGATACTGCTTAACCAAGGGAAAAGTGAATCCCGAAATGAAAGAAAAGAAGGAGGTGGCATCCTTGCCCCCCAAGCATAGGGACAAGGATGAAAGAGGACCTATTATATCGCTCACAATACTATGCAAGACAATGAGCCCCCAAAGATTAGGCTAACATTGTTTACATAATGTGGAGTTCCATAATAGGAACATAAATGTTATTTAGAGAAAATAGGATTGAAATACAACTCATTGCCAGATGATATATAAATAATTTTACTATTAATGAGCTGCCTAATCTTATAATGTAAAGCATGAAATTCATTAGTAGAGTGATCATTAAATCTATGATAGAAACAAAAAGGAAGAGTCTTCAAGTGTGGACTACATTTCTTTTTGCATTTAGGTCTAGCAATCATCTTGGCACAAAGGAGTATAGGCAAAATATCTTCTTGGTAAAATTCCTTCATAGGTTCATCATGTTTTGAAGTGTTATTTTAGATGTTGTTATTGATGTGTTGTTGAGGATTAAATCCCAATCCATAAGAATGCTCATGCCCCCCATTCTATAAGGGCATTTGAATTCCATGTTTATGCTTATCACATCCTTGATCATGGAATCCTTGCTTAACTAGTAAATGATAACCAAGATCATAATGAGAAGCCATATCAGAAGGAGTCAATGGAACTTCAGTAGTCACTATGTCATTACTAGTAGGTTTGATAGATTCATAGTGGGTAGAAGCAGTGAAAAAGTTATTATGAAGGTAATGAGAAGTAGAAGCAAAGACTCATTTTTCAAACTCTCTTTGTGGCTTCATAAAATCAAGATCATAAACATTATATTCTCTAATAAAGGAAGGATTAAAATCGAGGGTTCCCCAATCATCTCTAGGAAGAGCTTTAGAGGAAGAAGGATTACTATTAGGAATAGGATTATGGTGGGTTTGAATATTCAAACAAGGATTTGGTGCATCATCTGCATGACTTGTATACACCATGTTGTTGTGAATAAACTTGACTTTACGGTGAAGGGTGGAAGGAACAGCATGCATCTCATGCAACCAAGGTCTACCCAAAAGTAAGTTATAATGAAGAGGTCCAGGCATAACATGAAAAGGAGTATTCAGGATAACTGGACCTACTTTGATAGGTAAGGTAATGATTCCCAAAGTGTTCTTATCAATGTTATCAAAGCCACATATAGGATTATTATCAGGTTGAATAGTGGAGAGCTCAGCTTTAATCTCTTTCAGCATGTCCATGCTACAAATATTAAGCCCAGATCCATTATCAATCAAGGTCCTATGAATGATACTCTTATTGATAGTAACAACAACCATAAGGGCATCATATTTCTTCTGAAATTATCGAGAAGGTAAATCCTTTTTATTAAAAACAATGTAAGGAGGACCTAGGGTAACATGCATGGATTGTAAGAAGGCATTGATGTTCTCTTGATTAGGAGGTGGAGTGGAAAGATTTGCTAGAGATTTTTGTAAGGCTTCATGGTAATTAGGTGAAGTTTGAAGAAGCTCCCATAAAGAAATCTTGGTAGGGGTATTGCACAATTGGTTTATAAAATCATAATCCATGCTAGGAAGATAGGGTGGAGGAGGAAGAATGGGTTGAGAAGGTGGTAAAGAATTAGGATCCACCGGATTAGGTTGAGGGTTATTTTTTGTACGATAGGTGTGAGCTATCAAATCTTGGTCATTGAAAGATTCTAAAGATTCCATAGGTTTACCTTTGATAGTAATGCAAGGACAACCTTTGATAGTCAACAAGGGTTTTGGATAAACCATGTTAGTTATCTCAGCACTATAAATAGATTCACAAGAAGGAAGAAAAGAATACATCCTATGAGGAGATGAGGGAGGATCTTGATTCTCCATAAGGTCATCACTAAGTGGGAGAACATTAAGGGAATTCATATCATTCTCTACTAATGCCTCATCACTAGAAGGAATCCCAAATGGAGGTAAAGTATCTATAATATTTTCTTCTTTCTTTAAAATGTCTACATAAGAGGAGTGTGTTTTAGAAACAGAGTCACCATAATGTATGAATATGTCATCTATTAATATATCACCCTCTTGTATCAAGTCATCTTCACAAGGAGGGGATAAATCAATGTCTTTATCCAAGGGTTCATCCCAAAAAGTAGAATCATCCATAACGGCTTCATGAGGAAGAGAGTAATCAACATCCAAATCCAAAGGTTCATCCCAAATAGGAGGATTATCTTCCCTATCAATAAAGCACATTGTAAAAGGTTTGGAAAATACTTGAAAAAACTTGTGGAACATGAGAACAAATAAATAAATGCATAGAAAATAGATCTAGATATATCCAAATGTATTCAAATGAAATGTATGACAAAAAATGTAAATGTTTTTGTATTTTTAAAGAAATTTTGTGATTTTTATTTATTTTTGACATATAAATGCAAGAACATAAAATAAATCTACGTTTAAATGCATGTAAGATCTAACACAAGATGCAAATCTAACACCAAAAAGTAAGCATTGTCTATCGCGGGTTCACCATTTGTAACATATAAAATGTGTAACATAAGAAAATGTAACATTTGAAATATATGGGGAAAAGATAAGATATTCCACTTCTATCCCAAGATGCACAAAGGAAAGATCCAAATTGATCAACCCAAAAAGGATCAATGCACAAATGAATCAATCATTTGGAAATGAGAGTAAAGAGGAAAGTCTTAAATTCCCCATTTTATGAAAAGGAATGAATGTGTGATAGATTTAGAATGATTAAGGATTTGAATTGAAATGGAGAGAAATGCACTAACCTTGAAATATTGCAGATCAAAGAATTCTATTTTCTGAGGTCTATAGACAGTTTCTGGAAAAACTTAATTGTGATCCAGAACTAAAACGAAGAGACAAACAAAACACAGAAATCTTTTTCTGTTTCAATTTTGTCTTATGAAAAAGGTTGACCTTGACCCAAAAATGTCAACCCTGACCCAATAATGTTGACCCTGACCTGCAAAGGTCTGACAGAGAATCTGTTTGCGCCGTTTGAAAGAAAGCCGAAAAAGGGTATCCAAATCTGGTCTCAAATCTACAGTCTTGTACCTGTACCTGCAAGAAAAAGGGGTTTGTTTTTTATGGGAGAGGGGTTTTCCTTGGTCAAACCCTAGTTTCAGAATTAACCTCAAATATATGTAATTGAAATTGTAGAAATAGGCAAATTAAATACACGAATTCACCTTGCTTGTAAGAGTCCTTGTGGCGGATTTGAATCTGTGGATCCACAAGTATGCTTCAAAATGTGGAATGTAGAAAGGTAGGATTTCTTCAATCTCTTGCTTGTAGATCTCCAACACCAAGTCTTGAATGGGTTCTTGAATTTGGAATAGGCTTGGAAGAAGATGGATGGAGAAATCACCAAAAGGGCACCTATGTAGCTTGAATCCTTCAATGGCCTCAAATGGATCTCCTTCATGAAAATGGATGCTTGAATGTATGAATGTTTTCTTGAAACATTTCTCCTTAGCTTTCTTGGACTTCACTTGATAATGATCCTCAATTGCTCAAGGATGCTTAGGCTTCCATAGAGGACATAGAGAAAATGAGGGGAGAAAGGCTCTCTTTTATATGGAATTAGGGCACAATCTTCTAAGGAGGCTGACATACGAGAATTAAATTCCCATTAAATCCTTTACCCTTAGGAGAGGACCTATATTAAATATAATTTAGGAATCGATGCTTCGAAACCCAAAACAGCTAACCCGAAAGTAGAAAACAACTTTTGCAAAGATCGACATCCAGAAACTGTGGGACCCCAGGAACTGAACCCTGGGTCAAGGTCAAGGTCAACCTTGACCTAGGTCAGGGTCGAGTTCGACCTTGACCTAGGTCAGGGTTGAGGTCGACATAGACCAAAAAGGTCGACCCTGACCTTGAAGTCCAGAATCTCAAGTTTGTAGTCCAGAATGCAGAAATCAGGCTGGAAAGAAGTGGAAAGAGGGGAAGAATAGGGGGAAAGCCAGGTCTAACTTAGGAACCCATTCAAGGTGCTTGATATGACCCCAAACCACTTACTCGGAAGCCTAAACAAGTCTACAATGGAAGCGCTTCCATTTTCTGACTATACAATTTCAATGAAAGAATGTGATGGTGGTGCGGTAAAATTTGGTAATAGTTCACCATTTGTAGTAAGAGGTAAAGCTTCTATCAAACTTAATGATACTACCAACTATGATGATGTTTATTGGGCTGACAAATTAAAGTATGACATTTTAAGTGTTTCTCAGTTGAATAAAATAGGTTTCAGTTTGGAATTCAATAATGATGTATGCAAGATCTTAGGAACATCTGGAAAGTTGATTGCTACTGGAAAACAAACTAGAGGTAACTTATTTTTATTGAAATCTACCAACAAAAATTGTTTGACTGCTAAAGTTGAAGACAACTGGCTATGACATAATATATTATGTCGTGTAAATTTTGATAATCTGAGAAATTTCAGCAAGCATAAATGTGTAAGAGGTTTGCCTACAGTAACTAAGCCTCAAAATGCTATGTGTAAAGAATGTCAATTGGGAAAATTAATGAGGTCTAGATTTACAAGTAAGGTCTATTCATCTCAAAAAATTCTTGACCTTGTTCACACTGACTTGTGTGGTCCAAATAGAACAAAGAGATATTATGGAGATAAGTACTTTATCTTATATGTTGATGACTACTCAAAAATGATGTCTATTATGTTTTTAAAGGATAAATTTGGTGCATTCTACATGTTCCAGATGTATAAGGCAAGAGTTGAGAAAGAAATAGGTAAATCAATTAAATATCTTAGAACTAATAGAGGAGGTGAGTTTACTTCACATGAGTTTACTACATCATGTGAAGAATATAGAATCAAAAGATAATTATCAACACCTAGAACACCTCAACAAAATGGTATTGCTGAGAGAAGGAATAGATCCATAATTGATTGTTCAAGAACACTGTTGATACAAAAGGAAGTAGCTCAAATGTTTTGCAGAGAAGTTGTAAGTACTAATATTTATACTCTTAACAAGGTATGACTTAAAAAAGATACAACCAAAACACCTTATGAGCTGTGGTATGGTCATAGTCCTAATGTCAATTACTTTAAAAAATTTGGAAGCAAATGTTACATAAAGAAGGATGAAGAAAATAGAAAATTTGATTCTAAAAGTGATGAAGGAATATTTATTGGCTATTCTACTAGAAGAAAACCATATAAGTGTTTGATCAAGAATAATAGCAAGATGATTGAAAGTGTAAATGTTAGAATTGATAAATTTTCTTAAAAGGAATGAGGAAGATAGCAAGAAGGAAATAAAAGAGTATATGATAGGTTTATTTATGTTCAACCGATGGAGTCAGAAATAATACCACATACAACTGAAGTGTTGAATTAAGAACAACCAGTGAATAATGAGGAAGGAAACCATAGGATATAAGTGGTACTCCCAAGGTATGTGAAACTCAATCATGAACAAGATTAGATCATTGGTGACAAAAATGATGGAATAATGACAAGGAGTAAGGTGGGAGAAAGCACTTGTCTGATATCTGAACGTGAACCTAAAACTGTAAAAGATGCTTTGGATAATGAATATTGGAATATGGCTATGAGGGAAGAGTTAGAACAAATAGAAAAGAATAACACTTTGAATTTAGTGCCCAGGCCTATTGACAAGAATGTTATAGGTAATAAATGGATTTTTCAGAAATAACTTGAATGACAAAGGAGAGGTGATCAGAAACAAGAAAATACAAGTTTGAAAAGGTTATGCACAAGAAGAGGGACTATACTGTGGAGAAACTTTTGCACTTATTGCAAGACTTGATGGTGTAAGGATATTGTTAGCATATGCTTCTTATAAAGGATTTAAGGTATATCAAATGGATGTAATGGTGTGTTAGAAGAGGAAGTGTACGTTGAACAAACTGAAGGATTTGCAAAGGAAAACGGTAAAGATATGGTATGTAAATTGCATAACGATTTTTATGGTTTTAAGAAAGCTCCAAGAAATATTTAAAGAATATCTTATTAATATTGGTTTTTCAAGAAATATTGACAATAACAATGTTTATCTAAAATCTGAAAGTAAAGACAAAAAGTTAATTGCTAAATTTTTTGTTGATGATATTAACATTTCGAGGAAATGAAGCATTGAGCAAGTCATTCATAGTGGAAATGAGGAAGGAATTTGAAATGTCTATGATAGGAGAAATAAAATCCTTTAATGGACTTCAAATACAATAGAAGAAGAATGGTATATACAGAAGTCAATCAAAATATGTGAAGGACATTCTCAAAAACTTTTGGCATGGAAGATTCAAAACTAGTGGGAACGCCTATGGTCACAAGCTGCAAGTTATCTAAGGAGGATGAATAAAAAGAGGTAAATGAAACTCTGTATAGATCCATGATCAGTAAAATAGAGTATGTTGTACACATTAGACCAGATATTTCTCATGTTGTTGGCATTGTTGCAAGGTTTTCGTCAAATCCAAAGGACTCACATTTGGATGCAGTAAAGAGGATCTTCAGATATCTCAAAGGAACTAAAGATTATAGTTTATGGTACGGTAAGGATGGAAAATTGTCATTGAATGTATTTATTGATGCAGATTGGGCAAGAAATGTTGATGAGTGGTGGAGCATTCTTTCTTGGTGAAATATTAGTTTCCTAGACTAGTAAGAAACAAAATTGTATTTCTCAACCTATTGCAAAAGAAGAATATGTTGTTGTTATTCTTAACTGTCAACAATCGGTATGGGTAAAAAAAATTCTTGAAGGAATTCATGAGAAGGTAATAGAACCTATTATTATATATTATGATAACACAAGTGCAATAAATATTTCCAAGAATCTAGTGATGGACACGAAGACAAAACACATTGCAATAAAATGTCATTTTCTAAGAGAGAAAATACAAGAGAAAGAGGTAAGCCTTAATTATATGTCTACTAAAGACCAAGTTGTTGCTATATTCACCAAGTCATTACCAAAAGATACCTTTGAATATCTTAGAGGTAGATTGAGGGTCATTCCCTTATCTGAAGTTAATTAGAGGATGATGTTGATTACATCAGTTTACATGTGTTTATTGTAATATCACATTTTTAAATTGATGTAGGGATGGACAAATCCTAAAGGGGAGAAGTCTTAGGTTTGATACCGAAATGGTACAATGAGAAACGAACATGCAAGATTTAGTAAACTATACTCAGAGGTGGCTGAATGATTTGACACCTTTTGTATTTTTGTCAAAGGGGGATATTATATGTAAGGGAGAATATATGTAATGGGGAGACTATGTATGGACTTCCCACATGGGGAGATATGTGTTTTATTCATAGTGGAAGATCAGAGGAAAAGATAGAAGTGGAAACATTTTGTTGAAATTAGAAGAAGCTATGAGGACAAAAGTGATGTTGATAAGAGTGTTGCCATAAATGTGAAAGGGGGAGATTGTTAGCATAACTGATGTAGTCATGCTAAGTGAAGCATTGATAAAGATTGGTATAGATTTGATGACATGAAAATCAATTATTTGGTTGGCATTGATGTCAACTACTTGACTTATTATTTTCAGTATATTACCTGATATTGTCTAAGTGAATCATGAGTTGCGGTATGTTTCGAATGTTTCTATTCTTATAGAAGGTTATATCATGTGCGTTAATGATAAATTTTCCATCATGATGTTTGAAATGCGGAATTAAGTTAGTTTTGTTGTAATGAACTCAAACTAGGTAATTGCTAAAGCAGTCAGTGATAGAGGGTAAATGATTTTATTGTTGTTTTAGATATATGAATTATTTGATTGAGCGATTATAGGATATAGTTCTATACATTGTCAAGATACTATATGTATGAGCATGAACCATAATTTTTACCGGTACTACTAGTTTAATTAATTGGAAGTGTTTTTAACAGAATGAACAGGTGAACAAGACAATTTTTTTGAAGAGGCTATGAAGATTTGTGAGTTGGTGATGAAATTTGTTATAACCAAAGGGTAATGATTTTTGTAACGTAGAAAGTTAGTTTCATCTTTTGTGGACTTACTTGACAACACATTGATCTAGGGGTATGTTTGAGAAAACTTATTTCGGAAGCTTCTTTTTTTTAATCAAAAGAGGTTTTTGAAAGTGCTCAACAGGGTAAGTGCACAAATATGGGGGACCAAAAAGGGGGTATAAGGTGCCACTTTTTTTCTGAAATCAGCAAACTCTAAACTTCAACGAGAAATTGAGTATACTTACACTCAAAATTTTAAAATGTGACAAAAACAAGAGTTGTTC
>MU227851.1:1152694-1177917 GCA_018584345.1 Thuja plicata
CTGTTTCAATGGTTTTCCAGTCTCTGGCCTATCGGCCGCCATGATCCTTCTATCTTCTGTCTTTTGCTTCTGTTTATGTAATAGCTATGCATGCAGGTGTTCTTGGGAAGATTGCAGTTTAGCAATCCTAACAGCTACTCCTAATAGGGTGAAGATATTAACAAATATAAGGTAAATCCCCTAATAGGGTCATATCTAAAAAGTGTTCATTGTAATCATTAACAGGATTGGATCTTAACCGAGCAATAGTTTAGAAAATTATTTCTTTTTGTGGTTGACAATTCCCACAGAGGTTTTTCCTAAATTGGGTTTCCTCGTTAAATTATGGTGATATGTATGTTGCATGGATATTTATGGATGTTAGTTTCATATGCTATATTGTATTGATTGAGTTAGTAGAGTTTTGTTTGTGTCAGTTGTTGTTGTTATTTCAGTTGTCGAGTTGAATAAGTGAACTAAGTTTTAAGGTATAAGTTTCTTATTTTCTGCTTCACCCCCCTCCTCTTAGTAAACCAACAATTGGTATCATAGCTAGTGATCCAAGTGCTAAGTTTAAAGGAAATTGAGTTAAAGATCCAAAGATGTATAAGAGGGAGGCACCTAAGATGAATAGTAATAGCTTTTCTACATTGAATAATAGGATGAGGCTACACATATATGGAATTGGATATTATCCATTCAACCTTCTCAACAATGAGTGCTTGCCTCCATTGGTTGATCCTTTGAAACTTGATCAATTAAGAGAAAAAAAGAACATACACAAGTCATGATAGAGATATCATTAACCATCACTAACCTAAAGTTTAATGGTCTACAAGGATGTGATTATGCAAAGCAGATTTGGGACAAGTTAACAATGGTATATGGTAGAGATCAACATGTTTAGAAGGCCAAAGCTGAAAGCATAAGATGCAAGTTTGAAACTATAAGAATGAAGGAAGAAGAAACTATTGCACTATACAACACAAGACTAAAGGAGATTTCTATTACTATCAGAGGTGTTGGTGGACACATGGAAGAAGAATAAGTTACAAGAAATATTTTGAGAACACTATTACCTATCTAGGCCATCCGAGTGTCTACAATACAAGAACATAGATCCATTCCTTAGTTGATTGTTACCCTGGATGTTATAATTGGTAAGCTAAATGCTTTTGAGATGAATGATTTTTGTAATAGTTTTCCTATTACTTTTAAGTTTGAATATGCATTCAAGACATCTTTGATTCTTAGAAGGTCTAGAGAATCTAGATCTAGTGAAGGATATGCAAGTAGTGCTAGTGAAACATTTCATAGTTTTAAGAGTGAGCTAAAGGATATATATGCTGACGATGAAAATAATGAAGGTGGGTTTGAATTTTTATTAGCTAGGAGGCTATAGAGGTAAAGGAAAGTACCAAGGGAAGCTACCTTTGAAGTATTTTAATTGCAATACACCTCCAACAAAAACTCAGCAGTCCTCTAGTGGTGGGTACAATGGGTACTCTACGACTACATGTTCATAGTAGTCTAGACCATTAGGTGTGAAGGTTTGAGAACATGGGTCATGTTACACTTGTGGTGCCATGGGGCACATTGCTAGAGAATTTCCTCACGGAGGAAGTGGGATACCTTCTATGTCTGAGCCTATAGTTGGAGACATGGACAAGGCCCATAGAGTTTTTACAACGCTCGATAATTGCCAAGAAAAGCACCATGCCACTATTATTGAGGACACAAGTAGGATTAGAGGTAGTGATGTCTCTCTTTTATTTGATACAAAATCTACTGACTCATTTTTTCTCCATCATTTGTGGAGCTTTGCAGGCTAGTGGTAGCTAGGAAAGATACTATTTGGGAGGTTGAGTTATCCTCAGGAGCTAGAGTTTTTTTTAATTCGATGGTTAGATATGTCACGATTCAAATTGGTGGCATAACCATCATATAAGACCTTAGAGTTACTCCTCTTGGGTCCTACGGTATAGTACTTGGAATGGATTGGCTATATGGCCATAAGGCCAAGTTAGATTGTTGACAAAAAGAAGTGTGAATGTTTGGATGATGATGGCATTGCTACAATTACTTAGGACTCTAGAGATCTGTATCCATTCATGTGTGATTTACGCTATGCAACTAAAGTGGTTCATGCGAAAGGGATGTCAGTTATATTTTATCACCATAAATGATAGTGATGATGAGGCAGAGAAGGACCCCTCACTTGTTGACCATCCCATTCTGTAGGAGTTTGCAGATGTGTTTCCATCAGAGCTTCTTGGTATGCCTCCTCCAAGGGTATTTGAGTTCCATATAGATCTTGTACTAGGAGTAGAGCCAGTATCCAGAGAACCTTTTAGGATGACCACTAATGAGCTTAATGAGCTCAAGTTATAGCTTGAGGAACTGTTAGAGAAAGGACACATTCATCCTAGTGTTTTTTACTTGGGGTTCACAAATGATTGTCGTAAAGAAGAAAGACGGATCTCTTAGGTTGTGTATGGATTACTATGAGTTGAATAAAGTAACCATAAAGAATTGGTATCCACCTCCTAGGATCGATGACCTATTTGATCAGCTATAGGGTACCTGAGTGTTCTCAAAGATAGACTTCAATTCAAGATATCACTAGTTGAGGATAGTGGATAGTGATATCTACAAGACCAAGTTTTTCACTAGATATGACCACTACAAGTTCACTGTGGTTCCATTCGGTATCACAAATGCTCTTGTTGTATTCATGAGTCTCATAAATGGACTATTCCATACATTCTTTGACAATTTTTTTGTGGTGTTTCTTGATGATATTATAATCTATTCTAAGGATGAGAAAGATAATGAAGAGCACCTGAGACAAGTTTTGCAGCGCTTAAGGGACAATCAGCTATTCGATAGTTTGTCAATGTGTGCATTTTTTTATAGCAGAGGTCAAGTATTTGGGGCATGTGATATCTGATGATGGGATCTCAGTAGACCCATCAAAGATAGATTTCATTATTGATTGGTCAACACCTACTACTATGACTAAGGTTAGAATTTTCATTGGTCTAGCCAGTCACTACAGATAGTTCATTGAAGGGTTCTCTAAAGTGGAACATCCCATCACTTCTATTCAGTGAAAGGGAAAGATGTTTGAGTGGACTGAGAAGTGTGATAGAGAATTATAAAATCTCAAGAGAGAAATTACCAGTGCACCCATTCTTACTGTGCCAAAGCCTTCAACAAACTTTGTGATTTTCATAGATACTTCTTTGGAAGGTTTAGGAGCAGTGCTTATGTAGAGTGGGTGAGCTATAGCCTACAATTCCATCAAACTAAAGACTCGTGAGCTCAACTAACCTACTCGTGATCTTGAGCCTCAAGAAATGGTGCATGCCTTAGTGAGATGATGAAATTTCCTCTTAGAACATCAGTTAAAGCTTCATTGATACCATTAAAGTCTTCAGTACATCTTCACTCAGTCGAACCTTAATGCTCGACAAAGGAGATGGATGTAGTTCTTATGTGAATATGATTTGATATTCATTAAATCAAGGGGAAAGAGAATGTTGTTGCAGATGCATTGAGTAGGAGACAACATGAGCTTTCTTCTATGTCTACATGCATATATTTGTGGGATCCAATTATTCATCACATGCATGAGGCTGAGATGTATGTACAAGTTAGTGAGTTGATTCGATCTTAGAGGCCCCTTGAGTATTCTTTCAAGTCCGATGGACTCTTACATCATAGAGGAAACATCTATATACCTTCTTCCAAAGGATTGTGTGAGTTGGTGATGCTAGAGATTCATAGAGGTCCTTGTGTAGCACATCCCAGACTTAGGAAGATGCATGTTGATTTGAGGCAGTTGTATCATTGGCCTAGCATGAGATTGTAGATTGGTGAGATGGTATCTAGGTGCCTAGAATCTGAGAGGGTGAAGGTGGAACACCACCATCCAGGTGGTCTTCTTCACCCTCATGAGATACCAGTGTGGAAGTGGGACCCCATTTCAATGGACTTCATAGTTGGTCTTCCTATTTCATCTTGTCGTCATGATGCCATCATGGTGATAGTTGAAAAGTTGACCAAAGTGGCTCACTTTTCACCCATGCATACTACCTTTACCGCACCATCCATAGCATAGGTGTTTTTGCAAGATATAGTAAGAATTCATGGAATGCCTTGTAATATAATCTCGGATCGAGAATCTCTCTTCACGTCATCCTTTTGGAGAGAATTTTAGGAAGCTATAGGCACAAGGCACAATTTATGTACAACCTACCACCTTGAGATAGATGGACAGACTGAAAGGGTCAATCAGGTGTTGGAAGATTTCTACGCATGTATGTGATAGACCATCAAACCTAGTGGGAGGAATACCTTCATCTAGTAGAGTTTTCCTATAACAATGAGCACCATTCAGCCTTTGGTATGCCTCCCTACCAGGCTCTTCATGGTAGACCTTGAAGGACCCCACTAGGTTGGGATAGGATTGAGGATAGAGTTTATGTTGGTCCTGAGATAGTAAGAGATATGGAGCAATAGGTGACTTTGATTAGGCAGTGTCTCAATTAGGCTTAGGATAGACATAAGAAGTATGCAGATGTTAAGAGGATAGATCAAGCTTATTTGGTGGGAGACAAAGTCTTCTTGAGAGTGTGACTACAAAAGAGTCCAATCCATTTTGGAAAGGGCTCTAAGCATGCACCTCTATTTGTTGGAGCTTTTGAGATCCTTGAGAGGATAGGACCTATTTCTTACCGTTTATCCTTGCCACCTAACCTGTCATGCATCCATGATGTGTTTCATGTTTCATTCTTACTGAAGTATATATATGATGAGTCTCTTGTGATAGATTGGGATTACTTTCAGGTGGATCCCATTCATATATTGGCTCGGAAGACGTTGGGCCTTCGAGGCTGAGAGCTGGATTGGGTTAGGGTCTAGTGGGATTGTTATGACGAGGTTACAACTTCATGTGAGGATATGACATAGATGAAGTCATAGCTCCCCCACTTCTTTGATCAACTCTAGGAGGATGTTCATGCCTAGAGGGGGTCGATGTGATGCCTACCTGAGTCCGTCATAGATTAGCATTGCATTTATTTTATATACCCTACAGTTGATACTAATGTTTTTTTATAGTTGGACAATTTGGGACACATGTATTACTTTATGGATCTGTTGAATCCTTTACTTATATACAACACCTAATTATGTAATCAGGGAACCTATGTGATACTTTATGTTAGTAATGTCATTTTTAGTTTATGATTTAGTTTTGTTGATGCATTACATTGAATTAGTATGGGGATGTTATCTTAATGAAAAATGGTTTAGGGAAATCATATTATGCTTATTTGAGTAAATATCTTGTTTAAAATTTAAAGAGTTATTGTTCAATCCAAATTGTAAGTGCATGATAAATTTTTTTATGGTTTATATGATCTTATTTTGGACCTACTAATGTGTGCAATAAGTATGCAAGAAAGTTGACCATGGTTCTAAAATGGGGATCTAGAATTGAACCTATGTGAGTTTTGTGTATACTAAGGTTCTATCTAGATGTAGAGATATTAACCTTGTTGTTTAGTCTTTTATTCATGAAACTAACTTGTTTGATTGTATTTGAATTCAGTAAATGTTTTGTTAATTAAGTCATGCTTTTTTTTAAATGTGTTGTGTCAACTTTGAAAAATGTAAGTGATTATGTGCTAGCATGACTAGTAAATGTAACTAGAGGGTTACTTAGTGTAGTACCCAAACTTACCATGAGTTAGGAAGCTTTTAGATGTGTCTTCTTGAGTGGAAATTCGTGAGTTAACTTTGGGTAGATTTTAGGAGGGTCTTTTGGGTTCCCATAAGGTAACTAGGATCAAAACTAACTACCCCACTTGGTAATTTATGGTTTAGGGGCCATTTTCAACCCATTAAGAGCCTTTAAACTCATTTATGACATCCCAAAAGTCATCATTTTGAAGAGTGGCGAGTTTGGAGATTTGGAAAACTTTGTTTAAGCCATCCCCTCTTTCCTTGTTTGCATTTAACTCTATTTATGGAGAAGGGATGCAAGTGGGAGATAGGATGGGTTAGGGTCTCTTAATCATTAACGATATCTTGATATTTTAGGGAGAAGGACTTTGTAGGGAAGAGTTTAGTGGGAGCTTGGGTTGTTAACCCACTCTATACTTTTAGAGATAAGATGAGTTTTGAAGGAGGAATTCTTGAGAAGGAAGAGGATTGGAAGGAAAATATATCCACAAGCCACCATTTGTTTTTCATAGCTCAGATTCAGGTAGGCCTCTTAGAGTAGAGTAGTTTTGATTTTGTTTTATGCATGTAAAAGATTAGAGCTCCATTAATGGATTATTGTGTGTATTTATTTACTCCAAGTATGTTTCTTTAAATTCATGATTATGTTGTGTTTCATTTTGTGCTTATACTTGTTTTGGGAGTCTTCAAGGAGCTCTCACCTTCAAGGGGTGATAGGTTGAGACACCAGGTAGTGTAGAGTCTCCCATGTGTGGAGGATAGACATGGGTGTTTTGGTCCCCAATATGGCAAGCAAGCCTGAGGGCACCATAGGGTCATAAGGATAAGTTTTGATGACAGAAAGAAATCATATTTATATCTTGAGGAAGTTGGTGTGTTCAAGGACATGTGTGGATTTCTTTCATTTTTTTGTGCTTTGGCTTCTCCTCTTGATTTTTTCCACTGTCACCTCATTTTTGAGAAGACCTCTTGGAGACCTTCTTCTTGTTAAGCCATGGGAGGGGGTTTTCTGTTGAGTTGTTGGTTGTGTAAGTTTTGTCTTTTACTATTTGTTCCCCATTTAGTTTTGGATCCCCAAGCTCGGGGGTGGCCTTATAAAGGCATAGGTTTAGAGGTGATCCTACATGGTCAACCATTTCTTACCATAGGTCTTCAAATGGAGCATGGAGGGCTTGTGAGAATTCTTGAGTTTTCAGAAACCTACAAGAATCAAGGATTTCTCGGTTGTATTCCACCCTTGTAGTTTGAGGTTTCATCTTTGTATTTCTTTTAAGGCTTTACAAAGAGGGATATATGTTAAAGCTTGTAAACATGGATCTTTGTTATGTATATTGAGAGGAAATTTAATTAATTTTTTTGCATTGTATTTTATACTACTTAGCAAGTTTCAATATAATGCATAACGAATCTTGGAATATAAATAAATGATTACTTTTTACATTAATATTTTAGTGAGCAATTGTCTCAGTGAAGAAAAAACAAAGCTACGGAGGTGAATTTCGCACTGTCGACGAATGGGCAGACTCCCGCCTTTGATTCGCATATCACAAAAAATAGGCTGAGCCATATCTTCAATGGTGAAGGTGATGATTTCTGGTCAGCCATCAGAGAAATATTGGGGGAGCATTTCTTGCAAAAGGGCTGGAGGCCAAGAACCAATTTGGGTATTTCATCTATGTTTGTTGCCCTGGCACTCATGATCGTCGATTCAAAAGCAGAGGTTAGGAGGGTTATCAGTCAGTGTATGGTTGTGAAATGGACCAGCGGTGTTGAAGAAATCATTGAACAGGCTGAGGTGGGACTGGGGCTACGTATGGGTGATGAGCCTTTTCGCATGGTGGGTAGGGGAAGTCGTGGGTTGCAACCACTGGTCATTTGGTCGACGGAGATCCTAGAAGATCTACACTTGGCTCGGGCTTTGGCGGGATGGAAGGATTTGCTGAAGGCGTTGGAGCGGAGCAAAGCGGAGGCGGAAAGGGCGACGTCTGTTCCCAAGGACCGATAAACAAAGAAAACACCCATCAAGTCCATTACGGCCCTTGACATTGATGGCATGCCAATGACCCAAAGGCAAATCCCGGTCACTCGACGGGGTGCAAGGGCTAGGGCAACCAAGGAAGCCAGAGCAGAATCGAACACGAAGGGTAACACAAAAGTTGCTGGTGGCAACCATCCCAGAGTTGGAGATCTGGTTGATAGGTGGGATACATTTGCTAACTTCACCCAAGGAGACGCGGCTAAATGGTTTCGTTAGTCGAAGTTTGGGAAGTCTTTTTTGGTCAATCCTTTCCCTTCTATAGACTTCTGTTAATAGAGGTCATTTTGTTCTGTCATATAATATTGTAATGTGGACATAGTTGTCTCGCTTCGAGCTAGTATGAGCTGTTTTATTTTGGATTGTAATGCCTAAATAGCCAATATGTAATCATTTTCTAAATGAATACAAACTATTATCACCGATCAAAAAAAAAAAATTAGTGAGCAAAATAAAGTTAGAGTATAATGGTTGAAGGAAATATTTGTGATTATATGTCAAATCATAAGCTCTTAGCCTTAAAGAAAATCTTTAAAAGTGTTTTATTTAAATTAAGTGGAGAATTTGTTCATTTCTATATTCTCTATAAAAATTAAGATGCAACTATACCTAGATAGAATAGGGTGTTCAAGTACCTTTTATTTAATATTGCATATTAAAATTATAGTGTAAAAAAAGAGAAGAAAATATAAGTGCTATTTGTTAAAATATTTAACTTAAATGATCATTATATTGTTTATAAAGTTTATGTAGTGGCAAGTCACAATATTTCAGGCTAGAACTAATATTCAAATAAGTATGTGAAGGGCGGGAGTGCTGAAACCCTTACTCGACACCCTGTCTTTCCCCTCTTCTCAGCCTTCGCGGATCCTCCGTGGAGAGAAGTGGGAAGGGATGCGTGACATGGTTTGCGGGGAGATGACGGTGAGCTGCGCTGCCTCTCCCACTTCACTGTTCTCCCTCCCCAAACCCTGGCTTGCCCTGCTAGGAGATAAATGTCGCTCGGCCCCATGCGGCTCCCCTTCTGATTTCCCCTCCTCTGTTTTCCTTCTCTGCTACGGCGTCGCTGTCGAGATGCCCAACACCACCTCTCCCTCTCTTCTCCGCCTAAAGCAACCATTCCGCCGCCTGGCGGCCACCCGCTCGCCGCTTCCTCCTCCCTTGCCATGATCGAACCCTTCTCTCTGAGAGATAAAATAAATAAAAATAAACACAAAGATATTTTTATTAATAACATTTTTGCATATCAAAATAATAAAATAAATGTTAGGGAGTAGTATTCAAATTGTGAATAGCATAGAGATTATTTATATCTAGATTTTATTTAAAGATTAGATTTGGGTAGCTTCAAGTTGGATTTCAAATTTTGTTCTATTAGAGTTTTTTTAGTTGTAAAGGTTGAATTTGCCATTGAATTGTCTAGAAGGAATTATTAACTAAATAAATTACTAGTCCTTGCATCAAAATAGGTGGAAGGGTTAGTCGATAGGAAGAAATATAATTTTTATAATTAAAAAAGTTAAATAGTTACAAATACACATCATTTCTTAGATTTCTTCAACTTTACAAATTGATTTTTCCATTTCTTCTATATGATTTTCATTGCATATTTGTCATAAATGTTTGTTGCTTGTTTGTTTGTCATAAATGTAAAGGAAATTGGAAAAAAGAACATGAGGAATAAAAATTGAAGTAGTGAAGTGAACAATTGATATAAAAAATCATGTATTTATTATATAATTAATTATGTAATTGAAAACTAATTTCTAAATATAAAATAGTATACAATAATATAGGTGGAAGAATCTTATGGAGACATTCTTTTATTGGTTTGCCAGACAATTTGGCATTATTTTGAATTCATTCCCTTCAACACATTCATGCACAGATTTTCTGAATTTGGATTAAGGCTTTGTGCCTTTTTAATTTCAATTTATCCCCTTAGCCACATCCATCACACAATTACATAGGTAATCAATTTTTTTAGGTTGAAATTTTTTATCCAAAATTCAGTTCTCTGGGTAGAAATTTGAAAAACAAAAAGACGCAGATGGCTGAAATTTCTATCCAGTTACAATTTTTTTGAATTTGAGTTAATTTGATTTGTGCCTCTTTATTTTCAAATTTTCCCCTTCACCATACTCATGCACATAATTACACAGAAATTAACTTTTGAGGTTGAAATTTTTTTTTGATGCAAAGTCCAATTCTCTGTCTAGAAGTTTGAAAAGAAAAAGACTAAACTAGTAGAAAATTCTATTTCATGTATACGCAGTTATAGATTTTTTTCAATTTGAGTTAAGGCTATGTGCCTCACATTTACATCGCTCTAATTTTTTTTCTTCTTGGATTAATCATTATATTATAAGAGTAGTAAATTTTGAGATTTATAAGCTAGTTTCGGGAATAAATCTGGTTGGAGGTGAGTTCCGGGTTTACATCCCATGAGGGGGATTGATCATTAAAATTGTTCAGGGAATCGAAAAGTAAATGGGTGTTGGAAAAGAATGGTGATGAAGGGGATAGCCCTGGAGATTCAAACACCTGACCTATGCTAGATTCAAGGTCAAACCAAGTTATGCCATACTGTGAATTCCCAAAGAAATCTACTGCAATGTCACTGTAATCCCACAAGTTCTGAACTGATGGGTTCTCAATTTTGTAGGGGATTTCTGTGAATGAAATGTTTTCGCTTGCTGGAATTCTTCGTCCTTAGAAGCATTAATTAAGGCTGTTGTTTCAGAGCTTTCAGGTTCTTTTATTATTTGTGTTGGTTTTCATAGAGGATGTGCTTATGTTTGTCTTTGTTTGAAGAGAATTTGTATGCTTCTGCTATGTCTACAATACATGCAACATCGTTAAGATACTCCACTATTTTTTGTTAATATGTTTGTCTTGGCATGTTATTAACATAGTAAAAGTAACTTTCATAGCTACCTAGTCTTCACACTCCATTACAACAGATAATTAATATTAAATTATTAATTATATTTGCTAGATTTATGTTAATTTTGAATTCTAAATGCCTTGTTGAGTCAGATGTGGAAAACATAGAATTGGAAAAGCTTCCAGTTTCTGCTATTGTTTCAAGAGAAATTTTCCTTTTATTTTATTGTTTGTTAGAAGTAGATTTTACTAGGAGATAAACAAGAGCTAAGCAAATCAATCAAAGCATGTTAACATATAAAAACTAGAGCAGACCCCACATATCAGAAATATGATTTACAAATCATAAAGTGGGAATCAAAGACCACACAATTATATCCAGACATGATTATGTGTACTTGTAAAAATCTTAAATCTTAAATAAAGTAGGCACGTTACTATAAATCTGCTCTCTAAGACTGGGCCAAACTTTCTGAGAATCAAATTCATGCCCCTCAATCTTTTACAAACTAAATCCAAAATAACATGTCGATTCAATTTGTTTGAACTCTTGTATTCTCCAAGGATAGTTGAATAAAAACAATATTCAACATCGATAAAACAACTGTCTCACAAATGAAAATGGCAGAATGTTGAAATCATACCAATATGTTATTTCTCCGGTGGGCTTGAATATGTGAACTGCTTGTCCCAAGGACTGAAGAATGTTGATATAGTGTCCATCTGACGTTAATTTGCTTGGAAGCTACCATCCGTGTTCATTGCAGAGACACTGAATGTGATCTCTGTGCCGAGGGTGGTAACCTCTGCCCCCTGTGATGCACAGATGCATAGCGAGCCCTGTTTGGGGTGCTGGAGTGCTAGAAATTTTTAGAGTTGCTAGAGTGTAATAGCGGCCTTGGTTTGGATGCTACAAAGGAATCCAACTTCGATCCTTCTTCTAGCCTGGATGTGTTATAGCCAAGCAATTTAGACATCTCTTCTTTGAGGTGGGCATGGCTCACCTCCAATTCATTAATTCTTTGGAGCAACTACTCCGACAAGGGAGGTAATGATGTCCCAGCACAAGGCTCTGGCTCATTACGTTTGTTAATACAACCAAGGGGATCCATGACTGCCAAACTGGTCCCTTAATTGCAAAGAGGACTGGGTGAAGGCTTCTATAAATCTAGATGCTAGCCCATGTGCTTGCAAAGCTCTCGATAAGAATGATAAAGAAAACGATGGGAAAGTGGCAACAACCACATCCAGGCACTCCTCATTATACTATAGCTCAAGAAGATAAGTATGGCATTGAAAAAACTGCTTAACAAATTTCAACAATACCTTTGACTCCTTAAACATTGCCGACCAAGCTACTTTCACCATCATCGTGGAGAAAATTCCAGTTAACTCAAATTCACCATGAGACAATTTTACGGTTAAGGGTTTCTCTCCAAGAGAAGTCTATCGGCTAAATATATGATTAACTTAAGTTAAAACATAGTAAATTTTTAAAATATGAATTCTAATTTATTGTGTTCTTTTTGTGAGAGATCGACATTAACTTAGAATAGAGATTTTTACATTGGTATGAGCTTTAAAAGAATAATCATAGATTAAAAATTAAGTTATAAATAAATGAAGTTATCCTATTTGTGACTCACTCATTATTGTTTTATTAATAACATTATATAGTTTGTCTATTTAATAATAATTACAAATTTAATGAACTTGACTTTTAATTAAATGGACTAGTGAATAGTAAAGTAAGATTAAAAATTACTTTTCATAAGAACATATACGTTAAAATTCAATGATTTGCTTATTAAGAACACTATTAAAATTATATAGTCTTGTATTAAAAGCTAGATTATAGTTGAGTATGCTAATTTAAAAAGGCTTCAATTAAGGAAATTACTTGATAGAGGATCTTTTTAAATGTGAAGATAGTTTAATGTTTAAATATATTAGCTTAAAGTATTTCATTCTATAGATTATTTCTTTTATTAATGTAATCAATTTAACAGCTAATTGTATTTACATATGCACAACTATAATTTTATAAAATTATAAATACAATTTTTATCTAAACCAGTGGTTAAGGTAAAATATGTAACCCTTTTATAGACTTGACCTAATGTTGTAGTTGTCTATAGTCTTAATCAAACTATGGTTATCTGTTCTCAACAACCTAGTTAACTTTTAGTGGACATTGGGGTTACAACTTTTTTTTAACAACCACCTTGAACCCTCTCTTCTCAACATCGTTATGCATGCAATTTTAAACTTAGTTAAACCTAGTTATCATTAGTGCTTAGGGAAAAAAAATTGTAGTTGTGTTTTGCGCAACTTTTGGGCATGACAGGTAAAGACATGTTCTTAATAAATTTTGCTGATATAACATTTTCAGATGAACTAGTATCTACCAAAATAGAAATAGGTGTACCAAGAAGTGTACCTATTACCTTTATAGCAATTTTTTGGTGTATGGTTTGTCATTTTCTTACAGCAGCATAAATTTTACATTGCTGAGGAGGCTAATTAGGAGCTTACCACTGTTTCCTTGAACAATCTCTAGCAAAGTGGTTGCCTCCACACAAGAAACATCCTCCTACTGGAACTCTGGCAACCTGAGATTGTGTATTCCAGACAGTTCTTTGTGTACTATTATTGTAGTTGTTCCCTTGATACTAGTTTCCTGTTATTACTATTTGTGGAACATAATCTCTTATGTTGTTATTAGGTTGGTCCCTTGAGTCTCTAGTTTCAAATTTCCTTTTAAAAAGGGGCCTTTTCTCACTATTATTTTGTTTTTCTTTGACTAGGGACTATAGTTTTCTAACCTTTTTGCAGGCCTTTCCAAACATGGTTTATGTTCCAAAAGACAAACATGTCCACTTTAGCCCAATTTCTATATTCAATCCCAAAATGAATTTTCTTTCTTGGGCCCGTGCATCCTCTTGGTAGATAGGAAAAATTTGCATTAGTTTGACAAAATGATCCTAGTATTGTTGCACAAAGAGAGTACCTTATTTTCAGTTCATAAATTGAGTCCTCTTATGATCATAGTATAATTGAGGTGGCCATCTTTCCTGAAAATATGCCACAAACTGACTCCATCTTAGCCTCTCTTTAGTGTAGTTGAACTGGTCCTTTATATTAATCCACCAACTAGTAGCTTCATTTGCAAGGTAATATGCACCCCAGAGTTCCTTCATGTTTTCTAAATAATCTCTCAGTTTGAAGTACTTCTCCATCCTAATAATCCACTCTCTTGCAACGTCTCCAACATATATTCTATCAAACTTAGGTGGGGTAATATTTTTGATATCCTTAGAGAGACCCACAATTGCTTCTTGCTGAGTGATCCTATTCATTGTGGTTTTCTTCGGTACTGAGTTTACTGGTGGTGTAGCTTCTCATTCATTACCATGAAGATCTTGTTCAAGTTGCCCTTCTGGGGTTTCTAGAATGTTATCTAAATGTCCTTGCCTAATTATTGAATCCTTAACAGTTTGTTCTAAATTGTGGGTCTGATCCCTTTGGTCTGTTAGTAAATCAATGAGAACTTATATACCACTTTCAACTTGTTCTATTGGATTTTTGTTTTGTGTAGAAGCTACAGTTCTTTCTCCCTGGGATCATCTAGTTTTGGGTCCTCTAGTTCTTTCCATGGCTACCATGTTATTGTGTATCAATTGGCTAGTTTATACAAAAAAAATTAGTAATTATTCTTAAACCACTTATTTTGACATTTCCTTATATCAAAGAAAAAGGAAGTTTTTGTTTAATACAAACAGTCATTATCATTAACCCTAGAAAAACAAAATCTTTATTTTTGTACAATAGATTTACAAGAATATTTTTTCTCGACACACTGTCATATTTACATATGCATCTTATTATATCTAGTTATGAAATTTTAGATTCTTTTTTATAATTTGGTTTTCGTAAATCTATTATAATCCAATTATTGATCCTTCCAACTTTGTTAAAATATTATGCCTTTGTTCTAAACACTTTCTACTAATTTTAATTTATTAAGAAAAAAAAATATTAAGTTTTGAATGTTATGTAAGAAATTGTTTATCTATAAGCTTTCAAACTATTTTCTGAAAAAGACTAGGCTGTATTTTTTAATCAAGATTGCCTTTATTATTGTAACCTCCATTAGAATTTTATTACTATATATTTTTATTCTTTCCTACCACTTTCTTTCATTAATCCAACCATTCTTTAGTAAATTTTGAAATCCCAATTACATTCCACCATCCAATAACAATGCTATAAAGCGTACATTAACATTTCATATCATTTCTATTTAGAAAATTGAAAGCTACATCCTTGAAATTTTCATATAGAGAAATATGTACAAGTGCTACATGATCCAATGTTCTGATTTCGTAAGGATCTACTACTGAGTTCTTGCCAGTAATGCTATACACATCCTATTCCTGCATATTAATACATACTCTTCAAAACTATTATTTATATAATGAATATTCTCCTAAAATTTGCCACAATATATTAAAGCGGTTTCATAACTGTGCAGAGGCCAGTTTCACGGCTTAAATACCAAAGGCCTTTTGGAGGATGAAATATACAAATTCTTTTTAAGTTAGTGTAAAAAAACATTGTAAACAACAAACTCGTAAGAATCTATTAGGTCACTCACATGATTGTGCATTCTGAAACCAATAGAATACGTTCTTGCGTGCTAGTGGACCATGGTGCAACAGGTTTGCAGTAATGCAGTTTATTTTCTCCACCGATGGATTTCTCATTCCCCTTGTGAAAGCGGATTCTAATATTCTCGTTTGAGTTTGCGTTGGCTTCCATCTACCGTAAATAGTCCGAATAGTTTCACCCTCGACAATACTAGCAGATCTGGTAAGCCTAGAAACTGTTGAAAGAAAAATAATACAAATTTTCTACAACATGGTACCGAATTGAAATACCTAATAAAATTCTAATACCCAACTTTGTTCTGAACAATTAGAGCGACCCAATTCATTTACTTGCAGTAGATCTGTGATCCATTATGTTGCGCACGCCCTGAACCCAAAATATCCTTAGTTTCTTCTTCCTTTAGTTACTTTTAGAAACCTAGGGAGCTCACCCACCTAAGTATCGTATGTAATTCTACGCTGATGGTAGCTAGATGAAGGAGATGGCTGATATATATAGTGGACTGGGTAAAGAAAATAAGGAACATTATAGGTAGACTTTGGACACCTTTCCCCTACAAGAAACACAAAAGGCAAAGCACTTAGTTTACAGGTTTGATGCCAAGAAAAACTAGTCACTTCAAGATAAGGTCGTGGGTTCAAAGCTTGCTGGGATGCCATCTGCTAAGAAACGTAAAAAATCTCTGCATTTCCATCCACAAAATAATTTCTTACGGTTCAATATTATGATAGAGTTGCAGCTGAGATGAAAATTGAGACGCCTGCAAGTATTTCCCAGGCACATCACAAAGCCCTCATTTGTTCCCCCACCCATGTTTGAATCCCATAGCATTGAGCCGTACAACTTGCTCAACTGCCATATTTAACAAATTCAGAGCCATTTAATTAAAATTAATTATTTTATAGAAAATGGTTATGCACGTTAGGTTTGAAATGATATATTGTTATTTTAAACCAAAAATTAAGATTTGATCGTCCAGATTAAACCAAAATCCATAATTGACGGAGATTTCTCAAAAAAGTTTCATGCATAACTGAAACTTCATGGATGTGAGGTCCCCTCAATCCAACTGAAGAGCCTCTTGGCTAATGCCTCTGGGCTAATGAGATTTTCTTATAAAACTTCATAACAAATAAGACAATGATGTTTAATTTTACTTATATGTTTTATAAAATTTATTTGATTATGTGTATGACTATAATTAGGAAACAATGTAATAATTGTTTAATTTCTCCAATATACATAATTTTAGTCATTTGTTTTGTTAATTATTATTTTTTCATTTGTTTAAGTTTTCTCAATAGGCTTTTAAAATTAAGTTTTACTTAATCATGCATTAACTATTGAACTCTGATAGTCCTAGGGTGAACCCAAAATAGTGGGTTACACTTTTTTGGAGGAATAAATTTGCCCCGAAAAGTGCGACCAAAGTAAAATTAAAACTTACTTTCGATCGAAATTGATAAATGTTTTCGATCGTAAGTGAGTAACTTACGATCGAAAGTACCAAAAAGTAGTACTTTTGATTGTAAGTTACTTTTGATCGAAAGTACTAAATTACATTTGAAAGTACCAAAAATTAGTCAAATCATGAAATTATTTTTGATAGAAAGTAGTTTCGATCGAAACTAAATATTTGCAATCAAAACTACTTTCTATCGAAACCCTCCGATTAGAGGCCATTTGCAGAGGCTAACAGAAATCTGCAGTTTTCATGGCTTTAGAGCTCAAGCACAGGGCTCAAATGGATGAATAGGGAGATGTCCTTTTTGCATAGCACAAGTACTCTGAACGAGCTTTCTAATGAATATAGATTTGAAATGTTTTAAATTAATTAGCTCTATGTTTTTTGACGTGCATCAAATGTAGGTTTTTTTATCCAATATAAACCTCCAAGTTTGACATTCAATGAAAAATAGTAGAAAAGAGAAAAACAAAAATTGAAAAATAATAGTGCCCTCGGTATCGAGTCTACTTTCTATAAAAAAATAAATTGAATTTTGATAAATTCACAAGTTATAAGCTATGCAGTCAAGGTACGTCAAAATTATGGTTTACTCTACTTCAAACGTTCATAAAATATGCAATAATCATGATAATTTCATCAAACCAATTGCAGGCCCTTTGTATGGATGTTACAAAACCAAATTTGAAATAATCACAATGATATTTATTTTAGAAAAAAAAAGTTATGATCGATGAAGTCAATGTAACTCTTTGAAAATGACGTTTTCAACAACATAGCAATTTTCGTTTCAAATTAATTCAAACAAAAAAAGAAAAAATATATTTAGAATCTGGACAGAAAATCCTAAAAGACTCTAGTTTACTTGATCTTCCGATTTCAAACAGTTTAACGATAATATGCATCTAAATCTGAAAGTTTTTTTCAAACTATAGACTTCAATGTCCGTTTAGGACCAAAAGTGTAACCCACTATTGTGAGATCACCCCCTACTTAGTTTAATTTATTTTAAAAGGAAGATATTTTGCATATTTTTTTCTATTATTTTGATCAATAACAATTTTGAAAATAATATACAATTGTTTTAAAGTTTCAAATAATAAACAAAATACTAATTAAACACAAATTTGAGAGTAGTAAAGTAAAGAAACTCTCTTGTATTTTATTTTTTTCCATTCAAATCATATCTAAAGTTTGTCCAAATTTATAAATTGACCTTATTTCTAAAGTTTCAACTTATTTCTAAAGTTTGACGCAATATCTAACTTTTGTCTAATTTGTAAGATTTATTCTAATTATGAATAAATATTTTATAGCTTTAAATTCATTGTTTAATTACATTATTCAACTTTAATTCAACTATTTAATTCCATTATTCTTGTTCTAGAAATAGTGAAACAGAAGGTCTTCTTCATTGGGATTGAATTTCAGGCCTAGGAAATCCATTATCAAAGATACCCACTTCAAAATCAAAAGAAACAATTGGAGGGTGACCTGAGCTCAACCTTGAGAATAATGAAAAAAAACCCTGAATCTTTCTCTATATATACTATCATTCCATGCTGATCTGAGCTACTGAACACTTCATATAGTTTATCCATTCGTATGCATGCTTTAGAAGCAAAAGAGTGGAAAGTTGTCCGCGGTAGGTAAGAATTCAATAAAGATCTAAATATCTAAAGAGAGATTATTGATTAAATGCTTGTAATTATATTTAATGACTTATTTGCTTGAGGAAAACAAGTCCTAGCATTAGCGAATGTAGGAGCAATAAAATTGCTTCTTTGGCATTTCATTCAATCACACACACAACACATTTAAGTTGTAAGCACTGAAATGCAAAGTTAAGTTATAAACATTGAAAAGCAATAGGTTTTACTATCGTTTTTCACCATTTTTAATCATTTTCACTTAACTAAAATGCATTTGGCTGGCATAAATGAATAATCTGTACATTTTGTAAATGCTTACTCAGTTCATGAAAAGACATAGATCAAGCTTTGTTGAGGTAAGAAAAGACAGAAGGGTACAATTTTATTGATTCTAGAATAACTTATTTGACATAGAGTTTGATGAGATGGTTTTTTTTATGTCAGAGTTCATACTTGAAGAATAGGCCTACTTCTCATAACCTATTCTCCACTGACAAATCCATAGGCCTGCTCATTTATGGAGTGAAATGATTCTAACAATCACCCACTTCATCCTTGCAAAAATAATATCGATTAATTATGTGAGCATTTTTGAAAATCCATTTTCCATTTGTGTTAACATCTACAATGAAAAGAGATTTAAAGTTGCATTGATTATCTATGAAACCAATGTTTTCCAGAAGATTGTCCAAGGAAATCAGAAATCTTTTTGATTTGGGCAAAATAATCTGCCTTGATATCTTCATAAGTCAAAAACAAGATGTTACTCTGATTTCTACTGGTATTCCAAAAGCCCAAGACATGATCAACAAAAGGACCAAAGAAAGAGACACCATTAACGAAGGAGTCAAAAGAATACTTCCTTGGAAACCAGAGATGTAGATTCGCCATATTATTCTTGAATATAAACAAATCAGCTGCGACACATCACATTGGATATAAAGTAACTACCTAGATTTGGCTGGGGTTTGGCAGGGGAGTCTTTATTGTCCATCAAGCACGGAAGGAAAGATCCAGTGCCTCCAGATTCTTTGATAGGAATACCACACGTAATCCCCAGGCCCCACCTACATGACCAGGAGAGAACTAGGGGCTACGTCTTTTTATCATCCTTGGGTTACTTACAAACGTCGCTCTGCTCTAAGGACACCTTTCCCCTGCAAGAAACACAAAATTCAAAGCACTTAGTTTGCGGGTTTAAACCCAAGACACACTAACCACTTCAAGATAAGGTTGCTAGTTCAAAGCTCGCTCGGATGCCATCTGCTAAGAAACATAGAAAATCTATGCATTTCCATCCACGAAATCATTTCTTACAGTTCAATATTATGACCGAGCTTTAGCTTAGATGAAAATTGAGATGCCTGCAAGTATTTCTGAGGCACATCACAAAGCCCTCCATTGTTCCCCCACCCATGTTTGAATCCCACAACATTAAGCTGCACAACTTGCTCGACCGCCATGTTGAACAAATTCAGAGTTTAATTAAAATGAATTGTTTTGCATAAAACAGTTATGCACGTTAGGTTTGAAATGATATATTGTTATTTTAAACCAAAAATTAATTAGACCGTCTAGATTAAGCAAAAATCCACAATTGACAGAGATTTCTCGAAACAGTTTCACGCATAACTGAAACTTCACGTATGGGAGGTCACCTCACTCCAACTGAAGAACCTCTTGGCTAACGCCTCTCGGCTAATGGTAACATTTTAGATAAATAGTATTTGGAAAAATGAAAAGGTAAACCATTGAAAATGTCAAATTCTAGTACAAATTTTAATTTTCGTAAATATTTTATTTTTAGAATTTTATAAAAGTTATTTTAATAATTAACTATTATTCTATTATATTTTTATCAAAATATAACAAGTCATTTGTAAACCTATTTTACTACCACAAACCACACACCATTCTAATCAATATTACAATGAAAATTTAAATAATATAAATAATATATTTAATCTAATTATTTAATAAATAATTTTAAAATACCACTACATCTCATCCTCCCATAACCATTCTCCTAACCTAACAGTAACATTAGGTATGACTAGTATTTGGAAACTAAAAACATCCATAATTGGAAATCCATTTACAGAAGCTATGCCACTGGTACATAGAACATGCGCCACTGTGTTACATATTTAGAATGCTGCAACACCATTCCAAATTCCATTGTTTTGATTTATAAAAGATCTACTCATCAGTTATCTTATTCACAACGTTCTTGAATTCCACAACCCGCACCTCTGAAGAAAATAATGCAATGCAGCTATTCTACAGCAATAAATAACACCCTAGCGGATTGAACATTATGTATTATTTACGAATGCCAGGGTTTTAATTCTAGGCTTTTATAGGGTTTAAATTTTAAGTTTAAACATGATTTATACATTAGTTATTTTAGTTAAAATTGTAAGCATTAATATATCAAATATGTTTTATTTTCTTATGTCTCAAATAATAGGATGCATCTTATTATATCTAGTTATGAAATTTTAGATTTTTTTAATAATTTTGTTTTGATAATTCTATTATAATCTAATTACTTATCCTTCCAATTTTGTTAAAATATTATGCCCTTCTTGTAAACCCTTTCTACTAATTTCGATTTATTAAGAAAAAAAAATATTTAGTTTTGAATGTTATTGAAGAAATTGTTTATATATAAGCTTTCAAACTATTTTCTGAAAAATGCTAGGCTGTATTTTTCAATCAAGATTACCTTTATTATTGTAACTTCCATTTGAATTTAATTAGTATATATTTTTATTCTTTCCTACCACTTGCTTTCATTTAGAATAAATTAAGTCTGCCTAATCCAACCGTTCTTTAATAAATTTTGAAATCACAACTACATTCCATCATCCAATAACAATGCTATAGAGCATACATTAATATTTCATATCATTTCTATTTAGAAAACTGAAAGCTACATCCTTGAAATTTTCATATAGAGAAATATGTACAAGTGCTACATGATCCAATGTTCTAATTTCGGACGGATCTACTGCTGAGTTCCTGCCAGCAACTCTATACACATCATGTTCCTGCATATTAATACATACTCTTCAGAAATCTTATTCATATAATGAATATTATCTTGAAATTTGCTAGAATATATTAAAGTGGTTTCATACATGTGCAGAGCTCTTCTCAGATGGCTTCTTGGAATGGAATAACACAGGCCAGTTTCGTGGCTTGAATACCAAAGGCCTTTTGGAAGCTGAAAGATACAAATTCTTTTTAGGTTAGTGTAAAAAAACATTGTAACAACACACTCGTAAGAATCTATCTGGCCACTTACATGATTGTGCATTCTGAAACCAATAGAATACGTTCTTGCCTGCCAGCGGACCATGGCATAGTAGCTATGCAATAATGCGGTTTATTTTCTCCACCGATGGATTTCTCATTCCACTCGCCCTCGGCAACACTAGTAGATCTGGTAAGCCTGGAATTTGTTGAAAACAAAGTAATACAAATGTTCACAACATGGTACCGAATTGAAAAACCTAATAAAATGCTAATACCCAACATTGTTCTAAAAATTCAGAGCGACCCAATTCGCTTACCTGTAGTAGATCTGTGATCCATTATGTTGTGCACGCCCTGAACCCGAAATATCCTTAATTTCTTCTTCCTTTATTATTTTTAGAAACTTAGAGAGCTTACCCATATGAGTATCATATGTAATTCTACACCGATGGTAGCTAGATGAAGGAGATGGCTTATATATATAGTGGACTGGGTAAAGAAAATAATGAACAGAATAGCCAGACTTTGGACACCTTTCCCCTGCAAGAAACACAAAATGCAAAGCACTTAATTTGCGGGTTTGAAGCCAAGACACATTAACCACTTCAAAATAAGGTCGGGGGTTCAAAGCTCCCCCACCTATGTTTGAAATGATATATTATTATTTTAACCAAAAATTAAGATTAGACCATCAAGATTAAACCAAAATCCACAATTAATGAGAGGTACCCTCACTCTTGGCTAACCCCTCTGGGCTAAATATCAAAATTCGAAATCAATAAAATTAATAAAAATCAAAATACACTTGTCTAATTTACTAACAAACTTTAAACTGCGCTCTTGATTTATTTTCGAAAATTATGATGACAAGTGTTTGTGGCATAAAATTTAAGAGAAGAAAAAAACTACTTCAAACTTTAAAATGAAAGAATTTATATAAAATCGAAGGATACATATAACCAATTCGCAGTAATTACAAGCTGGGGGTAGAGCTCTGACAACTACATCTATAGCAGAATAGAGGGTATTAAGGGCTATCTTAAGGTCAACATTTTTCTTTTACAAGAATTGTATAGTGTGTTAAGTGGTTTGCAATTCTTTTCAAGCACTATATAATCTCCTTTTATATATATATATATATTTTTGATTATTCATTTTCGGCAAGGGCATGATTCAGATTTGGGATTTTTCAAATGCCATAAAAAAGAGGCGATACAAATCCCATAGAAAGTACTATTCTAATATCTCAAAACAATCAGACGATGGGAAATGGGAAACGTGGGAAGAGAAAGTCCCTGAAAAAGCCAAATGAAATTCTTGATAACCATTTGAGAGTGATAAAAAAAAAAAAAAAAGAATAGGTCTAGGGAAAAAGCCGAATCTGAGAGGATAGATGTGAACAAAAGAAACATAAGTATAAAATTATTACGGAGAAGGAAGTAAAATTCTTTGATTTTTTTACAAGTGAAGTGATTTTAGCATATTGAGAGAGACAGTTTGACTTAAGTGAAATAAAAATAGAATGACGAAAGTTGCCGAACACCTACTTCAGGATTCCCTAGAAATTAATATACAAAAGGGAAACACAGATTCATACTTTTATTTGAACAAATTGTTTAGCAAATAACTTATTAAAAATCTAATTGACGTCAATATATTTGTATTATTAGAAAGAAATAAATAATTCTCGTGTTCAAAAAAGGATTGAAATCATAAGGGTTTTAGTTCATAATAAGAGTTTTAGTTCATAGATAAAAATGTTTTATAGTGTATTTATGCAATTTTTTCCTTTCCACATGTCTTAAAGAATGTTTGACTTAGCTTTTATTTATTTCAATTAAGATGAAAATACCAAGTCATCAAGTAATTCATTGGAATTATGGCTAATTGGCTCATTAGAGTCCACATGATCATTCAAGTCCTGTACAAGAAACTTGTAGACTCTAATTCAACATACAATATACAATATTTGAACTGTAGACAAATACTACAATGTTAATTCAGTTTGAATCCACATGATCTTTCAAGTCTTGTACAAAAGACTTGTAAACTCTAATTCAACATAGAGTATACAATATTTGAACTGTAGACAAATACTAGAATTTTAATTCACCATTCTGTAAACCACTGTCCAAATAGAAGTCTACATTAATTTTGTTGCAAACATTACACCGTTGATAACATTATATAGGTTTGCAGGAAACATTACATGTTCTTGGTGACAGTGCAGAGGTACTCACGGAACACACCCTAATAGAAAAATTTCTTAAGAAAACAAAAACAAAGTAATAGCTTTTACCCTGCTAATCTCAATCAGTTCCTTAACTCTCCCAGTTACAGACAAAGCATTGCAAATGAAATCCAAACTGAGGCATATTCTGGCATTAAATATATAAAACTTCTGTAGCCTCCCCATAAATGCCACACTGTCCCTGGTCTAAACATTTATTAGAAGGTGCCATCGTTTTTAAATTTAAATGGAGGGCATCAGGCAAGATATGGCTGGCTGAGTGATTTGACCTCCTGCCATATTTTGAGATTTGAAAAGAAATTTAAAAATTTCTATAAGATTGTGGACTGCAGCTTGTGAGAGCATACGTGGACTCACATCATATCATTCAACCTAAATGTACAACATATCATTGTCAAAAAAAAAATTATGGTAAATTAAAAAATAATTACAAAGTTAATTTCAGAGATAATTTTACTTACTAATCTTTCCAATTCCATCCATTCTAGTTGAAAACTTCAAAGAAAAATCTTCATCAAACTTTGTGAAACACATCTGTCAAGTCAACCACAAAACAACACCGTTATATAAACTGCAAAACAGTAACATTTCATTACTTTTTTAGAATAAAAATTCCTCAAATATAACATTATTTAGTACAAATTGATGTTATTGTACTTGTCGTAGGCAATATACTATTGCATTCGCCACTACGTGGCACTTGTTTACTTGGTGATTTCAACTTTATTGAAAGCTGCACCAAAAAAAACAGAAAGTTGATTTTTTTTTAATACAAAAATAACATAGACACAA
Source organism: Thuja plicata (assembly GCA_018584345.1). NCBI lineage: Eukaryota > Viridiplantae > Streptophyta > Pinopsida > Cupressales > Cupressaceae > Thuja > Thuja plicata. The sequence continues at coordinate 1,177,438 of MU227851.1, forward strand.
ACTAGAAAGGAAATTTTTTAGATTAAATATTTAATAACAATTTCACACTTACTTGATGATTTCACCTTTACTAAAAGGTGCACAAAAAATAATCATTACAGAAATTTAATTGGTTTTTAATAAATGGTAAAGTAGACACAAAATAAAAAGGAAAATTTCAGATTAAATATTCAATAACAAATGAACAACTTTCTGAAAACATCTAACCCAAAACAGAAAAAAAAATCTGAACTATTCACCCATTTGTATTAAAGAACTTTATAACCCTAGAAACCTTGCACTGAAAACATTCCGTACAAAACTGCAAAAACTAACCCATTCTTAGAAACTACGTTGTAAATCTCAGACAGATGTAAGCATATAATCATTCAAAAATCTGCGAAAACTAATTCATTCTTAGAAACTACGTTGTAAATCTCAGCCAGATAGATTTAAGCATATAATCATTCAAACATTACAGCTCAAATAATAAAAAGCTAC
>MU227851.1:1178834-1197381 GCA_018584345.1 Thuja plicata
TAATATTTGTAATCCTCCTAATAAACAAAAAATCAAATGTCCATATTATTGAGAGAAAAGCCATACTGAAGATCATTGCATTGTTCATAAATATATTGAGTTGGAGAAAATTCTTCTTGCTCAGGACATTCCATTACCTAAGCCTATGGTTCCAACACCTAAAGAACCATCATATGATCTTTCTAAGACATCTTGTAAGGTGCCATCACCTAGTGACCATCAATCTAGTTAAATGACTTGCATAAAGACTTATATCCTTTATCCCCTATTGATACATCTAAATCTCGTATTGACTTATTCAAGAGTTCTAGAGATTCTTTGTATCAAGAAATTTCTATTGTCATTCTAGATCCACCTCACCAGGATGCATATCTACTTGACATTTCATGTCTTTTTGAAGAATCGCATCTTTATTTTTTGGATGACATCATTGAGGGCATTTTTCTTCTAATCAATGTTAGATTCAGTGAAGTTGTATCACCATTACCATCTTTAGATAATATTCTTCCTTGGCTACAACAACTTCTATCATAACAAACTATGCAAATATTGATGATTATTTATCATCTTATAACATTGGCTTGGAGATCATTAAGCATCCATCATGGGCATCGTTTTAATATTTTATCATATGCACAATTCAAAGACATTCATTGTACTTCATACCTCTTTCAAGAATGGGAGGTCATTTTGCTTACAATTGTGGCATTTTTCTTCCTCAAGAAAGAAATGTTATTCGACATTTGTAGAACATCTTCAGCATCCAATGTCGAGCATCTACTAGCAGTACAAACACTAGCATGGTTTCTCTTCTCATCTCAATTTTGGGAGGAAGCATTTCCTCACATGGAGTTCATTACTACACTTTTATTTGGTTTGTGCTAGACGTAATCCTTGGGGGCTCATAATGAGTTCCACTTGTCTTATTTTATTTTTACATTTCATTGCATTTGTATCATCTCTTTTGAAGAGGAATTTTGTACCCCTTGGGTTTTCTCATTCTTCCCCACTTTATGTGATATTTGTAAATGGACACCTTATCACGGTTTGTTCCTAAGCCCCATATTTACTTTTGAGAATTCTCACTCCCTAAATATAAAAAATTGGTGGCGGGTGCTAGTTTGAATGGTTTTCTTAACCCCCACCTAGGCTTAAGTGACACTTAGTGGTTGAGTCTAACTTAACCTTAGCATTAAAAGGTAAGTTCATTTTTGAGGTTAGAACCCTTTTTGTCTCACCACATGTGCAAACAAGGTTAAAGACGGTGTCATCTCACCTCATTGGAGGCTAGAGGTATTCTCATTTCTAGTTTATACACATTTTTTTGGTGTGCCTCTTGAGTCTTGGCTTCTCCAACAAGGATTTCTCATGAACCCATTATCCTCACTTAAATAATAAAATCACTTCATAATAGACTCTAAGTGATAAAAATCAAATATCTCTAAAAAACATTAGAATATTACCAAGGGTAGAATTAGAAATCATTGCACTAAGCTGAAAAAGAATGGAAGCCAAGACCAAGAGCTAAAACTAGCACTTACTAAAAATATATTTTTGTTAAAAATAGCAAGAACTGCCCAAACCCTAAAAACTAAACATACTATGTACACTAAACCTGAGAGGAGACTAAAGCCATGATCAATCACTAAAAATAAAAGTTACTATAAATAATATTGTTAAAAATAATAAGTTAATGGGGATAAAATATAATTAATAATAAGTTACAATTATCATTTGAGCCTATCAATTAGAATTTTAGATATAATTTTATAAAGAATATTGCAAAGGCTAATAGGCCTATAATTATCCAAAGAGGTTGCAATATAATATTTTGTGATCAAGGATATAGAGGTAGAATACTTTTTTTCTTCAAATTTATCTAATCAGGTGAAATCCCTTGCAACATTGTAAATATCCATCCCCGCCAATTTCTAAAGGTGTTCAAAAAAAACAGGTGGAAGTCCATCAAGCCTATGGGCTTTAAAGGCTCGAAAAAATGAGAGAGCTTCTCTAACTTGCTACATAAATATATTTTTGTGATATTTTTGATGTCTTGATCTATGATCACCTTTTAAATAACCTTGAAAATCGCATTAGGATCAATGATACAATTATGAGATTTTTTTTGGAAATTGGAAAATGACACAGCTATAGTATATATCTCACTATCATCCTCAATATAAGATCCATCACCCCTCTTAAGCCTTCTAATTATATTTATGCTCCAATGCTTCATGGTTGAATATTTAATTTTTTTTTTGTGTTCCTATCACCTTGATTTAGGCATTGAACTCTTGATTTTTATTTCCCAGAATATCCTCTTATTTATTAAGTATGATCCATTGTTCCCTTAGGGACTTCTCTTCATTGAAAAATTTCAATTCAATATGTCCTACCTTTAATTTATCTTCAAAAATATTCAACTTAGAGGCATTTTGTTTATTAGTGTTAAATTATTACCAAATGAGATTTTATTCAAGCCTTTAACCATATCCTTAACCAACTTCAACTTTAGGGTCACTTGGTACATCAAATTACTAGCAAAAGCAGTGCTCCACTATTAATCCACAAGCTTCTTGAAATGCGCATGATAGGTCTAGATAGTTTTGTACCTAAAGGGGAAAGGGCCTTTATTTAACACTTCATGCCAAATAGAATTATGGCATTGTGGTTTGAGCCATCTTAGGAGGGTGCTATTTACAAAAATATTAGCAACATTTATCCAAATTTTTTGAGATTGGGAACTTATCTATTTTAAATTGGATAAGGTGATTTCCCTATAATCTATTTGACCAGGTGAAGAGAGAACCTTGCATCTCTATATCCACTAGACTAGCAGAAAAAATAAAATCAGATGGCTTGCTCATTCTATTGGAGAAGTCATCAACACAACCCTATTATTCTAAAGGATACAAGGAGGAATTTAAGTCTCATCAAAACATCCACTTTTCAAAACAACATTTAAGGATAAGAGAGGTCAGGGAGATCCATAGAGAATCTCTAGGGGATTGAGCATTTAGGGAATACACATTAACCAAATTCCAAGCTTGAAAATATTTCAATTTGTGCAACATTACTATCTAACTATATATAGAAGGGTGAAAAATGGTTCTTGAAAAGGAAACTAGGTTTGAAAGAGTAGTCACTCCTCCTAAGTAGCCTTTAACATCACTAACAAATATGTTTGCACAAGGCCATTTTAAAAAACAAACTTCCTCTTTAATTTTATTTTCTTAAAGAAGTATAATATCAATCTTCTACTCTACTAAAATACCTTTCAGAATGTATTTTTTTGTTAGTGTAAATGATTTAGTGATTCTAAGTGAAGAATTGATGAAGATTGGTACAGATTTGCAGACAGGCGAATCAGTTATTTGGTTGTCATTGATGTCAACTACTTGACTTATTATTTTCAATATATTACCTGATATTGTGTAAGTGAGTCATGAGTTGTAGTAGGTTTCTAATGTTTCTATTCTTATGGAAGGTTTTATCATGTGTGTTAATGATAAATTTTCCATTTTGATGTTTCATATGGAGAATTAAGTTTGTCATGTTGGAATGAACTCAAACCAAGTAATTGCTAAAACAGTCAGTGATATATAGTAAATGTTTTTATTTTTTTTCAGATCTATGAAGTATTTGATGGATTGGTCACAGGATATAGTTATATTCATCATCAAGATACTATGTGTATGATTGTGAATCATAATGTTAACTAGTACTACTAGTTTAATTGACTAAAAGTGATGTTAACATAATGAATAGGTAAACAAGACAAATTTTTTGAACAGGCTATGAATATTTGTTGATTGCTGATGAAATTCATTATAACTAAAGGATCGGTAATATTTTTTGTAATGTTAAAAGTTAGTTCCATGATTTTTGGACTTACTTGATAGCACATTGATAAAGGTACACATTTGAGAAAGGTTCTTTAGGAAGTTTCCTTTTTTTAGACAATTTTTTTTTTTTAAAGTGCTCAACTACCAAGGTAAAATCAATGAGAAAGCCAATACGGTCAGAGAATTTTTTTTATGAGTTTCTATATACATTCTATCTTACCTAGGATGATCCGAATCATCCATATCTCATATCTAGGGTTTGTTGTAAGTCGGTGGAAGTAATTCTATAAATAAGAACAGTTGAAGAAGAACAAAAAAAATAGGAGTCTGATTACGAATTGCAAGAGGATTTGAAGACAGAGGAAATAAAGGAATCAAGTGTGATCAAGGAAAGGAAGAATATACATTATGGTAATTTATTTTAAATCTTAAAAGGATCTGATCATGCAGAGGTAGTGTGGATTTCACAAATCATTCTATATGTTTATTTGTAATCATTGTAATAGCAAGATCCCCTAATAGGGTAGATCCTAATAGATCTTTATTGTAAATCCTCTAACAAGGTGGTGCATGGCTTGTGTTTAAATTCCTCTAATAAGGCTTCTTCTAATAGGGCAAAGATCCTAACAGGTCTTAAGAAAATCCCTTAAGAGGGTAACACCTAATAGTGTTTTGTAAACCTTTAACAGGGTATGATCCTCACAGGATGTATTCTAGAAGAGTAAAAAAATTTTGGGTATCATCTCATACCATATTTTTTTCCCATTTGGGTTTCCACATGATAATTATGGCATTTACATTGTGTAATTTATTACTTGTGGATGTATGCATTGAAAGATTACTTATGTTAGTTGCTACTATATGTTTTGGTTCATAAAGTTTAAAGAACTTGAATTGGTGAAATTGTGTGGATTATTGATTCACCCCTCCTATCTCTGTAATCATACATGTATTAGAAATTGTTATTAGAGAATAGGTGCCTTTATTGTGAAGTTTTAACATCTGTGGGGAAATATCTGAAGATGTATAGAAGGAAGCACCCAAGTTCTCTAAGGAAAACTTCTCTACATGGGTAAGCAGGATTAAGCTGCATTTGTCTGGCATTAGAGAGAAATGATTGGATCATCTTAAAACAAAGCATGTGTAGCCTACATGCACTTTAACTCCTGGGGAAATAAAAATAAATTTGGAACACAATTCTATTATGAAAGAAATTGCAAGTGTTTTAGCTGATGCTAAGTTTATAGATATCACAAAAATGGATAATGATAAATATATGTGGAATAAGTTGGCAATAGTTCATGGCGGTGATGCTCATGTCCATAAAGATAAAGTAGATAGTCTCAGAGGAAAGTATGATGAAATGATAATACAGGAAGGAGAAAATATTGGTCAATACAATAAAATACTTAAGGAGGTTGTCTCTACTATCAAAGGAGCTAGTGGTCAACGATAATGATGATGTGGTGACTAAAATATTGAGATCCATTCTACCATAATATGCTATTAGAATATTTTCTATACAAGAACTAAGATCTATCAGTCCTACTAATGTGAGTATAGACTCTTTGATTGGAAAACTTACTACTTTTGAGTTGAATAACTTTGATAACAGTATGTCTAAATTAGAGTCTTATGTAAAGGACTCCCTAACCATTGGTTCATCAAGGAAAGGAAAATAAATATCTAACAGTTATGAAAGGAAAAAAGATTATGATTCTATCATGTATGAGGAAAGAGAACATGAAGAGTTGGAAGCAGTGCTAGCAAGGAGATTACCTTGAGGAAAAGGAAATTATCAAGGTAAACTGCCTTTAAAATGTTATTCTTGCAACATACTACATCTAGATGTCTTGATAATGATAGGAAAGATAATTTCAATAAATTCTTGAATTTTAAAAACAAGACTAAGAAAGTATGCTATGTAGTAGAAGAAGGAGCGACTGATGAAGAATCAGATGGAAGAGATGATGAGGAAGAGGTAGTATTTGTTGCAATCAAAGAAGAACCCTCAACCAGTGTAGATGGACATAGTCAAGAGAAGGCATTGATTTCAAGCATGAATTATAGTGGTGATTGCATAATAGACCTTGGGTGCACAAATCACATGACCAATGATAAAGGAAAATTTATTTGAATAGAAGAATGTGATGGTAATGCATTCAGATTTGGTAATAGTTCACCATGTGTAATAAGAGGTAAAGCATATATATCACTTAATGATACTACCAACTATGATGATGTTTATTGGACTGATGGATTAAAGTATGACTTGTTAAGTGTTTCTTAGTTGAATAAAAAAGGTTTTAGGTTGGAATTCAATAATGGTGTATGAAAGATCTGAGGAACATCTAGAAATTTGATTGCTAATGGAAAACATAATAGAGGTAACTTATTTCAATTGGAGCCTACCAATAAATATTGTTTGATTCCTAAAGTTGAAGACAATTGACTATGGTATAAGAGATTTTGTCATCTAAATTTTGATAATATGAGAAAGGTCAGCAAGCATAAATGTGTTGGTGGTCTCCCTACATTAACTAAGCCTCAAAATTCTATGTGTAAAGAATATCAATTGGGAAAATTAACAAGGTCTAGATTCACAAGTAAGTTCTATTCATCTCATAGAATTCTTGACCTTGTTTACATCACATGAGTTTACTACATTATGTGAAGAACATGGAATCAAAAGATAATTATCAGCACCTAGAACACCTCAAAAAAATGGTATTTCTAAGAGAAGGAACAAACCCATAATTGATTGTGAAAGAACATCATTGATACAAAATGAAGTGGATCAAACATTTTGGAGAAAAGTTCTAAGTACTACTATTTATACTCTGAATAGGGTATGACTTAAAAAAGGTACAAGATAAACACGTTAGGAGATGTGGTATGGTCATACTCCTAATGTCAATTAATTTAAAAATTTTGGAAGAAAATGTTTCTTTTTTGTTTGGTAAAAGGTCGTATTCAAAATTTTATTATTAAAGTTTATCAATTACAGAAATCTCCATTCACTGCGGGCACTGGTAGGATAGAATGGAGAAGGAAACCTCAAGTCTAGCTAGGGACCTTAGCTCATATCATTCTATTGCATTTAATTACATTTAATTATGAGGGCATTCCCTCATTTACAAATGGTATCAAACCAACATTTACATTGATACCTATATCTTGAAATTTTTTTTCCCTCAATAGTATAATTTAGCACAGTCGATGTCTTTCCTTCCATCCTCTTTCACCAGTGGATTGTCAGAGTTTTTCTCTCTAATTTCTTTTCTTTCCTGTCTGAGATTCCCCTCTACCTATGGAAACATTACTCTACACATAGTTGCTTGACATATTATTTACATTAGTCCTTCTCACCAATATCTCTAAAAAAGATAGGATTTGGTCCTGATTAATGTACTAGTATCTGAGTTTATATACCTACTAAATACTATCAGTATTATTATCATTCCTGAGAAAAGTAACCAAAACCAATTATTCCTCATTCCTTTAATGACTATGTATAGACCTTCATACTCACCTCAACATCTTCTTCTCTATCTATCCGAACTATTGCTAAAGAATTTGGAGCCACTCACAGTTCAAGACAAAGAGAAAAAACTTCATTTTTCACAGTTAAACAAGGAAGGCCCATATTATCAAATCATACATATAAATAAACTCATTCTACCAGCCATAAAAGGATCTATTCTTATCATATACATAAGTAGAACTAATGTAGCAGATAATTTAAAACAAAGATAAGAATTAGGTTTAACTGTATACCTTACATGATCCCATAAAACTAATATCAATGATAATCTATTGCTAGTCCACCCTGCCATCATAAAAATTTAAAATACTACATTACTATGTTCATTGTCTGTTACAATGTTAATACAATTCCTTATTTTTGTTGCTATACTTAAAGCTACTGGTCGATTTAATTCTTTTAGCATCTTCTTGTTGTGTAGCCTAACCAGGTCATTCATAGAGAACACGTGAGTTGCCTTGTCAAATTCTTCTTTCTGATATGGCATGATTTTTGTAGAAGCGTATTTCATTAGTAGTTTCCAATCCTCCTTTGTTGGTTCTACATTTTGTATGTTTTGCAATGTTTGGTGGAATTGTTTTTGTGTTGTTGATTCTCTTTGTTATCGAAATAATGTTTGAAGGGTGACAACTGTTGTGAATTTGTTTCACAAAAGATTTTCTGTTGCTTTTCCCATGTAAATGGGCTTATCCATTATAGGTGGCAGTTGTGTTAAGTCACCAACCAGGATTATCGACATGCCACCAAAGCATAGGCATTGGTTATTAGGGAATGCTTGGCATAACCTACTATCTATTTTTTGGAGTAACTTTGGTCCTATGAAGTTCATTTCGTCAATGAGGATGTATCTTATGCTCTCCATTTGTTATTGAAATGTTGTTAATGCTTTTCCTTATAATGGTTGCATTTCTTTGATTGGTAAACTTGGTGCTAGTGTAAGTAGTTGGTTCTTTTGTTGTGGCTTGTTGTTGTTTAGAATAGATTTTATGCAAGCAATTAGGTACAATTTTACTATACTTGTTGTTCCTCAGATAATCATATATACGAGTGTTTGGTCAGTACTATTGTTGTGTGTTACAATTGTCTTTATAACTAGTGTTTGTTGGGTAGATAGTAAATAATCATGTTTTTTCATTGTTAGGAATTATTCTTATAGTCCGTGGATCTATTTTCTGGTTGTCTATAAACCTTGTTTCTATTTGGTGCAATTGTTGGGGTACTGGATTGTCTTTCCACTTATTTTTTATGTCTAACTTGTGTCTTCCAAGCATTTCAATATCATTCAGATATGTATTGTTTGTTAGGCCCATTTTTATAATCTTTTCCATTCGTTAAGCCCTTGTTCAATGTCGCAAAAATTATTGTATAGGAGGAGTCCGGACCAAAAGAATAGTTGAAATTGTTCTATGTCTTCTTCTGGTATACTATAGAACATAGGGTATACATTAACTATGGCCTTGATTAGTCATCTTTTCCACTAGAATTGTTTCCAATTTGCAGAATAGGAAAATGTTCTTGCTGATTCGAGAAATGTTATTGTTTCTAATTCAGGGTGGCTCTTTAAGTAAGTATGTATGTAAGTGTCATTTGTCTCCACGCCGGTAGTTGATCTTGTAATTCATTGCAGTACCTTTCTCCCAACATTTAGAGATGTAAAAATATGGCTACACTCTATAAGTGGTAACATTTGTAGCATATGACAAGTTTCTTGTGAACCTATATCATGCTCTGCAATTATCTTTGTCATGAATTTCCGATATGCTATGACTACCAAATTGCTTTCTTCTTGGTTTAAACATATCTTTTTTAGCATATTGGTACATGCCTCTGATCTTCTTTCTATTTTTGATGCATACTTAGGTATGTACGTCAAGACATGCGCTCGAGAGACAATAGGTTGGCAATCGATATTAGCTCTCCATATTTGAAGCATTTATTGGTGATGAATGTTTAACCAATCATCTTCCCTGGCAGGTTTATACTTTTTATTTTCATTTCCATCACATGTTAGTATAGATGTGTTTTTCTCCTTCCATGGTGCTTTGTAACCACATTCTTTTTTATTCCCCTTCTTCCATAGATAGGTTCCTTCTATGCACTTTGTATGCCTTTGGACTCGATTAACGATTTCTTCATAGTCCTTTTTAGGGTCAGTAGAAAATATATAAAGCATATCCAGTAGGCATGGATCATCGATTGGTGATCAAAATGTATTGTATTCTTTCTTTCACTTACATTGCGGGGATTCTAGGCAGTTATGCATTTGTCAAAGAATGTTCTAAATTTTTCAACCTTTATGTTGTTACTCCAATCAATCTTGTCTACATCTGGTGCATTAGGAAGCCAAACGAGACCATGAACATGTCCAATACCTCTTCTTTGCCACTCTGTTCTATACCAATAGTCTATTGCACCTAGAAGTTTTTCAATGACTTCTTCTCTGAAGATGGTGAATTTGTGTTGTAAGTACAGAAATGTACTATGGGGCTTGTTGACAATATTTTCTAAACATTTTTTACTTGTTAGCATTTTGATTGGCATTTGGACAGTAAAGCGTCATTGTAAATCATGTCATTTTGTGTCTGTTGAACCAAGTGTAAGGAATACTATGGGTGATCTAGTGCAATGCACCCATGAATGTCACTTTGCAAGATTTAAGTTTGTAGTAAATTTGGATTGATCTTAAAAGATCATCCTATTTTGGTTGTGGATCCATGCGTTTGGTCAAGGATCTCTTAGACAATCTTATGAGACTAGAGATGCCTTTGTCCATTTGGATCATCCGTTTAGGCCTAAGTTGCTTTAAGTATATTTTTCCTAAGTGTTAAATTCATTGGATCCATGTCATTTTGGTCATATTATGTCAATTTGATAGATTTGGATCCAATCCAAAATTCTTCGAGTGCAAAAAGACAAGATTGTGCCAAATTTTGCAAAAGATGTAAAAATGTTGCTCATGCAACTTCCAAAAGTTTCTCAAGACAAGATGGAAGCCCAACAGTCATAGGGTATTTTGGATCGATTTGACTTCACATATGAAGTTTTTTTAAGTGGTTACTTCAAACCAAGATGGTTAGAAGTTTTGTATTGAAGTTTTGATGTATTTGGAATGGAAGATGAAGAGTTTTTCTGAGCCTTTTTGAGTTGTATGGCCGTGTCTAGTGTGATCTTTGAAAACTAAGTTGATTTTTTGAAGGCCCTCTATGTTAGGGCTTCTTTCCAATTAGTTTTAAATTTTTTTTTTTGGGTTTGAGGTGTTTTTTATTTAGTTTTCCAAAATAAGTCTAGGAAGAGGCTTGTTAGAAGCTCATTTCACTAATGGAGTCCTAACTTGCATTTTGTCTAGTGGAATTCACTAAGATTCTAGAAAATGCAAGTGAGTATGGTATATTTAAGGATTCCAAAAGCTCAGAAGATGGCTTTAAGGGTAAATCCCTCATGCATCAAGCCCTTACTATGTTTTTTTTGTCCCCAATCTATACACCAGTGCTATCAAATGGCTATGAAGATTGAAGAGAAACAAAAAAGGAGAGGAGAACAAAACATTAGAGGAAGGGGAAATAGCTGCAGAGGTAGACGAAGGTTTCAAGGAAGAGGATCATCTCCAAGACCATAGGGAGAATCAAATCAACAAGAGTATGACAGAGAGAAAAATCACAAAGGTAATTTAAGAGTGGGTAGAGGCAATAGTAGAGGAAGGTCAGGAGGTAGAAGTACCTCTATGTTCACTGGAAAGTGTTTTTCCTGCAATCGGATTGGTCACCAATCTTTTAGATGCCCAAACAAGGCCAGTACATTAGGAGGAGATAGGAGAGTCCAACTCACCCAAGATTAGGACTGTCAAAGCATGACTTCCTATCACACCACTACATCCAGACCTGTACAACCTGAGCAAGGAGAGTGCATAATTTTCAATAGGACACTCTTGAAGGTGCCAACTCTCAAGGAGCCCTTGTAAAGGAAGAGTCTATTGAGAACTCACTGCAAGGTACTTGGTAAGATTTACAAAGTTACTGTCGATTCTGGTTCTACAGAGAATTTAGTTTCTAATGCAATAATAGATAAGATTGGTTTAAATAAAATACCTCACCCAATCCCTTATAAATTATCTTGGCTTAATAAAGATCAATAAACTTTGGTAGATGAGCAATGTTGGGTAGAATTTCAAGTAGGAGAATACAAATATAAAGTCTTATGTGAAGTTGTGAATATGGATGCATGCCACATTCTCCTAGGAAAACCTTGGAAATATTATGTTGATGCTCAACATGGGGGTAAGGAAAATGTGTATACCTTAACTAAGCATGGGATTAGTTACACTATGACACCCCTACCTGATTCTGAGAAAAACAAAGCTTTAACAAACAATGTTACCTTAGTGGGAGAGATGGAATTTTTGAAAGTCCTTAAGGAAAGAGACACACCTTATTTTTCCATCATAGTAAACCCCAAAAAAGAGCCTAAGAAGATACCAAAAGGTGAAGAACCTCTGAGAAATGTTGGCCCCAAAGAAGTACAAGATTTGTTGAACAAATACAAAGGAATAGTTACAGGCAATAGTACTAATGTTTTTCCACCAAGGAGGGACATTAGCCACTGTATAGACCTCATACCTAGTCTACCTTTCCAAATAAAGCTACTTACAAATTGAACCCTAACCAAAATGCAGAATTTGCAAGACAGATTCAAGAGTTGGTGGAGAAAGGCTTCATTAGGAAGAGTGTAAGCCCTTGTGCAGTTCTAGCACCTAAGAAGGAGGGTACATGGAGGCTATGTACCATAAACACCTCAAGTGGATGGAGTACTTACAAGCATTCACTTTCACCATAAAAGACAAGAAGGGGGTGGCTAATAAGGTAGCTGATGCATTGAGTAGAAGGAATTTAGCTATACAAGAAGTGACCTTGGAAAGTGTAGGTATCTCTATTCTCAAGGACATGTATCCCATTGATGAAGACTTCAAAGAAATTGAGAAAGTTTGTTTGGAACTAGGAGATAGATATCACACTGAGTTTATATAATATATGATTCAAGAAGGATTTTTTTTTAAAGGGAGTCAATTGTGCATCCTTGATTGCTCCATGAGGGAGAACATCATAAAAGAGAAACATTGTGGATGTCTATCAGGCGGTAGGCCACATTGGTCTTGACAAGACACTTGAGTTAGTAATTCTACTTCTAGCCCAAGATGCAGACTGAAATAAGGAGATTTGTGGAGTGTTGTCTAGTTTGTCAAAAAGCCAAAGGAACCAATTCAAATGCAGGCTTGTACACACCATTACCCATTCCTAGAAAACCTTGGGACTCCATCAACATGGATTTTGTATTGGGTCTTCCAAGGACAAAGGTAGGCTATGATAGTGTTTATGTGATTGTAGATAGGTTCTCCAATATGGCACACTTCCTACCTTGTAAACTACACATGATGCCTCAAGTATTGCAGGGCTATTCTTTAAAGAGATTGTAAGAATCCATGGTTTACCACTCACCATTGTTTCAGATAGAGACCCCAAGCTTTTGGGGCATTTTTTGTGTACCTTATGGAAAAGAATTGGAACAAACCTAGCTATGTCATCTGCTTACCACTCTCAATCAGATCGACATAATAAAGTCATCAATAGATCTTTGGGAAACTTGCTAAGATGTCTGACAAAGGAGTATGGAGTGGCATGGGACTCAATCCTTCCACAACCAAAGTTCTCCTATAATGATTATGTCAACAGAAGTTCAGGACTCAGTCATTTCTAAATTTTATTTGTATCCCACCATAGGGGTGTCTTGTAGCTAAGAAACATCCAAAAATTTTGCCAAAGGAGTGCCCAATCTGAGGATTTTGTGGAGGTAATGAAGAACATTCATCAACAAGTGAAAGACATCTTACAAAAAACCTCTGAGAAGTGTTAAGAAGAAACAAATGTCAAGAGGAGAGATGTTCAATTCAAGGTTGGAGACATGGTTATGGTTCACTTGAAAAAGGAAAGATTACCTGAGGAAAAGTACACCAAGCTGATGATGAAAAATGTTGGCCCTTTCAGAATCTTGAAGAAATGTGGAAATAATGCATATAGAATTGAATTACCTCCAACCATTGGTTTATCCCCCATTTTAAATATAGCTGAACTATATCCATACAAAGGTCCTATTACTGATGTCTCCATTGCCGATGCTCAAGATCAACCTAAATCACCATCATAAGAGATTGACTATACACTGGACAAGAGGATAGCCAAACAAACCAGGATTTCTACTTTCTATGAATATCTAGTCAAATGGAAACACCATTAAGTGGAGGATGCTACTTGGTTGACACCTGAAGATATAAAGAAGACTAGCTTCAATTTAGAAGATCTCCCAATTCAAGGGACCTGAGTTAATTTTGTCTTGGGGAGTATGGTGCAGTGCACCCATGATTGTCACTTTGCAAGATCTGATATTTTAATATCTGGATTGATCTTAGAAGATCATCCTATTTTGGTTGTGGATCCATGTGTTTGGTCAAGGATCTCATAGGCAATCTTATGAGCCTAGAGATGCCTTAGTCCATTTGGATCATCTGTTTAGGCCTAAGTTGCTTTAAGTATGTTTTTAATATTTTAGGAGTCCTAAGAGTTAAATTAATTGGATCCATTTAATTTTGGTCATATTATGTCAATTTGATAGGTTTGGATCCAATCCAAAAGTCTTTGAGTGCAAAAAGACAAGATTTTGCCAAATGTTGCAAAAGAAGTAAAAATGTTGCTCATGCAACTTCCAAAAGTTGCTTGAGAGGTGGAAGATGGAAGCCAAATAGTAATAGGATATTTTGGATCGATTTGACTTTACATATGAAGTTTTTTTAAGTGGTTACTTTGAACAAAGATGGTTAGAACTTTTGTATTGAAGTTTTGATGCATTTGGAATGGAAGATGAAGAGTTTTTCTTAGCATTTTTGAGTTGTATGACCGTGTCTGGTGTGATCTTTGAAAAATAAGTTGATGTTTTGAAGGCATTATATGTTAGTGCTACTTTAAAATTGGTTTGAATTTTTTTAGTTTTGGTTTGAGGTATTTTTGATTCATTTTTCCAAAAGTAGTCCACGAAGAGGCTTGTTAGAAGCTCATTTAACTAATGGAGTCCTAACTTGCATTTTGTCTTGTGAAATTCACTAAGATTTTGGAAAATACAAGTGAGTATGGTATATTTAAGGATTCCAAAAGCTTAGAAGATGGCTCAAAGTGTAAATCCCTCACGCATCAAGCCCTAGGTTGAATATCTCAATCTATTCAACCTAGAATGAATGTAAATGGAGTGTTGTTTTGAATAAGTAGTTTATTTGAGTGAACCAAAGGTGGATTTGAGTTATTGGGAGTTATTTGAAGAGGTACAAAGCACTGTAATAATTCCATACACCCAATTCCTATTACTTTTTTTGATATCCAAGCCTAATTTGGTCAATTACATCTGCAAACTTTGTGAGTGTTAGGTGTTGCAGTAGTGGAGTTGGAGCCTAAGGCTTTGGGGTTCAACATAAATTTCAAAAGGGTATCTAGATATATCATTATTTTTATAAAAGGTGATCAAGAGGAAAATTTAAGTTCAAAAAACCACCTAGATAGACCTACAAGGAATTCTAGGATAGTCCTAGATAGGTATTTCATGACAGTTGGAGGACCAAACCAAAGGGTGATTCTTAGTCCTTATGACATAAGGAAGGTGTACCAATAGAAAATTGGGGTTGGTGAAGTCACTGGTGAAGACTTCTAGTTTGTGGCTTGAAATAGGGCTATTGTCCCTAAAGTACAAAATTGCAAGATCTTGAATTGAATGGTATTCAATTGGGAAAGGTCAGTAAGTAGTTCTAGCACCTTGAATATGTAGAAGGCTTTGTGAAAAGAGGGATCAATGATCCAAGGAGAGAATAAGTTGAGTTAGGTGTCCCAAGGAAGAGAATGGACCAAGTCCACACTTATTGTTGTCACCTCTGCATTACGATCCTATTTGGGTGATCAGATCTGTTAGTTTTGAACCACGCTTATTCTAGTATGGCCATGTACCTTGGATCGAAGCCCCAAAGAGCATAATTTTTTGTGCAAGTAGTATTTTAGGAAGATTCAATAACTTTTCTTGGAGGTTTTCAATGGTTTTCGGTCTCTTGTCTTCTGCAATTTTCTTTATGAAAATAGATGCAAGCCCATGTGTATGGTGTCATAGCATAAGATTCTAGAGGAAGTATCAGAACTGAGGATGTTGTCCAAATATTTGGTCATGAAATCGTAACAAGTGTAGAGTGGACTCATGTATCTCTACTTTCCTTAGCCATGGTTACATCTGTTGTGCTATCCCCTTTGGGGAAAGGGTGGGAAAAGCCATGTCAAGTAACCCTTTAGTGTTATGTGGTCTCATCAAGTTGTAAGTTGTGTCTTATCATTTCAAGTTCTCAGGCTCTATTTGGCATTTTGGAAATAAATGAAGATGTATGTGCTTTACTACCTTTTTCTTGATCTTCATGATTGTCCATATCATGATTGGTATTGTAATGTCATCTTGTGCTTCAATACTATTTAGCATGATTCACACATCCATCCTTTCCTCTGGTAAGACAGACAAGCAATTGGCATCTATAATTACATCAACATAGTAAGGGTCATATTTAATTTTGTAATGCAATGCATCTCTAACATAGTTTTTGCTCACGTAGTAGTCATAGTATTGTGTTTGACTGTGTTTACATGTAACAATAAGCAAGTCAAGTTATAGAATTTTGTGTGGGAGAATTTTGGTGATGCTTGTAATGTCTTGTGTGAAGCTTATAGTATGACTGTGATACTTATATTTCCCTTCAAACACCTGAGTCACCTATATGATCAGGTTCACTCTCACAATGAGCATTTCCTCTACTTGAGTTAATTTTTTTAGAACATACGGTTCTTTTCCTAGGTCCATATTGTTTAAGAAAGAGAAACGATGTATTCCACATTCCCTAGAACATCTTCGGCATGAAATTTGTGTGTTACTTGTTTGTATTTGTTCATTTCTGTGTAGCTTTCATTACACATTGCACATGTTTGTAATATGGAAAATTTATCTATCCTTTGTTGGAATCGCAATGTTGTTGTAGCATTGTATGTTCCATTGCAATGCATTTCTTGTTCACTTGGATGCCTTTCAGGAGGATTTGGTGGTCTGTAGGTTGGCATTGTGTGAGTTGTTTGGCCAAGTATGTGTTGAGTTTCTTTTTGTTCATTCCCCTGCTTTGAATAGAGTACATGATTTGTTTGTCTAATTGAATGGTCTTGGCGACATCTTGTTTGCAGCTCGTGACTGTTACTTTGGTTTTGACAAATTTTTAGGGCATGTCTATGAGGTAGTATTTTGACACTTTGACAGGCATATTGAGTATGTGCAAGATCATGGGGGCCAAAAAGTGGCGATGTGAAAAAAATCTACTTTTCACTCGTCCAAAAGTGCATGAAAGTGCTTGTTGACTTTTTAGTAGGTCTGGGTGTCAGTACACCTGGGAAAACCTGACACCAAAGCACAAGCCTAATACGGTACATGATTTTTTTGGGTACCTAAAAATATCGGGTACCCAATTTTTTCAGGTACCCGAAAAAATTGGGTACCCGAAACCTATGGCATAAATCAAAAACCCGCGAGCCGCTTTCCTCATTTCTCTCATCACTTTAGGTTTCCAAAATGATTAGATATATCATATACATGATTTTTTTGGGTACCTAATTTCTCCAACAACAAATTTGACTCCACTGTTTATCCGGTAAGTAAATTCTTGTTATGTCTAGATTGATTTTTTTCATTTTCATGTTAAATGTAGTTTTTTTGGTAAAAATGGGGTTTTGTATTGATTTTTTTAATAATATATGAAATCAATTTGAAATTTAGATTTTTTTATTATTTAATTAGGCATGGATGACAACAATGAAGATAATAACTCTCCCCTGCCAAATAATAATCCCCAAAACAATCCAGAACTGCTTCAAAACCCTCAATCTTTAGAGGATTTCATACAAGAGAATCTAAATACTATACGAGGCTTCAAAAACACATATAAGAATATGCCTACCTTCGCTCCTATGATTTCCACCCTAAATACCATTGTTGAAAATATTGACACCCTTACGCAACAACATAATGTTGCTCTTCATTGGCGTGATGATATGCACACCCAATTTGATGACGGGCTTGACCATGATGGGATTGCTGCCCTTAATATAACTAAGGAAGATATAGCATCCCTTTTTGTTAATCCTAAAATTGGATTAAAAGTTGACCCCAAAAGCCAAAATTATCAATAAAATGGTGCACAAACGAAGCAATGCACACACACTTTTGGGATCACTGGTGGATTGTTTTTGATAAACCACCCCATAGCAATTTGGAGCTCCCTTTATATTTCATAAAAAATTGTATGCTGAGTTTGTGCTTGGTCACAACGTTAATTATTGGAGCATGAGGCCCAACATGGGCGTAGGCGGAGGAGCTCCTTAGACTAGGCCATTTGCCTAGTGCAAAAAGGCCACTACCTTTGTCCCCCCCACTGATGTCGCACCCCCTCCTCCAGTGCAGCATCCTGATATCATTGCAGAGGCTACCTCATAGAGTATTAGGGTCATTCACATGCTGAGTGATCAGTTGATCATGCAGACCAGGTCATTATTTCCTCCTGGTGTGGATCATGTTGGTGCATCGACATCTGGCAGTAGTTCACATGTATGCGTGCCCCATTCTTGCATTATGTGCAATAATTTGTGCTTCAGACCGCTTACTGATGCTAATACATATCGATATGTTATTGATGAGGAGGACACAGGAGACGTAGCTACAGAGGCTGCAACACCTCATGGAGCATTTGTGTCTCATGAGAGTGCTAAGGAGGGGTACGTAGAGCGATCGAGTCATGTTGATACGGTAAGAGTAAACATTATAAATAAATTTTTCACATGACTTATTTAATTTAAAAATAATTTATTTATTTAGATTAGTTTTAATGAATGCATGCACTTATGTATATATATTTGGTCCATTTATGTTCAATTGATGACAAAGGAGGAGTTGAGGCAGGTGGATGACTCCACACTTTCAGCCATTTCATTTGGCCTTGACACCTATATGGTATATTATAAATTATGTACCCATTAGTTTTTTTTATATTATTTGGTGT
>MU227851.1:1255460-1292971 GCA_018584345.1 Thuja plicata
ATAGATTAATCTTGCATTTGTATTTCCTTTCATAGACTAATATGCATTGTTATCATATAGAGTAGATTTCATTTTTATGCATTTGAATCTCTCATTTCATGGTGTATTTGCAATAGACACAACTAGGTCAATCTGAGGGCCTTCATTTTACATTTTTACACATCCATGACTGGAGAGCTATGGATCGATATTTGAGGCCTCATTCTTGAGCAACCTTGAATGGAATGATTCATAGAAGTGTGACAACATTTATGCACACAGGTGGAAGTAATTCTATAAAGAAGAATAATTGAAGAAGAGCAGAAAGAGGAGAAGGAAGTTGATTACGAATTGCAGAAGGATTTGAGGACAGAGGAAATAAAGGAATCAAGTGTGAAAAAGAAGAGGAAGAATATACATTATCATAATGTATTTTAGATCTTAAAATCATCTCATCATTCAAAGGTAGTACAATTTTCACAGATCATTCTATATGTTCATTTCTAATCATTGTAATAGAAAAATCCCGTAAGAGGGTAGATCCTAATATGTCTTTATTATAAATCTTCTAACAAGGTGGCACATTAGCTTGTGTTTAAATTCCTCTAATAAGGCTTCTTCTAGCAAGGCAAAGATCCTAACAGGTCTTAGGAAAATCCCTTAATAGGGTAACACCCAATAGTGTTTTGTAAACCCTTAACAGGGTAAGATCCTCACAGGGTGTATTGTAGAAGTGTATACATTTTGTGGGTATCATCTCACACCGTGTTTTTTCCCAGTTGGGTTTCCACATGATAATTATGGTGTTTATATTGTGGGATTGATTACTTCTGGATGTAAGCATTGAAAGTTTAATTATGTTATTTGATGCTATATGTTTTGGTTCATAACATTTAAAGAAGTTGAATTGGTGAAATTGTGCAATTTACTGATTCAACCCTCCCCTCTCAGTAATCATACATGTAACAAAGATTGGTATCAAAGAATATGTCCCTTGATTGTGAAGTCTTAACATATTTGGGGAAAGATCTGAAGATGTATACGAAGGAAGCACCCAAGTTCTCTAAGGAAAACTTCTCTACATGGGTAAGTAGGATGAAGCTGCAATTGTTTGGCATTAGAGATAAATTATTGGATAATCTTACAAAAAATTATGTTTAACCTACATCCACTTCAACTCCTAAGGAAATAAACAGAAAATTGGAACACAATTCTGTTATGATAGAAATTGCAAGTGCTTTAGTTGATGCTAAGTTTATAAATGTCATAGAAATGGATAATGCTAAATCTATGTGGGATATGTTGGCAACAATCCATGGTAGTGATGATAATGTCCAAAAAGCTAAAGTAGACAATCTTAGAGGAAATAATGATGAAATGAGAATGTAGGAAAGAAAAAATATTGGTCAATACAATAAAAGACTTAAGGAGGTTGTTTCTACTATCAAAGGAGTTGGTGGTCAACTTGATGATGATGCGGTGTGTAAAATATTGAGAACAATTCTACCACAATATGCTATTAGAGTATTTTATATACAAGAACTAAGTTCTATCAGTCCTACTAATGTGACTCTAGACTCCTTGATTGGAAAACTTACTGCTTTTGAGTTGATTAATTTTTCTATTAAAGATATATGGTTTTAATTCATACAAAAACTGTTACATTCAGGTGTCATGGTCTTAGCATCTACCTAAATAGAGCTACACATATATGATCGATAGATTGTATATTATTCCTACATATACATCTACACTACACCCGATTGTCAATATCTGAAATAGAAATATATCAGCAGAAGGAACATTGTCAAAGTTTTAAATTAATTATGTAAAAAGATCATGAGAAAAATATGTATCATAAGACCATCAAATGTTATCACCATCCTGGTAGGGTATCCATGCCATCCAACCTTGTCTTCCTTCCATCCACCTGAGAACTTCATCCTACCTAATGTGATGCTCATAAGGATGTAATAGGGGCTTTGCAACTGGGATATGAGGTCTTGGTATAGCAGTGATAGGGGCTACATTGATCACTTGTCTTCCAGCCTTATTGAGGTCTTTCAATTATGACATGAAATTATGAAGTGCAGCTCTAAAGGACACAATATCCTAGGTTTATCTCATCCAAGTGTATCCATGATAGACCCCCCATGATCCATGTCTACCATGCCATATTTGAATAGATCCTCCAACTTCTTTTTCTTTGTCTTTATAACCACTATAACCTGCACAACAATTGTATGAAAAATGAGTCTCTTAAGAGACTCGGTAAGGTTCTAGGAGGTACCACTAAAAACAATATCATTCTTCAATTTCCAAATATTCCACATAATTAAGTTGGAAAGAAAAAAAAAATGGTTAAAGGACTACCTCAAACCTCTAATTTTACCAGAAATGATTTCTAGAACAGTGACCTCAAAGTGCAGAGGGAAGCCACATAGTTTCCAAATCTCAAGAAAAATGGGGCAGATTAGGAAAACATGGCTGATAGATTCAGGGAGACTGAAAAAGGAGCAGAGACTGGGTTCACCACTAGGAAGCCTAAAAGGAAGCATGTGCAAGAGAAGACACCTAAGGAAGCACTTGATTTTAGCCTCAACAAGGGAGGAGCATAGATTACAAAATATTTCTGACCTACATTTTGCTGCTATATGTTTTGGTTCATAAAGTGTAAATAAGTTGAATTGGTGAAATTGTGTGGATTAATTATTCACCCCTCCCCTCTTAGTAATCATACTATGAGCATAGGTCCCTTTATTGTGAAGGCTTAACAACTTTGAGGAAAGAACTGAAGATGTATAAGAAGGAAGCACCCAAGTTCTCTAAGGAAAAATTCTCTACATGGGTAAGTAGGATGAAGCTGCATTTGTCTGGCATTAGATAGAAATTATTGGAGTATCTTACAATAAAGCATATTTAACCTAAATGTGTACTTTAACTCCTGAGGAAATAAAAACAAAATTGGAACACAAATCTATTATGATAAAAATTGTAAGTGCTTGAGCTAATGCTAAGTTTATAGATATCACAGAAATGGGTAATGCTAAATATATGTGGGATAAGTTGGCAATAGTCTGTGGCAGTGATGCTCATGTCAAAAAAGTTAAATTAGATAGCCTCAGAGGAAAGTATGATAAAATGAGAATGCAGGAAGTAGAAAATATTGGTCAATACAATAAAAGACTTAAGGAGGTTGTCTCTACTATCAAAGGAGATGGTGGTCAAATTGATGATGATGATGTGTTGAATAAAATATTGAGAACCATTCTACTACAATATGATATTAGAGTCTTTTCTATACAAGAACCGAGCTCTATCAGTCCTACTATTGTGATTCTAGACTCTTTGATTGGAAAAGTTACTACTTTGAGTTGAGTAATTTTGATAATAGTATGCCTATATTAGAGTCCTCTTTAAAGGCCTCCCTAACGATTCGTTCATCAAGGAAAGGAAAATAAATTTCTAACATTATTGAAGAGAAAATGATTATGATTCTATCATGTATGAGGAAAGAGAACATGAAGAGATGGAAGCACTGTTAGCAAGGAGATCACCTAGAGGAAAAGGAAAGTATCAAGGTAAACTACCTTTAAAATGTTTTTCTTGTAAAAAAATTGTTCATATTACATCTAGATGTCCTGATAATGATAGGAAGAGTAATTTCAAGAAATTCAGGAATTTCAAAGACAAGAGTAACAATGCATGCTACCTAGGAAAAGAAAGAGTGACTGATGAAGAATCACATGGAAGAGATGATGAGGAAGAGATAGTCTTTGTTTCAGTCAAAGAAGATCCCTCAACTGGTGTAGATGGAAATAGTGAAGAGAAGGCATTGATTTCAAGCATGAATTATAGTGGTGATTGGATAATAGACAGTGGGTGTACAAATCACATTAACAGATGATAAAGGAAATTTTATTTCTGTAACATATAAAAATGTTACATATAACAATGTGTAACATCAAAACATGTAACATTTGAAATATATGGGGGAAAGAAAAGATATTCCTCTTCTATCCCAAGATGCACAAAGGAAAGATCCAAATTGATCAACCCAAAAAGGTTCAATGCACAAATGAATCAATCATTTGGAAATGAGAGTAAAGAGGAAAGTCTTAAATTCCCCATTTTATGGAAAGAAATGAATGTGTGATAGATTTAGAATGATTAAGGATTTGAATTGAAATGGAGAGAAATGCACTAACTTTGAAATATTGCAGATCAAATAATTTTATTTTCTAAGGTCTATAGACTATTTCTGGAAAAACTAAAGTATGATCCGGAACCAGAATGCAAAGATGAACAAAATCCCAAATTTTTTTTCCATTCCGATGTTTTCTTATGAAAAAGGTCAACCTTGACCAACAAATGTCAACCCTGACCTAATAATGTCGACCCTGACCTGCACAGGTCCGACAGAGAATCTATTCGCGCCATCTGAAAGAAAGATGAAAAGGGTATCCAAATCTAGTCTCAAATCTATAGTCCTAAACCTGTACCTACAAGAAAAAGGGGTTTATTTGTTTGTTTTGGGGGAGGGGTTTGGCTTGGTCAAACCCCAGTTTTGAAATTAACCTCAAATATATGTAATTGAAATTGCAAAAATAGACAAAGTAAATACACAAATTCACCTTGCTTGTAAGATTCCTTGTGGCGCATTTGAATCCATGGATCCACAAGTATGCTTCAAAATGAGGAATGTAGAAAGGTAGGATGTCTTCAATCTCTTTCTTGTAGATCTCCAACACCAAGTCTTGAATGGGTTCTTGAATTTGGAATAGGCTCAAGGAAGAAGATGGGTGGAGAGATCACCAAAAGGGCACCTATGTAGCTTGAAACCTTCAATGGATTCCAATGGATCTCCTTCATGAAAATGGATGCTTGAATGGATGAATGCTTGCTTGAAATATTTCTCCTTAGCTTTCTTGGACTTCACTTGATAATGCTCCTCAATTGCTCAAGGATGCTTAGGCTTCCATAGAGGACTTAGAGAAAATGAGGGGAGAAAGGCTCTCTTTTATATGGAATTAGGACACAATCTTCTAAGGAGGCCAACATAGGAGAATTAAATTCCCATTAAAACATTTACCCCTAGGAGAGGACCTATATTAAATATAATTTAGGAATCGATGCTTCGGAACCTGAAACAACTGACCCGAAAGTAGAAAACAACTTTTGCAAAGACCAACATCCAGAAACTGTGGGACCCCAGGAGCTGAACCGTAGGTCAAGGTTGAGGTCGACCTTGACCTAGGTCAGGGTCGAGGTTGAACTTGACCTAGGTTAGGGTTGAGGTCAACATAGACCAAAAAGGTCAACCCTGACCTTGAAGTCTAGAATCTCAGGTCTGCAGTCCAGAATGTAGAAATCAGGCTGGAAAGAAGTGGAAAGAGGGGCAGAATAGGGGGAAAGCCAGGTCTAACTTAGGAATCCATTCAAGGTTCTTGATATGACCCCTAACCACTTACTCAGAAGGCTAAACAAGTCTATAATGGAAGTGCTTCCATTTTTTGACTATATATTTAGCCCCCACTTTAGCAAGAGTATGGACTCAACACAAACTCTTGGTAAAGGAAATCATAGAGAAAAGACAATCTTATTGGAATCAAAAGGGACAAATAAATCCTCAAGCCCCCAAGGGACTTAAGTCTTTATTAATCCTAAGATCATGATAAGAGATACATCACTGGTTAAAGAGAAAGAGAGAGAGAGAGAGAGGAGTGGTTAGCTCACCCAGTAAGATGTGTGTATATCACTATGAACCTCAAAAAGGATAGGATGGCCCACCAAAAAAGAACTTGATAATCACCCCATAAAGTTGTGCACCTTCTAGCGGCTTTGTGCATGTATGTACTACATCTTCTGATGGCTTTTATTAAGTACCCATGGCTCCATATTCTTATATCACCATGGAATTCATTTGTAAAATGTGTATCTCTTTAGGATTTAGTAACTTATGTGCATTACCTTTTGAGGATTCAGCATATTGAATTTTAATTGAATGTGTATCTCTTTAGGATTTAGCAACTTATGTGCATTACCTTCCGATGATTTAGCAAAAACTAAAAGTAAAATGGTATGTCCCTTCAGGATTTAGCAACTTATGTGTGTTACCTTATGAGGATTTAGCATGTTGCAAAATAAAATATTAGAACAAAAATGCATAATATAAAATGAGGGAGGCTGTGTATATGCCACCCTCCTTAATATGGAAAAGTACATACTATTTTGACATATTAAGGAAAGAAAATAACAAGGATAAAGCCTTCTTCAACATCAAGACAATATCCATAGACAACACCCAGTCCAAGCCAAGGAGGTCACAGCTCCTATGCGGCCATGGAAGGGACGAATGCAAATAAATATCATGCAAAAAGTGAAAAAGTAACCCTTGTGAGGGATAGCACAATATTTAGTTTCCAAGGCAAGAGATTTATCAACCGTGGAAACCCCATGTCAAACAAAGAAATAGGTTATGATCAAGGACATAGATCCTCAATGCAAACCAAAATTTTTATGTTTGATTGGATATCACATAATTGATAGATACTGCTTAACCAAGTGAAAAGTGAATCCCAGAATGACAGAAAAAGAAGATGGCATCCTTGCCCCCAAAGTGTAGGGACAAGGATGAAAGGGGACCTATTATATCACTCACAATACTATGCAAGACAATGAGCCCCCAAAGATTAGGCTAACATTTTTTACATAATGTGGAGCTCCATAATAGGAACATAAATGTTATTTAGAGAAAATAGGATTGAAATACAACTCATTGCCAGATGATATATAAATAATTTTATTATCAATGAGCTGCCTAATCTTATAATGTAAATCATGACATTCATTAGTAGAGTGATCATGAAATCTATGATAGAAACAAAAAGGAAGAGTCTTCAAGTGTGGACTACATTTCTTTTTGCATTTAGGTCTAGCAATCATCTTGGCACGAAGGAGTTTAGAGAAAAGATCTTCATGGTCAAATTCCTTCATAGGTTCATCATGTTTTGAAGTGTTATTTTAGATGTTGTTATTGATGTGTTGTTGACGATTAAATCCCAATCCATAAGAATGCTCATGCCCCCCATTTTGTAAGGGCATTTGAATTCCATGTTTATGCTTATCACATCCTTGATCATGGAATCCTTTCTTAACTAGTAAATGATAACCAAGACCATAATGAGAAGCCATATCAGAAGGAGTCAATGGAACTTCAGTAGTCACTATGTCATTACTAGTAGGTTTGATAGATTCATAGTGGGTAGAAGCAGCGACAAAGTTATTACAAAGGTAATGAGAAGTAGAAGCAAAGAATCATTGTTCAAACTCTCTTTGTGGCTTCATAAAATCAAGATTAGAAACATTATATTCTCCAATAAAGGTAGGATTAAAATTGAGGGTTCCCCAATCATCTCCAAGAAGAGCTTTAGAGGAAGAAGGATTACTATTAGGAATATGATTATGGTGGGTTTGAATATTCAAACAAGGATTTGGGGCATCATCTACATGACTTGTATACACCATGTTGTTGTGAATAAACTTGACTTTACAATGGAGGGTGGAAGGAACAGCATGCATCTCATGCAACCAAGGTCTACCCAAAAGTAAGGTATAATGAAGAGGTCTAGGCATAACATGAAAAGGAGTATTCAAGATAACTAGACCTACTTTGATAAGTAAGGTAATGATTCCCAAAGTGTTCTTATCAATGTTATCAAAGCCACGTATAGGATTATTATCAGGTTGAATAGTGGAGAGATCGGATTTAATCTCTTTGAGCATGTCCATGCTACAAATATTAAGCCCAGATCCATTATCAATTTTACAAATATTAAGCCCAGATCCATTATCAATCAAGGTCCTACGAATGATACTCTTATTGATATTAACAACAACCATAAGGGCATCATATTGCTTCTGAACTTCTTGAGAAGGTAAATCCTTTTGATTAAATACAATGTAAGGAGGACCCGGGGTAAAATGCATGCATTGTAAGAAGGCATTTATGTTCTCTTGATTACGAGGTGGAGTCGAAAGATGTAATGACCCTTACCAAATAGGCCACTAAAAACCACTAAAACTGAACTGTGAAATTTCGTCAAACACTTGGCATGCAAACTAAATACACTGCTGAAAGTAAAATGCCGAGTATATGAAATTGTTGGGCAACAAATCCACTCAAATAGCCGATGTAAAATAGTGCCAATATATTCATTCAATGATAACAAAATGTTTACATATGATATTGCAATTTTTAGCTCAAAGCATTATAACATGGCACATTACAAACAAACCCTTACTGGCTGAATACAACTGAGAATTTCTTGCAACTACCAACTAAAATGAAAGAACTTGGATTGGGAAAATGTTGGAGACTGAATGCTGAAGATGAAATGATGAAAATGCAACTCCAAACTGCCCTCAGAATTGCTATCCGTACAGCCTGCAAGTACAGCCATACATGTACAGCCTGGTATGACTCCTGGAAAAAATAAATGCCAGCAAAAAAGTGCCATAAATGGTATGGAAATGGTCGCCTAGCTCCAAGGAAGATCCTCTTGAAATATAAAAATCAAACTCCCATCCAACTGTGAGATATGAGAAAAAATGTATGTCCAGGCTAAAAATTGAACCCTATTAGAAATGCCACAAATTGTACCAAATAAGACCAAATTGAAGTAGCTGAATACCACCTCCAAATTGCAACCCTTCAAAGGATATTTCACCTCCTTGGTTATGCAAATCCTTAGGATACTCCATTCCTAATGATCAAATGAAAATTTGCAGACCAAGATGGCACCACAAATGCTCATAGAGAAAAGTAGTGTAAACACAAGTTAAGTGATGTCCAAATGAGAGACCAAGCACCTCTATTTATTCACTTTTCTAAGAAGTCACTAAGAACTTCTAGAAGCATCCATTATTAAATCTTATTATAATGCACTTTTATAAAAAAGTAACTTTATAAAATTAAAAGTGCAACTCAACTTAAAATTATAATATTTTGGCCCCACATAACACATAATAATAAAAAGTAGGCTCGACACCATCTCTCCAAGACAAAATAAGACCATCCAATCTCCAAATAATCATCAGAATGACTCTCTCACCAAAACTATTTTCCTACAAGAGTCCATGATAGGAAAATCCACTGAAAAATGACATGTCACTTAAGAGGGGACATGACAGTCCGCCCCTCCTAAAATTGCTTGCCCTCAAGCAATCTCAAAGCTGGGTGTTGCAAAATATCTTCTCCCTCCCATGTGGCATGCTCCTCAGGAAAATTTCTCCACTTCACCAAATACTCCCTGATGGTCCTCCTGCGGAGCTTCCTCTCTCTGTTGTCAATGATGTACTTGGGAACAAGAACCAACTTCCCCTCATCATCAAATGGAGGAAGAACTGCTGAAGGCACAACATGCTGACCCAACACATTCTTGAGGCATGACACATGAAAAACATTATGTACCC
The DNA here is from genome assembly GCA_018584345.1 of Thuja plicata. Taxonomy (NCBI): domain Eukaryota; kingdom Viridiplantae; phylum Streptophyta; class Pinopsida; order Cupressales; family Cupressaceae; genus Thuja; species Thuja plicata. Next base: position 1,264,914 of record MU227851.1, read on the forward strand.
TTCTATCTGCTAGAAGCTCAAGCTCATATTCCATCTCTCCAATACGCCTAATAATCCTGAAAGGACCATAGTACCTAGGCTTAAGCTTCTCTGATCCACTCTTCCTAAGTGTAGACTGTCTATAGGGCTGCAACATGAGATAAACCATATCACCAATCTCAAAACTCCTCTCTGTCCACTTCTGATCTGCATACTACTTATGTTGATTCTATGCCCTAGCAATATTATCTTAGAGAGCATCAACAATGTCCTTGCTCTCCTGAAGCAAATCTCTGGCACGTGGAACTCTAACATCACTCATAAGCAAATCAATGAAGCTCGGTACATCATAGCCATATAGTGCTCTGAAAGGAGTCATCTAAATAGACATGTGGTATGTGGTATTGTAATAATACTCACATAGATAAATCCATCTAACCCATGCCTTCTGCTGACCAACCACGTAGTTCCTCAAATATCCTTCCACCCACTTATTAACTATCTCAGTCTACAGGTGGTAACTAGTGCTAGGTGTGAGCTTGGTGCCACATAAGTGGAACACCTACTGCCAAAAATGACTCAAGAACCTACTGTCTCGGTCACTCACTATACTCCGCGGTATCCCATGCAATCTGAAAATCTCTCTGAAGAATACCTCTACCACCTGCACCGCTGTATGTGTAGTAGTGATAGGAAAGAAGTGTGCATGCTTCATCAATTTTTCCACCACTACATAGATGCAATCTCACCCTTGGGCCTCAGGAAAGCCTGTAATGAAATCCATGGATATACATTCCCACTTCCTATCAGGAATGGGAAGTGGCTGTAGGAGCCCTACTAGAAAGGTGTGCTCTTGTTTGTTCTACTGACAAACAGGGCACTCTCTAACATACTGTAACACATCTGCCTTGAGCCCCTTCCATGTGAAATGCTCATGCACCTTCCTATAAATTTTGAAGTATCCAAGATGTCTAGCTGTAGGTGAATCATGAAGAGCTCTCATAACAATACACTTCACCTTTGATCCTAGGACTAAGAATATCCTATTCTTGTAGATAATCAAATCATCCACAAGTGTGTGCCTAGTATCAACAATTGTCCCATCAACAATCCTAGATGCCCATGAATCTCTAGCATACTCAGCAATGATCAAGTGCCTCCAATCCTCAGATATCTCAAGCATAGCACTAAGATGTGGTATATGTGATAATGCATCTACTACCACATTCTAAGTCCCTCTCACATAAGAGATGTCAAAATCATAAGTTTGCATCTTACTAACCCATTTCTGCTATCTTTCATTGAGATCTCTCTGTCCAAGGAAATGTCTCAAACTATTGTGATCAGTTTTAATGCAAAACTTACCACCCACCAGATACTGTCTGAATTTAGCCAATGCTTGCATAATGGCTAACATCTCCTTGTCATATATACTAAATGATCTCTCAGGCCCACGGAGCTTCCTACTCTCAAATGCAATGAGATGCTTGTCCTACATCAGAACAACACCAATACCCTCTCCAGATGCATCACACTGAAGATTGAATGGCTTCAAGAAGTTGGGCAATGCTAACACAGGGCATGTAGTCATGATCTCCTTGAATCTCTCAAAGCAAGCCTGTGCCTTAGGTGTCCAAACAAAGGCTCCCTTATTTATCAATTCTATCATAGGAGCTGCATGACGTGAATACCCACTAAAAAATCTATGATAGAAACCACACAACCCAAGGAACCCTCTCAACTACGTCTGGTTCTCTGGAGTAGGCCAATCCACAATAGCACGGTTCTTATCAAGATCCATCTATACTCCCTCTGCACTAATGATGTGACCCAAATACAATAGCTCTGTCATGCCTAAATCACATTTGGACTCCTCAGCATACAAGGACTCCGACTACAAGATCCCAAAAATTGTCTCTAGATGCTCCATGTGCTCCTGCCAAGTCCGACTATATATCAAAATATCATCGAAGAAGACTAACACAAACTTCCTCAACTAATGACAAAAGACCCTATTCATAGTGGACTAAAAAGTAGCTAGCGCATTGGTCAGCCCAAATGGCATGACCACAAACTCAAAGTGCCCACAATGACATCTGAAGGCGGTCTTCTCAATATCCTGCTCCCTAACTCTGATCTGATGGTAGCCAGATCTCAAATCAATCTTTGTGAAGTAACACGCTATGTGAAGCTCATCAATCAATTCATCAATCCATGGAATGGGGTACCTGTTCTTGATTGTCCTTTTGTTCAGCACCCTATAATCAATGCACATCCTCAATGTACCATCCTTCTTTTTCACCAACACAACTGATGAAGCAAAAGGAGACTTGCTAGGTCTGATGTGTCCCATCATAAGAATCTCCTTGATGGTCTTCTCTATCTCATCCTTGAGTCTCTAAGGATTCCTGTATGATGTAACCATCATGGGTTTAGCATCCTCTTCTAACTCAATGATGTGCTCAATACCTCTGTCTGGTGGCCAGCCAGGTGGGATGTCATTGAAGACTCTGTCATACTTCACTCTCAACCTCTGTATGTCTGGATGATACTCTATCTTATGCTTTCCCTCCTGTGTAGGCATGAGAGTACATACTGCTGCTCACTCAATGTCATTATGTCTGGATAACCTCTCCATCCGTCTGAAGGAAATAGTCTTGATGGCTCTCAAAATGTGTTGTTTCCCATCCACCTCAAACTTAATCTCCATGTCCTTCAATCTGAAGGTGACCTCTCCCAATGAGTGCAACCACTTCATCCAAAGAAAAATATCTAGATCACCCATGTTGAAAACATGGTAGTCCGCCTTGAACTCATAGTTTTTCAGGTGTAAGGGAAAATCTCTAACCATCCTGTTACACTTAGGAGTGTAACCATCAACAACCTATACTCGTAAACCCTCAAACTCCTCAGTCACAATACCATGCCTCTCAAAAAATGTGCATCAATGAAATTATGTGTAGCACCTTTATCGACCAAAGTAATAACCCTCTACCCGGCTAAAACTCCACACAGTCTGAAAGATCCCTCCTGCTGAATGCTAGACAAGCGTTCCTTATGTAGGTGCAACGTTGACTCCTCCTTAGGCTCTGAAGCCTCTGCCTCCACCTCGGGCCCTGCATCACTATGATCATCCTCATGTCTAGGACTGTCAGAATCTGAACCCTCGTAGTAAGCCCACATAACCCTGTTGGCCTTCCCCTTCGGCCTCATAGGACAATCATGATCTCTATCATAAGGACCTTTGAAGAAAAAACACAGTTTCTTCCTGTGTAAGTCATTCAGTGTCTCCCTATCCCAAGGTGCAATAGACTTATCCTTGGTGTCACCTTTTTTCCTTTGTTCTTATCAAACTTCTTATTTTCCTTGAATGAAGAAGTGCTCCTGGAGGTGAATCTGCTGGAGGGTGCTGTGAGCTCCATGCTCTGTGCCTTCCTCATAGCCTCCTGTAATGAAGGGGGATCGAATGCCTTGATCAAACCCTTTAGAGGTTCAGACAACCCCTCTATGAATAGTATAACCAACCTCCTCTTAGACACATCCTTTACCATCACTGATAATCTCTGAAACTCATTGATGTAGTCCTCCAAACTGTCTGTCTGTCTCAGCTGTGCAAGATCACGGAAGAAAACCTCTAGGTCTTTCTTATCAAAGCGCTATACCACTCTATCCACAAAATCCTGATAGGATGTCACCTGATTATGCTGCAATGTAACCATACCATGTGACCACTAATCATGTGTTGTGCCCTCCAAATGCAAGGTAGCATACCTAATGGCATCAATCTCCAACATAGGCTTCAGTGCCAGGAATGTGTCTAACTTATGGATCCAAGCCTGTGCTGTCATCTGCCCACTGCCATCAAAGGATGGTAATGTGAGCTTGCTAGTAGCTCGCTGCAGCTCACAGTCTTGGCCTCCTCTAGGTCTCCTATTCTACGGTTATTCCTCATGTGCTCTCTCCTCTGACTTAGGTAACGATCAAAATTCAGCATCTCACAGACATTTGGAGGTAATGCCTGCCATTCTGCATCTACAACTCTAAGTTCATCCTGAAAATCCTCTGGCATATCATCTCCCATTGCCTCCTGGGTCTCCTCTCTAAGGAAAGTAGGACGTGTAGGCCTCTTTGAAATCCATGATCTGTGTCTAGGTGCACCCTGTGAACCTATCACACTCCTGTTATCCTGCTCTAGTGTCCCTCTACCCTGTTCCTGATTTTGTCTGTCCTGTGGGTTCATGCACTCAACCAAGGTAGTCAGTGCCTACAAAGCCTGAGCCATCTGCTCTTGTCCTGTAACCATTTCTCTAAAAAATTCCCTTGTTTCCTACTCCTCATTCCTATTGTCTCTTGGTGGGCTATGCTCTTGCCTGTCACCCATGGTGTCTGGCTGTCTGTCAAAATCGTGTCCCCTGTTAAACCAAGCTCGCCTGTGAGTGTAAAATCTATGAGAGCCAACTATTGGTGGATGCATAAAATTATTACCCCCTTTAGGTTGGTAGGAAACCTCTCTGATACCACTGTAATGACCCTTACCAAATAGGCCACTAAAAACCACTAAAACTGAACTGTGAAAATTCGTCAAACACTTGGCATGCAAACTAAATACACTACTAAAAGTAAAATGCTGAGTATATGAAATTTTTGGGCAACAAATCCACTCAAATAGCTGATGTAAAATAGTGCCAATATATTCATTCAATGATAACAAAATGTTTACATATGATATTGCAATTTTTAGCTCAAAGCATTATAACATGGCACATTACAAACAAACCCTTACTGGCTGAATACATATGAGAATTTCTTGCAACTAAAAACTCAAATGAAAGAACCTAGATTGAGAAAATGTTGGAGACTGAATGCTGAAGACGAAATGATGAAAATGCAACTCCAAACTCCCTCAGACTTACTATCCGTACAACTTGCAAGTATGGCCGTACATGTACAGCCTGGTATGACTCCTGGAAAAAATAAATACTAGAAAAAAAAGTGTTGTAAATGGTATGGAAATGGTCACCCGACTCCAAGGAAGATCCTCCCAAAATATAAAAATCAAACTCCCAGCCAACTGTGAAATATGAGCAAAAATGTATGTCCAGGCTGAAAATCGAACCCTACTAGAAATGCCACAAATTGTACCAAATAAGCCCAACTTGAAGTAGCTAAATACCACCTCCAAAGTGCAACCCTTTAAAGGATATTTCACCTCCTCAGTTATGCAAATCCTTAGGATACTCCATTCCTAATGATCAAATGAAAATCTGTAGACCAAGATGGCGCCACAAATGCTCATAGAGAGAAGTAGTGTAAACACAAGTTAAGGGATGTCCAAATGAGAGACCAAGCATCTCAATTTATTCACTTTTCTAAGAAGTCACTAAGAACTTCTAGAAGCATCCATTATAAAATCTTATTATAATGCACTTTTATAAAAAAGTAACTTTACAAAATTAAAAGTGCAACTCAACTTAAAATTATAACATTTTGGCCCTGCATAACACATAATAATAAAAAGTAGGCTCGACACCATCTCTCCAAGAGAAAATAAGATCATCCAATCTCTAAATAATCATCAGAATGACTCTCTCACCAAAACCATCAGCCTACGAGAGTCCATGATAGGAAAATCCACTGAAAAATGACATGTCACTTAAGAGGGGACATGACAAAAGAGTTTCTAGAGATTTTTGTAAGGCTTCATGGTAGGTAGGTGAAGTTTGAAGAAGCTCCCATAAAGAAATCTTGGTAGGGGTATTGCACAATTGGTTTATAAAATCATAATCCATGCTAGGAAGATGGGGTGGAGGAGGAAGAATGGGTTGAGAAGGTGGTAAAGAAGTAGGATCCACCGAATTAGGTTGAGGGTTATTCTTTGTACGGTAGGTGTGAGCTATCAAATCTTGGTCATTGAAAGATTCTAAAGATTCCATAGGTTTACCTTTGATAGTAATGTGAGGACAACCTTTGATAGTCAACAAGGGTTTTGGATAAACCATGTTATTTATCTCAGCACTACAAATAGATTCACAAGAAGGAAGAAAAGAATACATCCTATGAGGAGTTGAGGGAGGATCTTGATTCTCCATAAGATCATCACTAAGAGGGAGAACATTAAGGGAATTCATATCATTATCTGCTAATGCCTCATCACTAGAAGGAATCCCAAATGGAGGTAAAGTATCTATAAAATTTTCTTCTTTCTCTAAAATGTCTACATAAGAGGAGTGTGTTTTAGAAACAGAGTCACCATCATGTATGCATATGTCGTCTATTAATATATCACCCTCTTGTATCAAGTCATCTTCAGAAGGAGGGGATAAATCAATGTCTTTATCCAAGGGTTCATCCCAAAAAGTAGAATCATCCATAATGGATTAATGAGGAAGAGAGTAATCAACATCCAAATCCAAAGGTTCATCCCAAATAGGAGGATTATCATCCCTATCAATAAAGCACATTGTAAAAGGTTTGGAAAATACTTGAAAAAACTTGTGGAACATGATAACAAATAAAGAAATGCATAGAAAATAGATCTAGATATATCCAAATGCATTCAAATGAAATGTATGATGAAAAATGTAAATGTTTTTGTATTTTTAAAGAAATTTTGTGATTTTTATTTATTTTTTACATATAAATGCAAGAACATAAAAGAAATCTACTTTTAAATGCATGTAAGATCTAACACAAGATGCAAATCTAACACCAAAAAGAAAGCGTTGTCTATCGCGGGTTCACCATTTGTAACATATAAAATGTGTAACATAAGAATATGTAACATTTGAAATATATGGAGGAAAGATAAGATATTCCTCTTCTATCCCAATATGCACAAAGGAAATATCCAAATTGATCAACCCAAAAAGGATCAATGCACAAATGAATCAATCATTTGGAAATGAGAGTAAAGAGGAAAGTCTTAAATTCCCCATTTTTTGGAAAGGAATGAATGTGTGATAGATTTAGAATGATTAAGGATTTGAATTGAAATGGAGAGAAATGCACTAACATTGAAATATTGCAGATCAAAGAATTCTATTTTCTGAGGTCTATAGACAGTTTCTGGAAAAACTTAAGCATGATCCGGAACAAAAACGCAGAGACGAACAAAACATAGAAATATTTTTCTGTTGTAATGTCATCTTATGAAAAAGGTTGACCTTGACCCACAAATGTCAACCCTTCTCTGACCTGCACAGGTCCAACAAAGAATTTGTTTGTGCCGTATGAAAGAAAGATGAAAAGGGTATCCAAATCTAGTCTCAAATCTATAGTCCTGAACCTGTACCTACAAGAAAAAGGGGTTTGTTTTTTGTGGGGGAGGGGTTTGCCTTGGTCAAACCCTGGTTTTGGAATTAACCTTAAATATATGTAATTGAAATTGTAGAAATAGACAAAGTAAATACATGAATTCACCTTGCTTGTAAGAGTCCTTGTGGCTGATTTGAATCCATGGATCCACAAGTATGCTTCAAAATGTGGAATGTATAAAGGTAGGATTTCTTCAATCTCTTGTAGATCTCCAACACCAAGTCTTGAATGGGTTCTTGAAATTGGAATAGGCTTGGAAGAAGATGGATGGAAAAATCACCAAAAGGGCACCTATGTAGCTTGAATCCTTCAATGGCCTCCAATGGATCACCTTCATAAAAATGGATGCTTGAATGGATGAATGCTTGCTTGAAATCTTTATCCTTAGCTTTCTTGGACTTCACTTGATAATGATCCTCAATTTCTCAAGGATACTTAGGCTTCCATAGAGGACATAGAGAAAATGAGGGGAGAAAGACTCTCTTTTATATGGAATTAGGGCATAATCTTCTAAGGAGGCCGACATAAGAGAATTAAATTCCCATTAAAGCATTTAACCTTACGAGAGGACCTGTATTAAATATAATTTAGGAATTGATGCTTCAGAACCTGAAATAGCCGACCTAGAAGCAGAAAACAACTTTTGCAAAGACCGACATCTGGAAACTGTGGGACCCCGGGAGCTGAACCCTGGGTCAAGGTTGAGGTCAACCTTGACCTAGGTCAAGGTCAAGGTTGACGTTGACCTAGGTCAAGGTTGAGGTTGACATAGACCAAAAAGTTCAACCCTGACCTTGAAGTCCAGAATCTCAGGTCTGCAGTCCAGAATGCAGAAATCAGGCTGGAAAGAAGTGGAAAAAGAGGTAGAACAGGGGGAAAGCCAGGTCTAACTTAGGAACCCATTCAATGTGCTTGATATGAACCCAAACCACTTACTTGAAAGGCTAAACAAGTCTACAATGGAAGCACTTCCATTTTATAACTATACAATTTCAATGGAAGAATGTGATGGTGGTGTAGTAAAATTTGGTATTAGTTCACCATTTGTAGTAAGAGGTAAAGGTTCTATCAAACTTAATGATACTACCAACTATGATGATGTTTATTGGGCTGACAAATTAAAGTATGACATGTTAAGTGTTTCTCAGTTGAATAAAATAGGTTTCAATTCGGAATTCAATAATGATGTATACAAGATCGTAGGAACATCTGGAAAGTTGATTGCTACTGGAAAATAGACTAGAGGTAACTTATTTTTATTGAAATCTACCAACAAAAATTGTTTGATTGCTAAAGTTGAAGACAACTTGCTATGACATAAGATGTTTTGTCATGTAAATTTTGATAATCTGAGAAATTTCAGCAAGCATAAATGTGTAAGAGGTTTGCCTACAGTAAGTAAGCCTCAAAATGCTATGTGTAAACAATGTCAATTGGGAAAATTAACGAGGTCTAGATTTACAAGTAAGGTCTATTCATCTCAAAAAATTCTTGACCTTGTTCACACTAACTTGTGTGGTCCAAAGAGAACAAAGAGATATTATGGAGATAAGTACTTTATCTTATATGTTGATCACTACTCAAAAATGATGTTTGTTATGTTTTTAAAGGATAAATTTGGTGCATTCTACATGTTCCAGATGTATAATGCAAGAGTTGAGAAAGAAATAGGTAAATCAATTAAATGTCTTAGAACAAATAGAGGAGGTGAGTTTACTACATCATGTGAAGAATATAGAATCAAAAGATAATTATCAGCACCTAGAACACCTCAACAAAATGGTATTGCTGAGAGAAGGAATAGATCCATAATTGATTGTGCAAGAACACTGGTGATACAAAACGAAGTGGCTCAAACATTTTGCAGAGAAGTTGTAAGTACTAATATTTATACAGTTAACAAGGTACGACTTAAAAAAGATACAACTAAAACACCTTATGAGCTGTGGTATGGTCATATTCCTAATGTCAGTTACTTTAAAAAATTTGGAAGCAAATGTTACATAAAGAAGGATGAAGAAAATGGAAAATTTGATTCTAAAAGTGATGAAGGAATATTTCTTGGCTATTCTACAAGAAGAAAACCATATATGTGTTTGATCAAGAATAATAGAAAGATGATTGAAAGTGTAAATGTTAGAATTGATGAATTTTCTTAAAAGGAATGAGGAAGATAGCAAGAAGGAAATAAAAGAGTATATGACAGATTTATTTATGTTCAACCGGTGGAGTCAGAAATAATACCACATACAACTGAAGTGTTGAATTAAGAACAACCAGTGAATAATGAGGAAGGAAACCATAGGATATAAGTGGTACTCCCAAGGTATGTGAAACTAAATCATGAACAAGATTAGATCATTGGTGACAAAAATGATGGAATAATGACAAGGAGGAAGGTGGGAGAAAGCACTTGTCTGATATCTGAACGTGAACCTAAAACTGTAAAAGATGCTTTGGATAATGAATATTGGAATATGGCTATGAGGGAAGAGTTATAAAAAATAGAAAAGAATAACACTTTGAATTTAGTTCCTGGGCCTATTGACAAGAATGTTATAGGTAATAAATGGATTTTTCAGGAATAACTTGAATGACAAAGGAGAGGTGATCAGAAACAAGGCAATACTAGTTTGAAAAGGTTATGCACAAGAAGAGGGACTAGACTGTGGAGAAAATTTTGCACTTATTGCAAGACTTGAAGGTGTAAGGATATTTTTAGCATATGCTTCTTATAGAGGATTTAAGGTATATCAAATGGATGTAAAATATTCTTTTGTGAATGGTGTGTTAGAAGAGGAAGTATACATTGAACAAATTGAAGGATTTGCAAAGGAAAAAGGTAAAGATATGGTATGTAAAATGCATAATGATTTTTATGGTTTTAAGAAAGCTCCAAGAAATATTTAAAGAATATCTTATTAATATTGGTTTTACAAGAAATATTGACAATAGCAATGTTTATCTAAAATCTGAAAGTAAAGACAAAACGTTGATTGCCAAATTTTTTGTTGATGATATTAACATTTTGAGGAAATGAAGCACTGAGCAAGTCATTCATAGCGGAAATGAGGAAGGAATTTGAAATGTCTATGATAGGAGAAATAAAATCCTTTAATGGACTTCAAATACAATAGAAGAAGAATGGTATATACATAAGTCAATCAAAATATGTGAAGGAGACTCTCAAAAACTTTTGGCATGGAAGATTCAAAACTAGTGGGAACACCTATGGTCACAAGCTACAAGTTATCTAAGGAGGATGAATAAAAAGAGGTAAATGCAACTCTGTATAGATCCATGATCAGTAAACTAGAGTATGTTGTACACATTAGACCAGATATTTCTCATGTTGTTGGCATTGTTGCAAGGTTTTCATCAAATCCAAAGGACTCGCATTTGGATGCAGTAAAGAGGATCTTCAGATATCTCAAAGGAACTAAAGATTATAGTTTATGGTACAATAAGGATGGAAAATTGTCATTGAATGTATTTATTGATGTAGATTGGGAAAGAAATGTTGATGAGTGGTGGAGCATTCTTTCTTGGTTAAAGATTAGTCTCCTAGACTAGTAAGAAACAAAATTGTATCTCTCAATCTATTGCAAAAGAAGAATATGTTGTTGTTGTTCTTAACTATCAACAAGCGGTATGGGTAAAAAAAATTATTGAAGGAATTCATGAGAAGGTAATAGAACCTATTATTATATATTATGATAACACAAGTGCAATAAATATTTCCAAGAATCTAGTGATGGACACGAAGACAAAACACATTGCAATAAAATGTCATTTTCTAAGAGAGAAAATACAAGAGAAAGAGGTAAGCCTTAATTATGTGTCTACTAAAGACCAAGTTGCTACTATATTCACCAAGTCGTTACCAAAAGATACCTTTGAATATCTTAGAGGTAGATTGAGGGTCATTCCCTTATCTGAAGTTAATTAGAGGATGATGTTAATAACATCAGTTTACATGTGTTTATTGTAATATCACATTTATAAATTGATGTAGGGATGAACAAATCCTAAAGGGGAGAAGTCTTACGTTTGATACCGAAATGGTACAATGAGAAATGAACATGCAAGATTTAGTAAACTATACTCAGAGGTGGCTGAATGATTTGACACCTTTTGCATTTTTTTCAAAGGGGGATATTATATGTAAGGGAGAATATATGTAAGGGGGAGAATATGTATGGACTTCCCACATGGGGAGATATGTATTTTATTCATAGTGGAAGATCAGAGGAAAAGATAGAAGTGGAAACATTTTGTAGAAATTAGAAGAAGCTATGAGGACAAAAGTGATGTTGATAAGAGTGTTTCCATCAATGCGAAAGGGGGAGATTGTTAGCATAACTGATGTAGTCATGCTAAGTGAAGCATTGATAAAGATTGGTATAGATTTGATGACATGAAAATTAGATATTTGGTTGGCATTGATGTCAACAACTTGACTTATTATTTTCAGTATATTACCTGATATTGTCTAAGTGAATCATGGGTTGCGGTATGTTTCTATTCTTATAGAAGGTTATATCATGTGCGTTAATGATAAATTTTCCATCATGATGTTTGAAATGCAGAATTAAGTTAGTTTTGTTGTAATGAACTCAAACTAGGTAATTGCTAAAGCAGTCAGTGATAGAGGGTAAATGATTTTATTGTTGTTTTAGATATATGAATTATTTCATTGAGCGATCATAGGATATAGTTTTATACATTGTCAAGATACTATATGTATGTGCGTGAATCATAATTTTTACCAGTACTACTAGTTTAATTGACTGGAAGTGATGTTAACAGAATGAACAGGTGAACAAGACAAGTTTTTTGAAGAGGCTATGAAGATTTGTCAATTGGTGATGAAATTCGTTATAACCAAAGGGTAATGATTATCGTAATGTAGAAAGTTAGTTTCGTCATTTGTGGACTTACTTGACAACACATTGATCTAGGGGTATGTTTGAGAAAAATTATTTTGGAAGCTTCTTTTTTTAATCAAAAGAGGTTTTTGAAAGTGTTCAACAACCAAGTTAAAATCGATGAGCAAGACTACGCAGTCAGAGGAAATTGTTTGATGAGTATCTAGATGTATCATCTTAAAATGGACAAACTCCATGTTGAGATCTTTTATCTCTCCCTAGTAGGTTTTTTTTCTCCTGATTCAGACACTTTCATGCTTCCATGGAGTTTCATGTGCTTATGTGCCTATTCTGCCCCTCTTTCCTCCTTTTCTCTCTATTTTTTTAGATGAACACATTTCCCGAGGTCTTGACCCTCAGGGTCAAGGTCGACCTTCACCCTGACCTAGGACAAGGTCAACCTCAACCTTGACCTAGGTCAGGATCGACCTCGACCTTGACCCTAGGGTCTACTGTCCTTGGGGTTGGGTCTGAGTTTTGGGGTTTCATCAAAATTTCATCTTTTCCCTCTTTGGGGCCACTATTTCTTGAGTTAAGTGTCGAATTCTCAAATTAATAATTGAGGTGGACCTTTCTCGAGCTCTGTGTAGGATTCCTAATTTATTATTTGAGACTAGCCTTCCTCGAGTTTTGTGCCTAATGCTAAAATTAACTTTGGGGTTATCCTTACCTCAAATTTTGTGACAAGGCTTTTAAATTATTATTTTTATTTCTACCTTAAGGGTGGACCCCTTCTAGACTTTTATCTCAAGACCTTAATTGGATATCTTCTCCATGTGTACCTCTCTAGAGTTTTTTTCCATGGTCCCTTAATTGTTCCTAGAACTTAATTTAATTTCCTCTCCATGTGCACCTCTCTAGAGTTTTGTGCCATGCACCCTTAATTATTATTTTCTATGTTGGCCATTTCTGGAGTTTAGTGCCATATTTGGAATTAATATTTCCTCTATGTTTGCCTCTCTAGGAGTTTGTTCTCAAGATCACTATAAAAGAAGGGCTTTCCTCTCTCATTTTTCCTCCTGGGAAATCCATTATTATTTACCAGTTATCAAGCAATCTCAAGATCTCTCAAGCATTCAAGACTTCTACATTCTTCGTCTTTCATCCTCAATTCAAGTACATGAGAACATTTAATTCCATGGAGCCATGAATTGGTATGGTAGATCAACTACATACTCTTTTACAATGTTCAAACAGCTTCAAGTATTCATCTTTAGGGATCCATATTCAAATCCACCACAAGGGTTTCTATACAAGCAAGGTGAATTTGTTCATTTACTTTGTTTATCTCTACAATTTCAATTCTATTATAAGGTAAATTCCAAAACAAGGGTTTGACCAAGGAAAACCCCTCCCCCAACAAATAAAACCATTTTTCTTGCAGGTAGAGGTATGAAGCTATGAATTATAGAGTAGATCCAGATACCCTTTTCGGCAAACTTTCAAGATCTGTGAATAGAATTCTGCTAGAGCAGTGCATGTCAAGGTTGAAATTAAGGGGTCAAGGTTGACCTATAATTTTTAGATATCTAAATTCGTTGTTTCAAGAGTTGCAGAGAATACTTGGATACCCTTTTTGGGAACCTTTTGGGAACCGCAAACAGAATTTCTGTTGGAGTAGTGCAGGTCAAGGTCGACATAAAGGGGTCAAGGTTGACCTGCATCTAGGTCAAGGATGACCTGGAATAGAAAAGTAAAATATTTCTAGGTTTTTTCAATCTCACGGATTGATTTCAGGATCACGGAAATCAATAGTTTTTGAGACCATTTGACAAGGTTTTCAGAAAATTCTTTTTCAGAGATATTAGTATTCTAGATTTACTTTTCAAATATTAGTATTCTAGATTTACTTTTCAAATATTCTCAATTTCTCTTTCCTAAACCCTCTCTTTGTAGAGGTGAGGGAGAAGTTAACCCAAGCCATTTATCTCCTTTGTATAGATTACGAATCGATACTTACCTTTGTGTTAATAGGGTCTCATTGGAGGATAAATCTTTGTATTCTTCCTCTTCTTTGTATAGAGTGTGGATCCATTTTTTCACTCTATACACTAGATATATTTGATCTTACCTAGGATGATCTAAATCATTCATATATGAGATCTAGGGTTTGTTGTAAGTCGGTCGAAGTAATTCTATAAAGATGAACAAATTAAGAAGAACAAAAAGAGGAGAAGGAAGATGATTGCAAATTGAAGAAGGATTTGAGGATAGATGAAGTAATGGAATCAAGTGTGGTCGATCTCAAAAAGAATATACATTATGGTAATGTATTTCAAAGCTTAAAATGATCTGACCATGCAGAGGTAGTGTAATTTTCACAAATCATTCAATAAGTTTCTTTCTAATAATTGTAACAAGAAAATTCCCTAAGAGGGTAGATCCTAATAGATCTTTATTGTAAATTATCTAACAAGGTGGAACACTAGATTTTTTTATAAAAATATCCTAACAGGTCTTAGGCAAATCCCTTAACACGGTAACACCTAATAGTGTTTTGTAAACCTTTAATAGGATAAGCTCCTCACAATGCGTATTAGAGAAGAGTACAAATTAAGTGGATATCATCTTACTATTAACTAACAGATGGTAATGATGGTGAAGACCGAGTTCAGAGGAACAAAAGAAACTAGAATCGTTAGATCAATTATTATTTTGTCATTGATGTCAAGTAATTTATTTTTGGTTTATATTAAGTTGTCATATTATTCTGAGATGAAGTTAATTGGGCAGATGAAAAAGCTCAGACAATGATAAGATAATATTGGTATAATTATTTTTCTATTTAACATTTGATGTTGTTAACTTGTTATAGGAAGAAAGGTCAAGTCAGTAAAGGGAACAAGCCTAGTTACTGATCAGTGATAATTTTTTTGATAAAGTAAAGTGTTAGTCAATCAAGAAAGTAAAGTCAATCACCAAGCAAAGTTGACAACTGAGCAGAGGTATGTTACTGAGCAAGGTTCGTAACCAAGTATTGACACCGAGTGAAGATGTTCACCAAGTCACCGAGTGTGGAAAAATGTTTGAATTTGAGGATAAGAATGCATTTAATGTAATGTTACAAAGATCTAGAAGATGCTAAGAATGAAGATGAATTTTATTATAGAGATCTATAGTCATAATATTTCAAAGTTAAAATATGAGATGTAGATAAAGCGGCAAAAGGGAAGTTGTGAGTTCCAAGAAGAATTTAAGTCACGAGGTAAAAGTTAACTGCTTAACTGATTTGAAAATACATTGAATCAATTCAAAATGATGATCTAATGGATGAGAGAAAATATAGGAAAACCTAATCAAGTATATTAAGAAGAAAACCTAAGGCCTATATATTGATGAGCTTGTATGGTTACAAGAGAGAAGCTAGAAAATTGAAGAGCTGTCGAGTTGAAGTGTGGTCAACCTACCAAGTGAAGTTGAGAAGAGAAAAGTGGTGAATATAAAGTCCAAAGAAGAGACTAATGAGTTGTTGATGTCAGTAATGAAAGGCAACACATAAGGGATCTGATCAAGCAAAGAGGTAGTTGCAGAAACACATATCAAATAATTACACTTTTGCTTTTTAACCTTTGTAACAAAAAATATCTTAACAAGTGGATCTAATAAGTCCTTTTGTAAATCCTTGAGAAAGGTAACATTATAGGATGAATGTTTAAGTCCTTTGACCAGGCTACTCCTAACAAGGTGAAGATATTAACAAATATAAGGTAAATCCCCTAATAGGATCATATATAAAAAGTATTCATTGTAATCATTAATAGGATTGGATCTTAACCGAGCAATAGTTTTAAGAGTGAGCTAGAGGATATATATGCTGACGATGAAAAGAATGAAGGTGGGTTTGAATATTTATTAGCTAGGAGACTACAGAGAGGTAAAGGAAAGTACTAAGGGAAGCTACCTTTGAAGTATTTTAATTGCAATACACCTCCAACAAAAAATTAGTAGTCCTCTAGTGGTGGGTACAACGGGTACTCTAGGACTACATGTTCATAGTACTCTAGACCGTTAGGTGTGTAGGTTTGAGAACATGGATCATGTTACACTTGTGGTGCCATGGGGCACATTGCTAGAGAATTTCCTCATGGAGGAAGTGGGAGACCTTCTATGTCTGAGCCTACAGTTGGAGACATGGACAAGGCCCATAGAGTTTTTGCAATGCTCGATAACCGCCAAGAAAAGTACCATGTTACTATTATTGAGGCCACAAGTAGGATTAGAGGTAGTGATGTTTCTCTTTTATTTGATACAAAATCTACTAACTTGTTTGTTTCTCCATCAGTTATGGAGCTTTGCAGGCTAGTGGTAGCTAGGAAAGATGCTATTTGGGAGGTTGAGTTATCCTCAGGAGCTAGAGTTTTTGTTAATTTGATGGTTAGATATTTCCCTATTCAAATTGGTGGCATAACCATCATATAAGACCTTAGAGTTACTCCTCTTGGGTACTACGGTCTAGTACTTGGAATGGATTGGCTATATGGCCATAAGGCCAAGTTAGATTGTTGACAAAAAGAAGTGCGAATGTTTGGATGATGATGGCATTGCTACAATTACTTAGGATTCTAGAGAGTTGTATCCCTTCATGTGATTTCCGCTATGCAACTAAAGTGGTTCATGCGAAAGGGATGTCAGTTATATTTTATCACCATAAATGATAGTGATGATGAGGCAGAGAAGGACCCCTCACTTGTTGACCATTCCATTATGTAGGATTTTGCAGATGTGTTTCCATCAGAGCTTCTTGGTATGCCTCCTCCAAGGGTAGTTGAGTTCCACATAGATCTTGTACTAGGAGTAGAGCCAGTATCCAGAGAACCTTCTAGGATGACCACTAATGAGCTTAATGAGCTCAAGTTATAGCTTGAGGAACTGTTAGAGAAAGGATACATTCATCCTAGTGTTTTTTACTTGGGGCTCACAAATTATTGTCATAAAGAAGAAAGATGGATCTCTTAGGTTGTGTATGGATTACCGATAGTTGAATAAAGTAACCATCAAGAATTTGTATCCACCTCCTAGGATCGATGACCTGTTTGATCAGCTATAGGGTACCTGAGTGTTCTCAAAGATAGACTTCAATTCAAGATATCACCAGTTGAGGATAGTGGATAGTGATATCTACAAGACCAATTTTTCAACTAGATATGACCACTACAAGTTCACTGCGGTTCCATTTGGTATCACAAATGCTCATGTTGTATTCATGACTCTCATAAACGGACTAGTCCATACATTCTTTGACAATTTTTTTGTGGTGTTTCTTGATGATATTATAATCTATTCTAAGGATGAGAAAGATAATGAAGAGTACTTGAGACAAGTCTTACAGTGCTTAAGGGACAATCAGCTATTCGACAGTTTGTCAATGTGTGCATTTTTTATAGCAGAGGTCAAGTATTTGGGGCATGTGATATCTGATGATGGGATCTCAATAGACCCATCAAAGATAGATTTCATTATGGATTGGTCAGCACCTACTACTATGACTAAGGCTAGAATTTTTGTTGGTCTAGCCAGTCACTATAGATAGTTCGTTGAAGGGTTCTCTCAAGTGGAACATCCCATCACTTCTATTAAGTGAAAGGGAAAGATGTTTGAGTGGACTGAGAAGTGTGATAGACAATTCTAAAAGCTCAAGAGAGAAATTACTAGTGCACCCATTCTTACTATGCCAAAGCCTTCAACAAACTTTGTGATTTTCACAGATACTTCTTTGGAAGATTTAGGAGCAGTGCTTATGTAGAGTGGGTGAGCTATAGCCTACGATTCCATGAAACTAAAGACTCATGAGCTCAACTAACCTACTCATGATCTTGAGCTTGAAGCAATGGTGCATGCCTTAGTGAGATGATGACATTTCCTCTTAGAACATCAGTTAAAGCTTCATTCATACCATCAAAGTCTTCAGTACATCTTCACTCAGTCAAACCTTAATGCTCGACAAAAGAGATGGATGTAGTTCTTATGTGAATATGATTTGATATTCATTAAATCAAGCGGAAAGAGAACGTTGTTGCAGATGCATTGAGTAGGAGACAACATGAGCTTTCTTCTATGTCTACATGCACATATTTGTGGGATCACATTATTCATCACATGCATGAGGCTGAGATGTATGTAGAAGTTAGTGAGTTGATTCGATCTTAGAGGCCCCTTGAGTATTCTTTCAAGTCTGATGGACTCTTACATCATAAAGGAAACATCTATATACCTTCTTCCAAAGGATTGTGTGAGTTGGTGATGCTAGAGACTCATATAGGTACTTATGCAGCACATCCTAGAGTTAGGAAGATGCATGCCAATTTGAGGCAGTTGTATCATTGGCCCAACATGAGATTGTAGATTGGTGAGATGGTATCTAGGTGCCTAGAATCTGAGAGGGTGAAGGTGGAACACCACCATCCAGGTGGTCTTCTTCACCCTCATGAGATACCAGTGTGGAAGTGGGACCCCATTTCAATGGACTTCATAGTTGGTCTTCCTATTTCATCTTGTCGTCATGATGCCATCATGGTGATAGTTGAAAAGTTGACCAAAGTGGCTCACTTTTCACCCATGCATACTACCTTTACCGCACCATCCATAGCATAGGTGTTTTTGCAAGATATAGTAAGAATTCATGGAATGCCTTGTAATATAATCTCGGATCGAGAATCTCTCTTCACGTCATCCTTTTGGAGAGAATTTTAGGAAGCTATAGGCACAAGGCACAATTTATGTACAACCTACCACCTTGAGATAGATGGACAGACTGAAAGGGTCAATCAGGTGTTGGAAGATTTCTACGCATGTATGTGATAGACCATCAAACCTAGTGGGAGGAATACCTTCATCTAGTAGAGTTTTCCTATAACAATGAGCACCATTCAGCCTTTGGTATGCCTCCCTACCAGGCTCTTCATGGTAGACCTTGAAGGACCCCACTAGGTTGGGATAGGATTGAGGATAGAGTTTATGTTGGTCCTGAGATAGTAAGAGATATGGAGCAATAGGTGACTTTGATTAGGCAGTGTCTCAATTAGGCTTAGGATAGACATAAGAAGTATGCAGATGTTAAGAGGATAGATCAAGCTTATTTGGTGGGAGACAAAGTCTTCTTGAGAGTGTGACTACAAAAGAGTCCAATCCATTTTGGAAAGGGCTCTAAGCATGCACCTCTATTTGTTGGAGCTTTTGAGATCCTTGAGAGGATAGGACCTATTTCTTACCGTTTATCCTTGCCACCTAACCTGTCATGCATCCATGATGTGTTTCATGTTTCATTCTTACAAAAGTATATATATGATGAGTCTCTTGTGATAGATTGGGATTACTTTCAGGTGGAGCCCATTCATATATTGGCTCGGTGGACGTTGGGCCTTCAAGGCTGAGAGCTGGATTGGGTTAGGGTCTAGTGGGATTGTTATGATGAGGTTACAACTTCATGTGAGGATACAGCATAGATGAAGTCATAGTTCCCCCACTTCTTTGATTAACTCTAGGAGGATGTTCATGCCTAGAGGGGGTCGATGTGATGCCTACCCGAGTCTGTCATAGATTAGAATTGCATTTATTTTATATACCCTACAGTTGATACTAATGTTTTTTTATAGTTGGACAATTTGGGACACATGTATTACTTTATGGATCTGTTGAATCCTTTAGTTATATACAACACCTAATTATGTAATCAGGGAACCTATGTGATACTTTATGTTAGTAATGTTGTTTTCAGTTTATGATTTAGTTTTGTTGATGCATTACATTGAATTAGTATGAGGATGTTATCCTAATGAAAAATGGTTTAGGGAAATCATATTATGCTTATTTGAATAAATATCATGTTTAAACTTTAAAGAGTTATTGTTCAATGCAAATTGTAAGTGCATGATAAATTTTGTTATGGTTTATATGATCTTATTTTGGACCTACTAATGTGTGCAATAAGTATGCAGGAAAGTTGACCATGGTTCTAAAAATGGGGATCTAGAATTGAACCTATGTGAGTTTCATGTATAATAAGGTTCTATCTAGATGCAGAGATATTAACCTTGTTGTTTAGTCTTTTATATGTGAAACTAACTTGTTTGATTTCATTTGAATTCAGTAAATGTTTTGTTAATTAAGTCATGCCTTTTTTTAAATGTGTTGTGTCAATTTTGACAAATGTAAGTGATTATGTGCTAGCATGACTAGTAAATGTAACTAGAGGGTTACTTAGTGTAGTACCCAAACTTACCATGAGTTAGGAAGATTTCAGATGTGTCTTCTTGAGTGGAAATTCGTGAGTTAACTTTGGGTAGATTTTAGGAGGGTCTTTTGGGTTCCCATAAGGTAACTAGGATCAAAACTAACTACCCCACTTGGTAACTTATGGTTTAGGGGTCATTTTCAACCCATTAAGAGCCTTTAAACTCATTTATGACATCCCTAAAGTCATCATTTTGAAGAGTGGAGAGTTTGGAGATTTGGAAAACTTTGTTTAAGCCATCCCCTCTTTCCTTCTTTGCATTTAACTCCATTTATGGAGAAGGGATGCAAGTGGGAGATAGGATGGGTTAGGGTCTCTTAGTCATTAACGATATCTTGATATTTTAGGGAGAAGGACTTTGTAGGGAAGAGTTTAGTGGGAGCTTGGGTTGTTAACCCACTCTATACTTTTAGAGATAAGATGATTTTTGAAGGAGGAATTCTTGAGAAGGAAGAGGATTGGAAGGAAAGTCTATCCACAAGCCACCATTTGTTTTTCATAGCTTAGATTCAGGTAGGCTTCTTAGAGTAGAGTAGTTTTGAATTTTCTTTATGCATGTAAAAGATTAGAGCTCCATTAATGGATTATTGTGTGTATTTATTTACTCCAAGTATGTTTCTTTAAATTCATGATTATGTTGTGTTTCATTTTGTGCTTATACTTATTTTGGGAGTCTTCAAGGAGCACTCGCCTTCAAGGGGTGATAGGTTGAGACACTAGGTAGTGTAGAGTCTCCCATGTGTGGAGGATAGACATGGGTGTTTTGGTCCCCAATATGGCAAGCAAGCCTGAGGACACCATAGGGTCATAAGGATAAGTTTCGATGACAGAAATAAATCATATTTATATCTTGAGGAAGTTGGTGTGTTCAAGGACATGTGTGGATTGCTTTCATTTTTTTGTGCTTTGGCTTCTCCTCCTGAGTTTTTCCACTGTCACCTCATTTTTGAGAAGGCCTCTTGGAGACCTTCTTGTTGTTAAGCCATGGGAGTAGGTTTTCTGTTGAGTTGTTGGTTGTGTAAGTTTTGTCTTTTACTGTTTGTTCCCCATTCAGTTTTGGATCCCCAAGCTCGGGGGTGGCCTTGTAAAGGCCTAGGTTTGGAGGTGAGACTCCATGGTCAACCGTATCTTACCACAGGTCTTCAGATGGAGCATGGAGGGCTTGTGAGAATTCTTGAGTTTTTAGAAACCTACAAGAATCAGGGATTTCACGGTTGTATTCCACCCTTGTAGTTTGAGGTTTCATCTTTGTATTTCTTTTAAGGCTTTACAAAGAGGGATATATGTTAAAGCTTGTAAACATGGATCTTTGTTATGTATATTGAGAGGAAATTTTATTAATTTTTTTGCATTGTATTTTATACTACTTAAAAAGTTTCAATATAATGCATAAAGAATCTTGGAATATAAATAAATGATTACTTTTTACATTAATATTTTAGTGAGAAATTGTCTCAGTGAAGAAATAACAGAGCTATGGAGGTGAATTTCTCACTGTCAATGATTGGGAAGACTCCCGCCTTTGATTCGCATATCACAACAAATAGGCTGAGCCATATCTTCAATGGTGAAGGCGATGATATCTGGTCAGCCATCAGAGAAATATTGGGGGAGCATTTCTTGCAAAAGGGCTGGAGGCCAAGAATCAATTTGGATATTTCATCCATGTTTGTTTCCCTGGCACTCATGATCGTTTATTCAAAAGCAGAGGTTAGGAGCGTTATCAGTCAGCGTATGGTTGTGAAATGGGTCGGCGGTGTTGAAGAAATCATCGAACAGGCTGAGGTGGGACTGGGGCTACGTATGGGTGATGAGCCTTTTCGCATGGTGGGTAGGGGAAGTCGTGGGTTGCAACCGCTGGTCATTTGGTCGACGGAGATCCTAGAAGATGTACACTTGGCTCGAGCTTTGGCGGGATGGAAGGATTTGTTGAAGGCATTGGAGCGGAGCAAAGCGGAGGCAGAAAGGGAGACGTATGTTCCCGAGGACTGATAAATGAAGAAAACACCCATCAAGTCCATTGCGGCACTTGACATTGATGGCATGCCAATGACCCAAAGGCAAATCCCGGTCACTCGATGGGGTGCAAGGCTAGGGCAACCAGGGAAGCCAGAGCAGAACTGAACACGAAGGGCAACATGAAAGTTGCTGGTGGCGACCATCCCAGAGTTGGAGATCTGGTTGATAGGTGGGGTGCGTTCGCTAACTTCACCCAAGGAGACGCAGCTAAATGGTTTCCTTAGTCGAAGTTTGGGATGTCTTTTTTGGTCGATCCTTTCCCTTCTGTAGACTTCTATTAATAGAGGTCATTTTGTTCTATCATATAATATTGTAATACGGACATAGTTGTCTCGCTTCGAGCTAGTATGAGTTGTTTTATTTTGGATTGTAATGCCTAAATGGCCAATATGTAATCGTTTTCTAAATGAATACAAACTATTATCACCGATCAAAAAAAAAAAATTTAGTGAGTAAAATAAAAGTTAGAATATAATGGTTGAAGGAAATATTTGTGATTATATGTCAAATCATAACTCTTAGCCTTAAAGAAAATCTTTAAAAGTGTTTTATTTTAATTAAGTGGAGAATTTGTTCATTTCTATATTCTCTATAAAAATTAAGATGCAACTATACCTAGATAGAATAGGGTGTTCAAATACCTCTTATTTAATATTGCATATTAAAATTATAGTGTAAAAAAAAGAGAAGAAAATATAAGTACTATTTGTTAAAATAATTAACTTAAATGATCATTATATTGTTTATAAAGTTTATGCAATGGCAAGTCACAATATTTCAGGCTAGAACTACTATTCAAATAAATAAAATAGACTTTAACCATTTATTTGAATTCAAGACCTTATAGATGATTAGTATAATTATATTCTTTTACAAAATACACTATGCACATCCCATATTAGTTTATCTTATCAATGCCCACCTCTTTATATATATATATATATATATATATTTGCAACGATATGATAGTTTTATATTTTTTTACCCTAGCGAAGCTCTATTTTCATTTTGGAAGAGGGAAGATAGTATGTGAAGGGCGGGAGTGCTGAAAGCCTTACTCGACACCCCGTCTTTCCCCTCTTCTCAGCCTTCGCGGATCCTCCGTGGAGAGAAGTGGGAAGGGATGGGTGACATGGTTTGCGGGGAGATGACGGTGAGCTGCGCTGCCTCTCCCACTTCACTGTTCTCCCTCCCCAAACCCTGGCTTGCCCTGCTAGGAGATAAATGTCGCTCGGCCCCATGCGGCTCCCCTTCTGATTTCCCCTCCTCTGTTTTCCTTCCCTGCTACGGCGTCGCTGTCGAGATGCCCGACACCACCTCTCCCTCTCTTCTCCGCCTAAAGCGACCATTCCGCCGCCTGGCGGCCACCACCCGCTCGCCTCTTCCTCCTCCCTTGCCATGATCGAACCCATGATCGAACCCTTCTCTCTGGAGAGATAAAATAAATAAAAATAAACACAAAGATATTTTTATTAATAACATTCTTGCATATCAAAATAATAAAATAAATGTTAGGGAGTAGTACTCAAATTGTAAATAGGATAGAGATGTATTTATATCTAGATTTTATTTAAAGATTAGATTTGGGTAGCTTCGAATTGGATTTCAAATTTTGTTTCATTAGAGTTTTTTTAGTTGTAAAGGTTGAATTTGCCATTGAATTGTCTAGAAGGAATTATTAACTAAATAAATTACTAGTCCTTGCACCAAAATAGGTGGAAGGGTTAGTCGATAGGAAGAAATATAATTTTTATAATTAAGAAAGTTAAATAGTTACAAATACACATCATTTCTTAGATTTCTTCAACTTTACAAATTGATTTTTCCATTTGTTCTATATGATTTTCATTGCATATTTGTCATAAATGTTTGTTGCTTGTTTGTTTGTCATAAATGTAAAGGAAATTGGAAAAAAGAACATGAGGGATAAAAATTGAAGCAGTGAAGTGAACAATTGATATAAAAAATCATGTATTTATTATATAATTAATTATGTAATTGAAAACTAATTTCTAAATATAGAATAGTATACAATAATATAGGTGGAAGAATCTTATGGAGACATTCTTTTATTGGTTTGCTAGACAATTTGGCATTATTTTGAATTCATTCCCTTCAACACATTCATGCACAAATTTTCTGAATTTGGGTTAAGGCTTTGTGCCTTTTTAATTTCAATTTATCCCCTTAGCCACATCCATCACACAATTACATAGGCAATCAATTTTTTTAGGTTGAAATTTTCTATCCAAAATTCAGTTCTCTGGGTAGAAATTTGAAAAACAAAAAGACGCAAATGGCTGAAATTTCTATCCAGTTACAATTTTTTTGATTTTGAGTTAATTTGATTTGTGCCTCTTTATTTTCAAATTTTCCCCTACACCATACTCATGCACATAATTACACAGAAATTAACTTTTGAGGTTGAAATTTTTTTTTTTATGCAAATTCCAGTTCTATGTGTAGAAGTCTGAAAAGAAAAAGACTAAACTAGTAGAAAATTATATTTCATGTATACGCAGTTATTTTTTTTTTCAATTTGAGTTAAGGCTATGTGCCTCACATTTACATCGCTCTGATTTTTTTTCTTCTTGGATTAATCATTATATTATAAGAGTAGTAAATTTTGAGATTTATAAGCTAGTTTTGGGAATAAATTTGGTCGCAGGTGAGTTCCGAGTTTACATCCCATGAGGGGGATTGATCGTTAAAATTGTTCAAGGACTCAAAAAGGAAATGGGTGTTGGAAAAGAATGGTGATGAAGGGTATAACCCTTAAATGGGTGTTGGAAAAGAATGGTGATGTAGGGGATAGCCCTGGAGATTCGAACACCTGACCTATGCTAGATTCAAGGTCAAACCAAGTTATGCCATACTGTGAATTCCCAAAGAAATCTGTTGCAATGTCACTGTAATCCCACAAGTTCTGAATTGATGGGTTCTCAATTTTGTAGGGGATTTCTGTGAATGAAATTTTTTCGCTTGCTAGAATTCTTCGTCCTTAGAAGCGTTAATTAAGACTATTGTTTCAGAGCTTTCAGGTTCTTTTATTATTTGTGTTGGTTTTCATGGAGGATTTGCTTATGTTTGTCTTCATTGGAAGAGAATTTGTATGCTTCTGCTATGTCTATAATACATGCAACATCGTTAAGATACTCCACTATTTTTTGTTAATATGTTTGTCTTGGCATGTTATTAACATAGTAAAAGTAACTTTCATAGCTACCTAGTCTTCACACTCCAATACACCAAACAATTAATATTAAATTATTAATTATATTTTCTAGATTTATGTTAATTTTGAATTCTAAATGCCTTGTTGAGTCAGATGTGGAAAACATAGAATTGGAAAAGCTTCCAGTTTTTGCTATTGTTTCAAGAGAAGTTTGCCTTTTATTTTATTGTTTGTTAGAAGTAGATTTTACTAGGAGATAAACAAGAGCTAAAAAAATCAATCAAAGCATGTTAACATATAAAAACTAGAGGAAACCCCACATATCAGAAATATGATTTACAAATCATAAAGTGGGAATCAAAGACCATACAATTATATCCAGACATGATTATGTGTACCTATAAAAATCTTAAATCTTAAATAAAGTAGGCACGTTACTATAAATCTGCTCTCTAAGACTGCAAAACTTGCTGAGAATCGAATTCATGCCCCTCAATCTTTTGTAAACTAAATCCAAAATAACATGTCGATTCAATTTGTTTGAACCCTTGTATTCTCCAAAGATAGTTGAATAAAAGCAATATTCAACATCGATAAAACAACTGTCTCACAAATGAAAATCGCAGAACGTTGAGATCATACCAATATGTTATTTCTCCGGTGGGCTTGAATATGTGAACTGCTTGTCCCAAGGACTGAAGAATGTTGATATAGTGTCCATCCAACATTAATTTGCTTGGAAACTTACTCTCTGACATTTCCTTCAGTCCAGACTGTGAAGAACAACATTCCTGCACCTCTAAGACAAATTTTGCCCTCTTTTCTGCCACGCATCGAAACTAGAGTTTCTAGAAGCTGCCATCCATGTTCACTACGGAGACACTGAATGTGATCTCTGTGCCAAGGGTGGTAACCTCTGCCCCCTGTGATGCATAGATGCATGGCGAGCCCTGTCTGGGGTGCTGGAGCGCTAGAAATTTTCAGAGTTTCTAGTGTGTAATAGTGGCCTTGGTTCGGATGCTACAGAGGAATCCAACTTTGATCCTTCTTCTAGCCTGGATGTGTTACAGCCAAGCAATTTAGACATCTCTTCTTTGAGGTGGGCATGGCTCACCTCCAATTCATTAATTCTTTGGAGCAACTACTCCGATAGGGGAGGCAATGATGTCCCAGCACAAGCCTTTGGCTCATTACGCTCGTTAATACAACCAAGGGGATCCTTGACTGCCAATCTGGTCCCTTAATTGCAAAGAGGACTGGGTGAAGGCTGCTATAAATCCAGATGCTAGCCCATGTGCTTTCAAAGCTCTCGATAAGGATGATAAAGACAACAATGGGAAAGCCACAACAACCGCATCCAGGCACTCCTCATTATACTATAGCTCAAGAAGATAAATAAGGCATTGAAAAAGATGCTTAACAAATTTCAACAATACCTTTGACACTTTAAACATTGCCGGCCGAGCTACCTTCACCATCATCGTGGAGAAAATTCCAGTTAACTGAAATTCAGCGTGAGACAATTTTACGGTTAAAGGTTTCTCTCCAAGAGAAGTCTATCGGCTAAATATATGATTAACTTAAGTTAAAACATTGTAAATTTTTAAAATTTGAATTCTAATTTATTGTTTTCTTTTTGTGGAAGATCGGCATTAACTTAGAATAGAGATTTTTACATTGGTATGAGCTTTAAAAGAATAATCATAGATTAAAAATTAAGTTATAAATAAATGAAGTTATCTTATTTGTGACTCACTCATTATTGTTTTATTAATAACATTATATAGTTTGTCTATTAAATAATAATTACAAATTTAATGGACTTGAATTTTAATTAAATGGACTAGTGAATAGTAAAGTAAGATTAAAAATTACTTTTCATAAGAACATATACGTTAAAATTCAATGATTTGCTTATTAAGAACGCTATTAAAATTATATAGTCTTGTATTAAAAGCTAGATTATAGTTGAGTATGATAATTTAAAAAGGCTTCAATTAAGGAAATTACTTGATAGAGGATCTTTAGAGGATCTTTTTAAATGTGATGATAGTTTAATGTTTAAATGTATTAGCTTAAAGTATTTAATTCTATAGATTATTTCTTTTATTAATGTAATCAATTTAACAGCTAATTGTATTTACATATGCACAACTATAATTTTATAAAATTATAAATACAATTTTTATCTAAACCGGTGGTTAAGGTAAAATATGTAACCCTTTTATAGACTTGACCTAATCTTGTAGTTGTCTATAGTCTTAATCAAACTATGGTTATGCATTGTCAACAACCTAGTTAACTTTTAGTGGACATTGGGGTTACAACTTTTTTTTAACAACCACCTTGAACCCTCTCTTCTCAACATCGTTATGCATGCAATTTTAAACTTAGTTAAACCTAGTTATCATTA
>MU227852.1:0-57800 GCA_018584345.1 Thuja plicata
TCGTCCCCTAGCTGTTTCGAGGACAGCGGGATGCAACAGAGATGTCCCCCTGCGGTCCCCGATACCTGCTCAACCCTCTAAAAGGCAGGGCCATCCTTGGGATGGCTGGGGTGTATCCCGAGGACAGCTAGCCGTTCCCAAACAACTGGGAATGCCCCCAGGTTGTAGAAAAAACAAAAAATAAAGTTTTTTTCTTATTTTGTTTGCTTCTATATCTCCGTATGAGAATCAGAACTATTCTTATTTCAAATGTATGAGAATCAAATATATCCAACTATATACACATTAAAAGTTACAGTTGTTTAATTTTCCGAGTCATGCCAAGTCTCAGTCTCAAAACTATGCTTGAAAAGTTTCATTCTTGAGTTTTGAAATTAAAAAGATGCACTAATTAATTTCTTTGAATGATTGTACTTTATTTTCTTTAAAACTGTTTATTATTTGGCACTGACCACAGTGGCTACCATTTGACTATCCACTTACTAATGCTCTCATGATTTATTTACAAATTGATATTGTTGTTATCAATTATTGACATATCTCTCTCTTTCCCCACTTTATAGTATATTAATATCATAGAAGCAGAAATCTGGAATGAATCACGATTAATCCTTGATCGGCCAATCTTGTCGATTTATTCCCCCAAAAATGGGGTTTTTTGGTTGACTTTGGTCAATGATTTTTTGGTGACTAATTGGTAAAATCGCGATTACTTGCAAAAAATCGAGATTAATCCATGCAAAATTTTTGCCAGGAAAAAATCCTAAACCGTGCCAAAAATTGTCCGGTTTTTCTATTTACTTGCTGTGCCCTAATCCCTAAACCCTAAACCTTAAATCCAACTTTTTCTGCCGATCTTTTCAAAAAATCCTACTCTGGTTTGCCCATTTATTCCCCAAACGATTTATGCTCCTATGATTAATATAATTTGAAATATATATATCTCTAGATATTTGTATATGTTTGTAATATATAGCTCAAAGCACTGTGGAATGGAGCTCAAATTTCTCTCAAAAAATCTGCTCAAAACTTTCTCAAAGGTCTGCGCAAAACTTTCTCAAGAATCTGCTCAAAACTCTCTTAAAGATCTGCTCAAAGCTCTCTTTAAAGATCTGCTTCAAAAATACTGATGGAGGATGTAATGTCCCCTTAGGGATACCTGAAATTTGCACAAACTAACAATAGCCATAACATAATTTATTTGCAAGAGTATTTTCTTATTAAATTACATATTAGTAATTGCATCAAGGAATTTAATTATTTGGTATTATAGCGATGAAGATTCTCATTTACAGACATGCATATTAGGTTTACAACCCTATTAGAAACTAGAGAGAAGAAGCACCATAGGATGCTGCGAGACTACTTACCCCAATAAAGACCAAGAACATCAACAACTAGTGAACTCAATCCGGCGCCTTGGCCCACAAGTAACCAACTCAAATATCCATCAAGGGGGATGAATGGACACCTTCCTTGCTTTCTCACCAAACGTGGTGTCTCCTCCAAGATAATTGCTGTCTCTTCCAAATGAATAACATGCCTCTTCATCTCACGTGGCCCTTGGTAACCATCCAATTTAGTGATTTGTTAAGTTTTACAAGTGCACTAATTATGGAAGGAACTCCACTATGTAGTGGTCAGCTTAGACAATAGAAAACGGCAGTCTTATGAATAAGGCCATTTTCTGCTCATATACACATAACTAGCACATAGAAACAGAAACATTTTATTATTTTATTCTCTTTCAGGAACAGTGGAAGATGTATCATGGCGGGGGCATGACAGAGAATATGCTTTTGCTAGACCCTTCACAAACTTGCACTGGACAAATTTCCTTTAAATATCTGCTTATGAACTTTCTTCAGATCTGCTTACAAGGTCTGATTTAACTCTTTCAGATCTGCTTTAATTCCTTCAGATCTGCCCTTGAATTTGATTTAGAACTGCTCTTGATTCTGATCTAGATATGCTCTTGATAGGCAAGCTATTCAATTTATATCTTTTACACCAGCAATTTTTCTTAATACCCCAGCATACCTCATCACTCGAGGAAGGCATCAATTCCAAGAGAGGTCAGCCTTAATGAAAACCTAATTAGATTAAGTTTATTTTCCATTCATTAAGGGAGGCAACTGAGGGGATTGGCCTCAAACAAGTTAACTTGTAGCCTATGTAGCACTAGACAGGTCAGCCAGCATTCATTTAAGTCTTCTTTGCAAAAATGCCAATACTTGGGCACGCAAACACTAAGAGGTCAACCCCTTTTAACTTTATTTTAATTTCTCACTTAATCATATTAATAGCTGCCTTGTATCCTTAAATCTAATCACCGATCCTGCTGCTGTTATGGATCATCAAACCAAACTGAAATGATCATGATATATGATTAATAGAGTAAATCATTGTGACATTAATTCCCATTGACATCAATGATAATATATCTAACACCTAGTTCAGAGCCTCTCCTAACTCGTTCAACCTCAAGACTACCCAAGTTGGCTTCCGGAATCTCAAAATCTTCAGGCTCAAGAAAGTCATTAAAAAGACAATTTTCTATTGCTGATCAAACATCATAAATTACAAAATGGGAATAAATTGGTTCATATTTGTGATTTAACAGTACTTGCAATTTCTAGAACAGAGTGAAGGAGAACTATATTAAGTGTGTGAAAGGGAAATTATATGACAAAGGAAGCAGTTGCAAAGTTCAACTCAATAGACTTTGGATCAAATAGCCCAGGATCTATGGTCTACCAAGTTTCAGGGACAGGAACAGCGGGACATGTTTCTAGGACGGGTACTTTTGGGCCATTTTTTTGGGGACGGCAATTAAAAAATAGAGATATTTTTATAAATATAGGGAAATTTCAAATATTCATATCATAACATTGTTAAAGCATTCATCATAGACATTGTAGAAGCTAAATATATAACATTAGACTTGAATTGAGATATCACATGAGCATTGACAAACAAATTAACAAAATTTGAATGCTTTCATCATCAATGTGCACACATATTATATGAGAATTATAACAAAAATTCCCAAAGGCTCCAAATTTCAACTATAAAATGACGAAAACAGAGAAAATATATGGCTGTCCCTAATCAGCAGATGCCATCAGCAGGTCTGTATAAAAATCGGTGCTCAAGTTAGAGTCACTGCTGGTATAAGGGGCTGTCTTAGGCAATGGAACCCCAAGTCCCCGAGTCCGCGAAACGTTTCAGGGATGGGGACGGGGTTACCAAGGCAGGAGAAACATCCCTGTGGAGCACAAGCTCAAGATAGAATAATAGAAAATGCTTTTGAAACAGAATTTTACATCTCAAACGACCATAAATGCTATTGAAGTGTTCTAATCGATAACTCCTTTAGCAGATTTGTAAAACAGTAAAGGGAGAGTTAAATATTTTTCCATTATATAATAAAGAACGACTAGTACAAAACAAGACAGCAACTACTGACAGCATCTCGGGTAGGCAAATCTAAATAATATCGTTCATACTCTCATGATTTGTACAAGCAACTATCCCCTTTGGTTCCTTACACAAAAGTCAAAACAAAAGTCAAAAAATGGATGCAATAAACAGATAACCATAAGTTACTACACACCTCAAGCACTTGATGAGTGTGGAATGTAAACACTTCTGCTGTTAGTAATTATTAAAACGAAACTGAAAAAAAAACACTACTATTTGACATAAAACAAAACAATAAAGGAAGAAGACAACAAAAAGTATATTTAGCCAGAGATACTAAATGCATTCAATTTAAAGCAAAGCTTCTATAACATAAATGTTCATCAGTGGACTCTCAAAATGGGAAAACGAATCAGCTACCAAAAATAAAAGTTTTAAGTCAAAATTTCTGAGACAGTACAAAATAATGAAACTGCTATTCTTCTTATTTTCTAGACCTTGTCTCTTCAACTAACAGAAAACCACTAGTTACTACACACATCAAGCACCTGATGCATGTGGAATGTAAAGATACTTCTCTTGTTAGTAATTACTAATAATTAAAATGAAATTAAAAAAGAGTTTATGGAAGCACTACTATATGACAGAAAACACAACAATAAGGGAAGAAGACAATGAAAAGGATAATCATCCAAAGATGTTAGATGCATTAAACACACATGCAATTTATACAAAGCTTATATAACATAAATTTTCATCAGAAACTCTCAAACAATTCTGAGACAGTAGCAAATAAGAAAACTGTATTTTTTATTTCCTGGTCCTTGTCTATTCAACTAACAGAAAACCACAAGTTACTGCACATACCACGCATTTGATAAATGTGTAACTTAAACACTTATTTTTCTTTCCTCGGCCTCTTCTAAAAGAATGTAACTGAGAAAAGATTATACATAAGCACTACTATATCACATAAAACAAAACAATCAAGGAAGAAAAATAACAAATACAATAATATGCCAGAGATATTCAATGCATAAAAAACCCAGGCAGTTTAAACTTTCGATCAAAGTTCCCGTTACATAAATTTTAGTCACAATATCTCTCAAAATAGGAAAATCCTATTGGCTACCAAAAATAAAAGCTTATAATTCAAAGTTTCCTGACACAGATGGTAACAAATAAGGAAACCGGAATTCTTTTTCTTTGTTGGCCTTTGCCTCTTGAACAAGTTTTCTGAGACAGGTGGTAACAAATTAGGAAACCAGAATTCTTTTACTCTGTTGGCCCTTGCCTCTTGAACTAACTCTTTCTAAAGTGGGATCCTCAAAGGTGAGAAGAGCTATAAGATATCCAAATGTACCAAGATCAACTATTGGCAACATCCAATGAGAAAATTCTAAATGTTTTAATAGCTATAATATATTTTAACTTTCAGAAAAATATGCAAAGTTGTAGTGCACCAGATTACATACACAGACAAAGTGAAATTCAGTGAGATTCTTCAGCTTTTGTTTCGGCTCCTTCAATCTCATAGGAGTCCAGTTCCCCAAGTTTTCCTCCCATTTCAGATTCCTTTTCCACAACCTAAACCAACCTCTGCATCTTAGTAAATGGTTCAATGAATATGCCAAAAAGTGCCCACTAAGACACAACGATATCTCAGCTGATTTTCAAGTTTTCACAATTCACAAAAATGAATCCTTACCTCAGGAGATAACACAGTTGACATTGTTGGCAAAAATGAGACTATAGACTGGAATTTGTTGAAAACAACCCTTATTGCATCATACTCCACATGCTTCAGAATGTCATCGACAATCATAGAGACCTAACAAAAAGATAACATGGTCAACCATCCAATTATTTATGCAAAGGAAAAACTCCCCATATGCTAGAGGTAATATTTTAATTATAAGCATCTTTTTCAGCGTCGATTTACACATAACTGAATGCAAAAAAAGGTTAAATGGTGTGTATAAAAACTACCGTACATAGTGAAACATGACTATTGTAATCGAAGTAACAAGTTAAATATTGAATCAAAACACTAAGTGATCATTACAGGAAGAAAAATAATTGGCAAAACTCATGCCAAGCATATTTTTAAACATTCGGCTTTTATTTCATTTGTCATAAGAACCTACAACATACGATAGAAAAAGGTTGCAACCGTATCATTTTTTAATATTTATCTGCCAGCACTCAAAACATGCCACGTATTGCAGACAACTCCCCTTTATATTCATATCATATAGATGATTGTGTACAGAGAAAATTAGTATTTAATTGCTAATAAATGCATAATAAGGTACCTTAGATTGTCAATGCCAATCATTCTTCTAGTTCAACATACCCTTCAAAAGATGGTTCATGCATAGTAGCGTTATACTTACACTGCAATGCCATGGCAAACTTAAAGTATAAATGGAGTTCAAACACGTGAATTCAAAATGGGAAAAATGCAGCTAATTAAAAAATGCTAAAATGCTCATTAATGAATCTCAAGGGATTTATTGGAAACAAGTTCACAAGCCATTCTGAAAATCCAGAAGAACTCACAGTTTTTTCAACTTTGACATATATTTTTGGCAGTTTGACCTGGTTTTGACTAATGTGTCTGATTTCTAACTGAACCAAGTTTGTAGTCTATCCAGCACTCTGGATGCACATTTGACAGTATTATTAATTAATTGAAATTCAGAATATAACATGATTTTAAAATTAATTCAAATATGAATCCAGATGCCAAGTACTCGTGATTAACCACAGGTTTAACCTGATTACAGCTACTATGAAATGATCTACAACTACAGCAGGATCAACACTGCTGCTCCCGTATAAATCATCTGTAAACTTATGTAGGAAATCAAGGGTCTCAAGCCCCCTATCATAGTCAATATCCTTCAGAAGTGATCAGCTATTACTCCCAAATTTAACTTTACTCTGAGAAAATGAATAGAATAAGTATTTGCAAAGCGTTTCACTGTCTGAGAAGAGAACTTTTATTCTTCAGCTACCATGACATTCTTGAGAGTAAATTGTGTGGCAATGCTTTATACTTATAGACATCAGAATAAAAATCACAATAACATGAGTCAAATAGGAACACAACTTAATATCAATGATGGGCAATAAATTAAAACAATGATTAGCTATTTAATATATGTTATTATGTTAATCTTGATTTCTATGGAGTTGAATTTGTAATGGAATGAAAAATGTATTTAATGTATGTAATGCTTTCAGAACTTTTCAAAAAAAGGTTAAGGTATTTACTAAATTTCTGAGTTTTTCGTGAGCACACGTCACAAATGGTAGTTCTCTTGCTTCATCAAGTGTAGCCAAATTCTTGTCACGTGATTTTTCCCAATATAAGGCAAACTGTCTCCATTGATATTGTGTGACTTGATATTCTACAAATAAGCCCATAACATGTGTTTATTTGACTCCTATATCTAATAAAAATAAGGCATTTTCATTGCAATAATTATCCCTCACATACTTATTATGAACAATATCACACACAGAATGATTTCCAAGATATCGATATTAACACGAGGAGAGAAAGTCACCTTAAATTAGAGTTAAAAAAGCTTGCCTTCCTCAGCTCTCAGATGTTTCAGTGTTGATATGGCGAGTGGTTCGAATGCTTCAATATCCAAACTGTGTATTTCATGAAGATCCATGGCTGCAAATGTAGCTGTGACCAACACTCTGTTTCTGATAAACTGAAGGAAGTATTTTTTGCTTAAGAGTGATATCGAGGGAGGCGTCGATTGGAGGATTGAGGAACATCATCTTGCAAATGATCGTGTCCATAATGCTGAAGTCCTGGAGCAATTTGTCTATAACATTGTCCAAATATCGGGTGACTTTGACCGGGGTAAGATGGTTATTGACAGATCAGTGAATCCTTCATTTCAGGCCTCTACTTCCTCTGCTTTAAGTTGTCTTAGTCACAAGCCCTCCAAAGGTGTTGTTGGTGATGCCATCCGCATTGCTACGGCTCTGAAGAATGAAGACATCAAGCAAATGATTACCTTTTTGTGTGATGGCCTTTCAAGGAATAATATGGAAACTTACACCTACTTTTTAAATTTCAACAAAAATCTTCCTTGTCTAGATTGAGACTCCATGAGGTAATCAAAGGCATTCAGTCTTGTTTTTCTCTCTTTGTAGCTTAGGAGCTGATGTAACTTTTATTTTATTAATATAAACTTTAAAGGAAGTGGTCTCCTCTAGAAGCAATTAGCCAAAGAAAAAAATAAAAGAGTTACAAAAGCTTAATCTATAACACCTGCTTCGCTGCCCAATGTTTTGCCTTTGGTACTATCATGAATCTAGAAATGTAACTCGCAGCATAGCTCAAATCAGGTTTAGTGGCTCCAAGGTAGTGCAGCATCATAAATTGCACCCTGTGAAATTCCATGTTGCATGCCGCCTCCACTTTAGCCGAATCAAATCTCTACCTAAGCCTCCACTTCATTCCGTTTGCCTAGTCATCACTTTTTGTCTGAATTCCCAACCACGTGAACTGTTTTGATTCAAGACACATGCATGCCGTATAGACATCCACATGGCACACACTCGCCCCACGAATTAGCAAACAAAAGGTGGTTGATGGAGCATTACAATTGTTGTCCCTGGCAGTGTAACGCCTCCTTTGGCAGTCCACCAACATCAAGAATCATCCAAGTTCCTTATAATCTTCCTTTTGCCTCCATTTTCCAGGTTCTTGATCATTCAAATTACTTCTTGCTCACTTTCAAAAGCTTCTTGATCATCTTGGACAATTTTCACAACTCTTTGGTCACTTCACATCACTACTCTATCATCTCCATTGCACACCAATGTATACTCACCTTCATCCTAGCGAGCTTCGTCTTCTTTGCTTCGAAAAGCAGTCCTCTCTCACCTTGCACTCACTCACTTTGATTTTAATAAGCATATCAATAGTTTTCTTATAGTCCTTTATCTGCATTGTAGTCCTTGACTCACACAGGCGTCTTGAACAGAGAGCTCGCAAAGCCTAGTATTTGGTCTCGGTAGTTTGCTCATTCTGTTTCAACTCTCTATAGTTCAAATATCTTCAGCATTTTGCATCATTAAGTTATATCATTGTTTGTTGTTTCACATCTAGTTTAATTTCTCTTTAACTTAAATTAATCTCCCTAGCTCACTAGAGCACCGGTATAACTGAGGAGGCATTGAGCCCCTTAAGATTCCATCAATCTCAAGGGTGGAGAATCCCCTTCTCCACATTTTGGTGAACCGGACGTGAAAGCAAAATTCATCTCTGGTTCTTTTCAAACGAATGTTGAAGCATTGTGAGGCTCTTCTATAAGCTTCACGAGCCATATCACCTTGATAATCGTTGTAAGGAGATCCTTCGAACCGATACAGTCCTACCAGAGCGAGCCCAATGTTTACAAGAAATGTGGATTCTAGTGTCCTTTTTGGGTCCTATCTGACAATATTAGGAATCGACACTTCACTGGTCTCTAAATCTAGTTCTCAAAACACAACTCCAAAAAATTCTCCTCTTGAGTCTCCTCCCACTATAGACTTTAATTTACTCATATTGTTCAGTACGATCATATTTTGTCTCTTGAGGAGAACTTGAGTGCTTTTGAAGGATTTCTTAGTAAAGAAAATGTTTGCCTTGAGGCCCGCTCTATCAATAACAATCTGAGGGAAATGCTTATCTCAAATAAAAAGGGCCTCGAGGGGTTTATGGCATTAAGTAGAATCGTGGAAGCTCATGTATCTTCCACCTTACTCAATCCCCAAGACACTCAGTCTGACGCCATTGGCTCAGAAATCATTGTCGCTATGCCTGGGGTATTCGTGCACATGGTAGAAACGGGTCCTAATGTTGATCCCCTATCCAATGGTATCGTTCCTAGCATCACTGTGGGTAAGGTTCCTTTAGGGTATTCTATACCACCCCCTAGCACTAGAGCTAGAGCCAATAGTGGTGTTGGTGCTAGTACTCCTACTGGTCCTGGTGTTGATGCTAGTGTTGGTACTGGTCCTAGTATTGACACTAGTGGCTCCTCTATCGCTCATGCTATTGCCACCATGGGTAATCTACCTCCACCTCAGAATCATGTTTTCAATACCATATTGCAAAATATGGGTCAGCTACAACAACTCACCAACCTTACCACCATTGCTAATGAATCTTCTCTCCCACCATATTATCATTGCAATCCCCTGTCTATGCAAGTCCTTAACCCTCCGCTTCCCCAAGGAGGCTGAATCTCTGAAGTTTGACCCGTATAATGGTGATGGGGATCCTCCTCTACACATTGACTCCTTTCTTACCTTGTGCAGTGACTATCATAATCTGGATTATGTCTTGCTTAAGCTATTCTCTCGGTCCCTTAAGGAAACCGCAATGGAATGGTATAGCTCTCTTCCACACTATTTTATTCAAACATTTGATCAATTGATCGATGTGTTCCTCAAACAGTTTTAAGCAAACATCGGTAATAAGGTCACTAAAAGTAAAAATCAAATGAGAAGATAACAGATTTCATCTTGCGGTATCAATCTATATCTACAAAAGTTCCCTATGCGCTGTCTGATGACGACCTTGAAAGGATGTTCATCGGCAATCTACAACCGACATTAAGAGAGAATCTTTCCTTAAATAGATACCCGAACTTTACCAATCTTTGTAGAGCCTTGACTAACTATCAACATATGATGGCTCAATTCAGAGACTCTACTTCAAATTCACGTACAAATACCTTCAAGGTTGCGTCTTCCTTGGCTGGATCCTGGAAAAACAACGTTGTGGCCAGTGTGATCACGGTCCCTAAGACCTTAGAGAAAAACTACTTTGAACCTCAACAGAATCAGGTTTTCACTAAGTTGACCAATTCCAATTCAAATATTTTTCAAGAGTTGTTGAAAGACAACCTGGTGACTCTTCTCGTTATCAGACCTCTTCCAGGCAACCAGCCATACCCTCGTTATGATGGTTCAAAATTCTACCAGTACCACCGTGTGCCTAATCATGACACTGAACATTGTATGCATCTTCTGCATATTATTCATGACCATATAGATAGCGGTGCCATCCGAGTAGGGGAGAAGAAGCAAAAATCTAACAAATCGGTGGATAAGATGAACAGTGAGCTCCAAATTTACAGTGATCCTTTTCCACCGCATTCAGCGAATTTCATTTCTGTGTCTTCCCTGCATCAAATGATAGTCCATTTGCAAACAGGGTCGCTATCACTCCAATCTCGCTTCCAAAACAAAGAGCTAAAAATGTGGATTTAACATTCACACCTATGGATGGACCATACTATAGAGAGCCTCTTCTCTATACATCCCTGTGAAGATCAACAAAAATGTTGTTAGAGGTGTTATAGTGGATCTTGCTTGCAGAGTAGATGTCATCAAAGAGGAGTTCCTCTTCGTGAATGGACTACATTGGGCGAGGGATGACGAGTGTAAAGCTACCATTCGAACACACAATGGACAAACCTATTGCCCCATGCAGTCCACCACCTTGACAATCCTTGCAGGGCCCAAAGTGGCGTCTACAACATTTGTTGTTATTCCCGAGTCAAACCTCTTCCTTGTGAAACGAGGCATCCCATGGCTAGTCTCTATGGGGGAAATCCCATCGATCACGCATAAATGCTTGAAGTTTTCCTATGAGGCTCTTGAGCAAACAATCTAGGTTACTAGATATCAACCCTTGGTGTCCCGTAGGGACTTCCTTCTTATTCATTTATGGTCTGCTTTGATAGGGCCCTTGCTTCCTCGAGAAGATTTAATTATTCAAAGTGTATAAGTATAAGATTGAGGAGCTATCATTTAGATATGTTCAATCTGTAGCACTTATGGCCCCTCCTACTTTAATTCCTACATCTCAACGCATCCCTACTATGCAGCATGCTTTGCCTTTTGTTCCCTCTTCGTCCAGGGCCAAAGGCAAGCATGTTATTTAGAGCAAACCTCCTCATCCACTAGAGACCACCCAATCTCCAGTGGTACCTCCTATTCCTACAACTGTGCCTAGCATAGACAAGGGAAAGGCCCTCCCTTTGAGCATCCCATCCTCGTGGACACCCTCACCCTATTGTCTATGGCAAGGGTAAACGGTTGCCACGTGCTTGCTCATCTCCCTTGGCACCTATTTCTCAGCCTCCGAGGGTACCCCCTGTTCCTCCAACTGCTCCTAGAGAAAAATGGGAAGGGCATCCACGATTGAGTCTATAGCTATCATTTCAGTAGCACCTCCTACCTCATTGACAGGGCCTTCCTCTTTGTCGTCACGACATCAATGGCCTCCCCCATAGAGTAGGATGCTATCAAGACTTCTCAAGCTTCTCTTCCTAGTCCACACCTTTGCCAAAACTAGCTTGCACGTGTGAGTAAGCATTGTCGACGAACAAGGGCTTTGCAGCGTGAGGCTAATTTGAAGGCTGAGAGTGAGTCACTGGTCCTTGTGTCCATGTCACTTGCATACACTCCTGTGTCCACTCCCGCTCTTGTTGCATCTGCATCCCATCCTGCTCCATCCTCTGTCTTGCTTCACACTGCTATGGGTTTTGATGATGGTCTTAGGCTTCTCTTCCTAGTCCACACCTCTGCCAGAACTAGCTTGCACGTGAGTGTAAGCATCATTGTCCTGCAAGGGCTTTGGAGTGTGAGGTCACTTTGAATACCAAGAATGAGTCACTGGTCCTTGTGTCTACGTCACCTGCAATCACGCATGTGTCTACTCCCGCTCTTGTTGCAGTTGCATCCCATCCCACTCCATCCTTTGTCTTTCTTCCTTCTACTCTGGGGGTTGATGATGCGCCTCATCCTAAATGGGTCTAGCTCTTCATTTCTCTGTCCCAGGGATCACCACTCATCACTTTGCTTCCTAATATCATGCCATTCTACCAATCCATTAACATACTGCATACACAAGTGGTGTCCAAAGCAATAATGTCTGCTCAGCCTGTCCCATTCGTTAATTTGCATCGTAGCTTTCCCGGGGTCCTTAGACCTATTACAATGGACAAGAAAGCTTCTCCTCCATCGTTTAAATGTAAGTTCAAGCAGGGCCCTATAACTGAGTTCCTTCGTCGAAAATCAGCTCCTACGACTTCTTTGTCTGCATTAGTGCTTGTTGTTGAGCAGGTTTGCCTTCTCCTATGTTTGTCATTGCCCCCTTTTCAGAGGTAGGCAATGCGGCTCCTCCT
Source organism: Thuja plicata (assembly GCA_018584345.1). Taxonomy (NCBI): domain Eukaryota; kingdom Viridiplantae; phylum Streptophyta; class Pinopsida; order Cupressales; family Cupressaceae; genus Thuja; species Thuja plicata. The sequence goes on from MU227852.1 coordinate 12,642, forward strand.
ACCTTACCTCGAGTTGAATCACTTGAGTCCTATGAAGCGTCTATGTTTGACTCGCTTGAGCATATTCCGATGTTGTCGACTCCTCCTACCTTACCTTAAGTTGAGTCACCTGCGTCCTATAAGGCGTGTATGTTTGACTCGCTTGAGCATATTCTGACATTGTTAACTATCTTTACAAGATCGTTGACTTTTGCCTCAGTGGAGTTCCTGAATGAGAATGTCAAGGCAACATCATCCTTTTTTTGGCTGCTAGTGAGGTTCCTAGGGCTGCCTTAGTAGTTGTACCTCTTTAGGCTCTGCCTCACTCCCCCTATGATCAAGATTGGGAGGATGATGATTTAATAGTGGAGGATCATTGAGACAAATCCATCTTATTTGTAGGTTAGAGTATGCATGTCTCTATTCCCACATGCTTCTCTTTTAACGTTGTGCTCTCCTAAAGGACCCAAGTTACTCCGTTGGTACTTGGAAACAAGATATTTATGTCATACACTTTCTCTATTTGTTATCTATTTCTTCTATTTGTCATATCTTGACTTTCATCATTCGGTTCAGGGACAATGCAAAGCATTGGGGGCATTTAGGCCTTCTTCTATGCTTACCCAAATCTTTATTTTGTCTGTCTTCATGTGCTCTTCTTCAATCTGAAAACTTCGGGACCATGATGAGTAGCTCATATGCAAATACATATTAATAATTTTTCACTGCTATGGGTTCTTCTAAGGATGAATAATTGGATCCCCCTTGTCTCTTTGCATATTTTGTGATGTTGTGGGTATCATGTTTCATCTGTTGTAGGGTGGCATTTTATGGAAACATCACATTATGTTGACATGTCGTGGCATATCTTCTCCTTAGACAGACTCATGTTCCCCTTTGTGCAACAAGTGCCATTCTAAAGGGGGCTATCAAATCTACATTATTTGTATTTCTAAAATTTTAAAAATTATCTTGTTTTATCTATTACCTTTGTGGGGTTCAATCCACTATCTATTTTATCTATTGCCTTTGTGGGGGGCAATCCACTATATTGTTTTATTTGCCTTTGTTGGGCCCACCGCCAAACCATTATCCAAATATTTTGCCCTATCATATGGATATCTAGCATAACACAACTTGCTACCTATATCAGCATAATCTCAGTGATCTCTATCCCGTGATATGTATCTAATCGCCATTGCTTTAATCCTTTTGAATCAAATCCTAAATTTTTCATCTAACATGTTTCTTTGCAGCTAACATGTTATGATGCAACTTAACACTATCTCACTAAGGTTCAAGTCTTTTCCTTGGGGGCAACATCGTGTGCATAGAAGATTTTGCTTCCCCTTTGTATCTCAGTATAATCTCTCTAACTCTTTTCTTTGTACCTTAGCTTGCATTTCACTAATGATATGCTCACTAAAGTAGGGGCAAAATGCAGCGTCGTAAATTGCACCCCATGCAATTCCACATTGCATGTCACCTCAAATTTAGCCAAATCAAATCTCCACCTAAGCCTCTACTTCATCCTACTTGCCTAACCGTCACTTTTTCTCCAAATTCTCGACAATGTGGATTGTTTTGATTTAAGACACATGCACATTGTAAAGACGTCTGCATGGTGCACACTCATCCTGCGAATCTGCAGACCAAAGGTGGTCATTGGAACGTTACACCTGTTGTCCCTAGCAATGTAATGCCACCTTTGGCAGAACACCGACATCGGGAATCATCTAGGTTCCTTAAAACCTTTTTGCCTCCATTTTGTAGGTTCTTGGTGATTTGAATTACTCTTTCTCACTTTCACAAGCTCCTCAATCATCTTGGACAATTTCAACAACTCTTTGGTCACCTCACATCGCTGCTCTATCATTTCCATTGCACACCAGCATGTACTAACTTTCATTCGAGCGAGCTTTAGCTTCTTCGATTCAATGGGGAATCATCTCTCGCCTTGCACTCACTCGATTTGAACAAGCATATCAATAATTTCTTTATTGTTATCTTGTATCTATTATCTTTACCATTGTATCAATTTATTGATCATATCTATCTTGGTTGTTCGAGGTGGAAACACCAAAATGGGGGTTCGACTTCAGCAGACCTCTAAAAAAATAGCCACGACATTTTTCTTGTTGCCTTGTGTGCAGGGTCAAGGAGTAGATACACTAGTGTATCAGGAGTCTACGTTGAAGGGTTGTGAGATCATCTTCCCTTTCGTTTGCCTCTAAGCTCATTGTATTTCACTTTGCTTTTCCTTCGTGTAATTCATAACTAGCTTAGATTATTTTTTGTTTAGTTGTTTCATAGCATTGTACCTTTCTAGTATGGCCTTCTACCCCTTTCTATATTGGGCGTACACACACCGCACTATCGTCCTTTATCCGTGTTGTAGTCCTTGACTCGAGCAAGCGTTTTAGACGGAAAGCTTGCAGAGCCTACCAATTGGACTCAGTAGTTTGCTCTTTTTGTTTTTGTAGTTCAAATATCTTCAACATTTTGTACATTAAGTTAAATCAATATTTGTTGTTTTGCATCTAATTGTTTAATTTTCTTTAACTTAAATTGATCTCCCTAGATCACCAAAGCACTAGTATAAGTGAAGTGGTGTTGGGCCATTCGTCCCTTGGGATTCTATCAAACTTAACGATGGTGAATCCCCTTCTCCACGGGTAGATAAGGATGCCCACTTGTTGCCTCAATGTTCACTCATTTATTACCTTTGAGATTGATTTGGTTGAAAGCGTCAGCCCTTTCTCCATAGGTGTAGAAGAGATTTGCAATCTTTCTTTCTGAGCTTTTCAAGCAAACTTTTTCAAATTTAGATTGAGAAATAAAAAAAGCACCACATGTTTGACAAACTTATACACCTAGGCAGTAGTGGAGGTGGCCTAAATCAATCATGTCAAAAGCCTTACTCAAATTGCATTAGATTTGTTCAACCAAATGTGCCTAACTATTTGAAATGTTGATTGTTGGGATAATTAGGTACCAACTTCTTGTCATCCACTTCAAATGAGAATTCCATCCTTTTCAAGCTCTATGTGTACTTGTCGAGGGTCTCCATCCTTTGAATGCCCAAGATGACATCTGTATCATCAAGATCTACTACAAAGAAGTCATTCCTTACCATGTAGTTTCCCATGGTAATACTCAATTGCGGAACCAGAGAGTACATGATAGTAGGTTTCCTCCCGCAACCTTGAATTCAAACCCCTCATGCTCCTCCGTATGCAAACCTCATCGAGTGACGAGTGATGAGTTGATGAAGTTAAGAGAGGCCTCGTTGTCTAGCATGACTAGGACCCGATGTCCCTAGAGCGTACCCCGAACCCGAAACACAATACACCTTGGGGTGCCAGCCAGCACTGCAATGACGCCCCCTCTCTGAACCAGTGTGGCAATTCTTTCCGCATGAATTATTTCATTAGCTTCCTCCTTTTCCCACAGCTCAAATTCTTCATTTTCCTCCTTGTCGTTAGACACGCCTTCAATGTAATGGATTATTCCTTTGCCTAAGCATCGGTGACCAGGCTCCCATGGCTCCTTACATGTGTAACAAAGCTTTCTCCTCCTAAGTTCTTGCTTCGTTGCCTCATCCAATGATGACTTCTTTGGGTACGGCCTGTTGTCTTTCTCCTTTGGTGCGAGGGGTGGTTTGGTATGTGTGTAACTTTTGGAAGAAGAAGATGAGGTAGCCATGTCACGTGCCTTCTTAATCGCTTGAGTGAGCGTGCTAGGGTTGAACCCGTTGACCCAACCTTTCTGAGGTTCCATCAACCCATCCATGAACAACACAACCAATCTCCTCTCTGAGATGTTTGTAACCAACACGGACATCCTCTGAAATTTTGTGATGTAACTGTCCACTAGCCCCGACTGCTTCAGTTGAGCCAACTCTTTGAAGTTGACTTCTGGATCCTTCTCAACAAAGCGATCTATAAGTCTCTTCATGAAATCGACATATGAGGTTACTCAATCATGACCAAGGATGATCATCCCATGGTGCCACCATTCGTAAGTAATTCCTTCCAGATGAAATGCCGCAAATTTGATTGCCTCGTCTTCCGGCATTAGGTTGAGCTTGAAGTAGGGGTCTGCTTTTTATACCCATGCTCGTGCTGATGTTGTTCTGGACCCATCAAAGGATGATAGATTTAGCTTGCCAACCTTCAATTTGATGTCATCGTTGTAATAGCCACGACTCTTGTCGCCCGAGTATCTCATTCGAAGATCCACATAATCCCTGAAGGATATATCTCCCTCAAGATCTGCATTCCTCCAGTCTTGTCTCAGCTGCTCTTGCAACTCCTGGAAAGTGGGCTCTTGCTGTCCGCGAGGTGCTTATGTTCCCTAGGGAGAAGTCGACATCATCGGTCGAGAATGTGAGCGTTGTGTGTTTCCAGTGACCGAATTTTCGCCATGTCCATTATGATCTCCATTTGTTCTACCTTCTGCCACTCTTCGCAATGTCTCCTCCATGACATGTTGTCGTTGTTCCCCTCTGACCATGGTTTCGTTAAGCTGAGCTTGGCTTCAGGTTAGCTCCCTTGATAGTGTCATGATTTCAATGGCAGGATCCTGTGGTTCCCTCATTCTGTCAGCAAAACAGTACCTCTTGTTATATGCTATGAGCTCCTTTCGCATCCACTACCCAACAGGCTGGCTGATTACCAGCTCCGATACCACTGTAATGTTTCGAAGGCAACATGTTCGTCGAAAACTATCCGTACCACGCTCGGTCTGTACAGTAGCCCCTTATTACACCTTCCGAAGGCGATATGTTTGTCAGAAACCACCCGTGTGCACCCCTGGCCCATACTGCAACTCCTTATTGCACCCGTATAATGACCAGCAGGTCGTAAGGTGTGTGGCCCACACCTTGCACCCGTACGATGATTATGGGGCCGTACTGTAAAGAGAATCATCGTACGGCGATGTATGTTACCGTACGGCAACACTCCTAATTGGCACCCATGTACTATGGTGACCGTATGGTCACACTTCCGTACGGTGACCAAGCAACTTGGCACCCTTTGTATAGTATGAAGTCGTACGGCTGCCATTCGAGGTTGTATGTACCCTGCGCAATTCTTATTCGGTACGGTCGTGCCTATGATGATATTCCAATTTTAATGCAAATAGACGCACAGAGTAATTATCAATCCAGTGTATCAAACGCAAGATCTGGAAATATTTATTTATTCTGGAAATTGGTTACAATCTTCCCTCGAATACAGATTTGGACCACGAGCAGAATAGGGTGAGGCGGGACTCCCACCGAAACTGCAAAAAGCCAAAGTAGAGATGATCTCTCACCTCCGAAACAGTGAACAATGCTGAACTTCCAACTGGAGTTCGCAAATACAAAAGAAATACAAATTCACCATGCCTACAACAATAACTAACTCGACCTTATATATGGGCTCCGGGAAACTTCCCGAAGGATTACAAATGAGCCGACACGGCCAAAACAATTATAACTAACTAATAAATACAAGGGCCCAAAAGATATTATAATTAAGTTTCGGGGTTTCAAGGCCATACAGAAAATTAATTTTTATTTGAATTATTTAATTATATCGGGGACATTACAAAAATAGATTCTAGGAGAAGAAATAATCGCCCAAACCAAGATATTTAAAACAAAATAGGGAAGTTAAGCACTCCTAACTTTGATGGATTAGGAAAGGTTAGAGCACAAGCATGGTTACAAAAACTAGAAACATACCTCAATCTCTGCCCCATAACAGAGAAAGATGCCTTCATAATTGCCATATTGCATTTGGGAGGAGTGGCACATGATTGGTGGCACCGTAACATAATTACCCAAGAACAAAAAAATATAAAGACCTATGATGTTTTCAAAAGATTCGATGTTTTCAAAAGATTCGATCAAACTCACCCCCAAAAGCACTTTAAGGAGTTAACAAAGATAAGGCAAAGAGGAACTCTTGAAAACTATATCGCAGAATTCAAGAGGTTATCCATTATGGTCCCCGAAATATCCAATGAAAAACTCACATATTCGTAGAAGGGTTGTCAGGTAATATACGAGGATTGGAAATGCCTTGGACCCTCCTACACTCAAAGACAAGGCCACTCATCTTGATGCTGCCCAAACAAGTGGAAGGGGGAATTCCAAACACATGACATCTAAAGATAGAACTTTTCACAATAAAGAAAAATATAAAGACAGACGTGATGGAAGTAGGGAAAATCTGTGTTTTTGTTGCAAAGAAAGGTGGAAGTCGGGACACATTTGTGAGCATGACATGAATAAAGGAGAAAAAGTATGTTACAAGTGCGGAGATGAAAGGACGCATGGATGCATATGTAATCCAAGGGACCTCAAGCAAAAAAACGTGTGTTTCAGATGTAAAGAAAGATGGGAGCCAGGGCATAAATGTCCGAAGAGAAGCCAAGCCCATAAGATAGAAGCAATGGAAAAAGAGGGAGAAAAAAACCTAAACAAGAAAACAAGGTATGATGAAGTCTTAACATCACCCAATCAAAAGAAGAGGAGCCAACAAATAAATGGAGCTTTAGAGGAACAAATCTAGGGATGACGGCTGCCTTGCAAATTATCCAACACAATAAAAATTGTAACATGTCAAATTGAAATTTTCCATAAGAACATTATATAAAACGTGGAATTGGATATACCAAATGATTAAGTTTCTAACCAAGTTGGTTAGATTACTCCAATAGATGGATCAAGTCTTGGTTGGACGTTCCTGCCTCTTGTGGAATAACCTCCAAGGGTGGTTCTGGTTCTAGTTGGATGCTCCTACCCCTTGTGGATTGGTTACTCCAAGAGATGGTTCTGGTCTTGGTTGGACACTCCTACCTATTGTGGATTAGTTACTCCAAGGGATGATTCTGGCCCTAGCTAGACGCTCCTACCCCTTATGGATTGGTTACTCCAAGAGATAGTTCTGGTCCTAGTTGGACGCTCCTACCTCTTGTGGATTAGTTACTCCAAGGGATAGTTCTGGTCCTGGTTGGACGCCCTACCCCTTACGGATTGGTTACTCCAAGAGATGGTTTTGGTCCTGGTTGGACGCTCCTACCTCTTGTGGATTAGTTACTCCGAGAGATGGTTCTGGTCTTGGTTGTATGCTCCTACCTCTTGTGGATTGGTTACCCCAAGAGATGGTTCTGGTTCTGGTTCTGGTTGGATGCTCCTACCTCTTATGAACTAAGTGAACTATGTATACATATCCTCATGTGTCTGCTCTATGTTTTCATGTTTGTGCTTTATGACTCGATATATATACGTGTGTCTACTTCGTGTATGCTCTATGTCTTCATGCATTCATGATGAAGGGTGCTCCCCTTATTAACACAAACACACAACAAAATCGAGAATAACAACAATTTGCAAAGACAGGAAATGGGCTTTCTATTATCCACAATGAAATGAAATTACAATATTCAGAAATATAACATGCATAGCCACATGGGCATTTTATTACAATATTCTGCAAGCCAGAGCCACTAGATGCATAACCCAGAACTGCCCTAGACAACCCTACGAGCCTTCAATATATATGCAATTTTAACCACCCAAGAAGATTCTAGAAATCAAACCCTAAAATTTGAGGCCGACCATCCCTAAGACATTATTATTCATTTTATTACATTAGAATAGGCCAAAACAACTTCGGAACCCAAAAAGAAATTTTGAAGGAACTTAAACTTTTTCAAGTTCAGCTAGTGCAACTTCCGAAGACCATAACTCATCACCCGTTGACTTGATGGGCCACCGTAATACCATTTCGGAAATGCCCCGACGTGCTCTACAACGTCTGACTCAAGAAAGCTCCAGTCAGCCAAGGTTTCGACCCCATTCGGAGCCTCCAAAGCCTTCAAAACTAAGTTCAAAGTTTCTATACCCTGCTGCCAATACCGAAAATATTCAACATCTACAAAACTAGACTTGATCTGGCAATGAAACTTTACTGGCAGGCTGATACAATCAAAGTGAACCTTCAGGGAAGAAAATAGAACATTCTGAGCTCAAACGAAAAAACTTACTAAAAATAGTAAAGTTCCAGAAATAGCAACTCTGCACAAAATAGCCCTTATTGAAAAGAAACCAAAAAATATTTTTGGGTGATGCAAGATTGCTCTTACACCCGGGATGCTCCTGTATTCATGTGTATACTATGTGTTTCAAGTGCATACTCCATTTGTTGCTCTATTTTTGAATAAATAGAATGGAGTAAAAGATATATTACATTAAAGGCATGTATTCGAGTTCACCAAGCCTTATTGGATTTCAGTATTCACCATCGGGACAACTCACATATGAAAGACACGTCCTAGCGATAGAAAGGTGGACTACAAATGAGATCGTTCAATGCTTGAGGACAGGCAATCTTGGGAGGGGAGGACTATCAAGTCCCCCGTTTGAAACCCTATTGACGATATCCTCATCTTTTTCACAACAATTTTTGAAGTCTCTAAGAGACAAAATTACAAAAGCAACAAATAAAGAAAATTGATTTATCATAAAAATATTTAATGATAAAATATAAAGATATAAATAGATAATAAATAATATATAATATATAATAAATAACAAATAATAAATAATATATATAAAATGATCATATGTCAAATGTTATGATTTATTATAATATAATATAATCTATATATACTAAATATTAAATATAAATATTATATCAAATGTATTGAATACCTTAACCAAGGCATATTCGCGACCTTTGAAATCCTGGAGTCCCGACCTCTAGGAAAGGTCATCTTCTCCTCCCCACGCAAATATAAGTTGGGTTAGAAAATGACACGGAATGGGAGGAAGACACCGAATCAGCATATTTCATTTTGACCCAGCATCCATATTCAATACTCAGCAGCAATAATCAGGAAACATTGCTAGACAACATAGTAACTTTAAGGAAAATTGTATATGCAAGCACAAGAAGGTACATTACAGTGGTTGTCGCATGTTGAAGGAAGGAGAGTGACAAAAAGGGGAAAACCTTGAATTTAAAACGTAGGTATGATTCTAGCTTCGTGAGTTACTAAGGAATGCAATTTAGGAAATAAACTGGCAATCATATACCCATAATAGATCACAGTCCATTTCATCAGCAAACCGGCAAATAACATTCAAGTATTCTGCAAACGAATCCATCGACCAGAAAATAAATAAGATTCAAGGAGATCCATTACAAAATCAAGCATCTACATCCGTGAGTACAATTTGGTCGTTGATCAAGGAAGGAGAAGTCATCAATTCAAGATCGAAATAGCAAACCCCTTCATTTGATAGAGACATCAATCATTCCAATTTCACCTCATCAAATTGCTATATCAGTTGTATCAAAAATCACATTATAAATACTTCATAATATCATTTCATTTTAAAAAAATAGATGATTGCCTAAATCAACAATGATTGATATTGATCTTTACTCTTGAAATAACCTATTGTTCTCTTTATTTCATAATTTAATAGTACCATCAAGAACTGAGATTTGTAAGAATTTGGTCAAATACCCTTTAATCCTCTGAAGGATTACAAGGGGCATTACATGATGGATGCTTTATTAATGACTGAACTGAGAATCAAAGTCATTGGATTTGATGTAATGAGAGGACTATTTAGAGGAAACTATCTATGCGTCCCTCGGGGATCCATGAGGGAAAATTTAATGAAAGAAAAATACAATTTTGATGTTTAGCTAATCACTTTAAAGTGGATAAGACATTATCACAACTAAGAGAGAATTCCTATTGCCCTAAGAAGGGTAGGAAAATGAAGTATGTGATTCAACATTGCAAAATTTGTCAATATGCCATGGGAAGAAGCCAAAATCCCAGATTGTACCAACAAACACCTCTTGATTTTACACTTGGGCTGCCAAAAATATAAAATGATAATTGATAGATTTGATATATTTACAAAGGAGATGAAGGCTCCTTAAATAAGCAAATACAAGATGATCTTTCCATAACATAAACAATTGAGAATAGAAACACAAAAAACAGAAAGGAAACTTCCTAAAACTAACTGAATACAAAAGACATAAAAGGAAGTTTCTAGATATCAACTAAGGTGACCATTATAACAATATATTATATTATTTTAATACCCTCCCTTAATAGTCATCCTTCTAACTATCCTATAGAAGACTTGACATAATCTACAGGTCATTTGGCCATGAATACATAGAAGGCTGCCCCCTTCTCTTCAAAACACTCTGCGACATGAGCCTGTTGCTGAGACCCTCCTTGGTGCTACAGAACTGCTAGATATGACCAAGTTTACCATAATCTTCCAACTTGATGCAGGGTAACAAAGTTATCCCTCCCTTAATCCAGATGTGCTAAGATTAGCTTCAAAAAACTTTACAGTTCTAAAAACCAATGATTTTACCAAAAAAATCGTGAAAAACAACAGCCACAATTTAGTAAAACAATCTTAAAAAATCTTTGCAGAACATTGTTCATCGTAGAATTCCTAGATGCGACCCAAAACACTCTGCAAGAAACCACCATTTTATAAAAAATCGTGAAAACATTTTGTCAAAAACTAAAAGCCATGATTTTGTGAAAATTTGTCAAAGAACCTTTCATTTTGAGGAAAAAAGGGTAAAAACCACGATTTTTTTAAAAAAAATAGTCAAAACCAAAAAATCAACGACAAAGAAAAACCACAATTTTTGGGGAAAAAATTGTGCAAAAACCATTTACATCAAAAAAGTCAACCCTCCATGTTTTTTTTTTGGAGAAAAAGGTGAAAAACCTTGATCTAAAAAACGCCTCGAACTAGTCTATCATCGCATCGAAAAGCAGTAAAAAATGTGGGTCTATGAACCCTCAAGAAACCAAATCAGTGCAAAAAAATACATAAACCACAATTTTTAATAAAAATCGTGGAAAAATAATCTTGAGTGTTGTCAGTGCGCACGTTGTGGAGGGAAGAAAAGGCTGAAAGTCATCGTGTGAGCAGGCATTGACTGTGTGCCCTCACCGCCTCCGTCGCATGGGAGAATGAAAGAGCCATTGTGCGGTAAAAGAGAAATCATAACAGCAAGCGTGGTTTAGACAAGAACTCATCATGGCTCTCGAAGAAAAAAAAACTTCACGTGTAACTGAGAAAAACGGTTCACAGCCTTAGGAAACACCAACACGGACTGCAAAAACCAAGAAAAAAATCCTCGATCTGCAATTCTTAGAAGCCAAGAAACATTCAACCTTCGATTTCTTCAAACAAAAACCCTCAACTCTTAAAAAAAATCAATTTAATAAAAATCGGTAAAAACAAATTCTTCTAAAAAATTCAAAAAAAATCTAGGATTCTTCACGATTTTTCATAAAAAATCATTAAAAACTTCTGGAAATTTATTCTAGGTATTAAACTACAAATTTAAAAATTCACCAAAAATCATATGGGTTCTGATGCCATGAAATGATAATTGATAGATTCGATATATTTAAAAAGGAGACGAAGGCTCCTTAAATAAGTGAATACAAGACAATCTTGCCATAGCAAAAACAATCGAGAATAGAAACACAAAAGATAGAAAGGAAACTTCCTAAAACTAAAGAAGAAAGGCATAAAAGGAAGTTTCTAAATATCAACTAAGATGACCACTATAACAATATATAATATTATTTTAATAAAATGCAGAGGTAATGATTCAATCTATGTTGTTGATCAATTCTCTAAAATGGCACATTTCCATTCCTTGTAGTAAATCAGATATGCATCTCATGTTGCAAATGTGTTCTTTAAGGAGATAGCAAGACTCTAAAGCAGATAGTAAAATTCCATGGTTTACCAAAGTGTATAGTCTCCACCAAGGACACAATGTGTGGGTCACTTTTGGCAAATATTGTGGAGGAAATTAGACATTAAGCTAAGTTTTATTATTCAGTCTACCATCCTCAAACAAATGGGCAAACAGAGGTTGCAAACAAGAGTTTGGGAGACCTCTTAAGCTGCTTAGTAGGAAAAACTCAAAAAAGCTCAGTCAATAGGACTTAGTTCTTGCCCAGGTGGAATTTGCCAACAATCATTCAGCAAATAGAAGCAATACCAAAACCGCTTTTCAGATTTTGTATGGGTACATCTCAAGAAGTGTGGATACCTTAAGAGATACTGCTGATTTAGAAAGAAAAAATGCAGGAGGAGAATACATTGCTGATTATGTCCATGAATTGCACCAGGAAGTCAAGAAAACTGAAGAAAATGTTAATGTTTAGTAGCTAGATTGAATTCTAACTCACATTATTTTAATCAGGAAAATTAAAATAATGAATTAATAATTTAAATTAAGGAAAATTAATTAATGGATTAATTAAATAATCGTGGATGGATTAATTATTTATTTAATTGGAGAATTAAATAAATAATTTATTATTTAAGTGGGAATTAAATAATATCTAAGGATTAATTGTTTATTTAATTTGGAGTATTAAATAATTATATATATTCGAGAATTGAATTGGAAAGATAAATATTATGGATTAATTATTTATTTAATTAAGAAAAGTAAATAAATAATTATGAGTTAATTTATTAAGTTATATCTTTAATTTATCGGGCTATTGTATTTATAAATACAATAAAATAAAATCATTAATAGGACTGGTTCTATATTTAATCCTTCCTTGGCGCCAATTCCAAACGTGTGGACATTGCTATTTTGAAAAGACCGACTTGAATACCTTGTATAAAGGTAGAACATTTCGACATTCACATGATCATCTTTAGCTTCATTTTTCATGCGAATATCACTGCTGCTTATATGTGCGAACAGTTCTGCTACATTTGATGCAAGTTCTATCCATGATGTAAGGCGACGTTTCTACTCTCAAGGTGGCAAGTAAATCCATAACAATCTGAACCTACTGTTGATGTTTCAAATCTGATCATAGTTGAAAGACTACATCTACCTTCTAGGTGGTGAAATTCTGATCCATTCTGAGTACATTTAAAGACTGGGATTTCAGTGATTTGTTCATACAAATCAGATCACTACAAACAGCGATTTCATCACCTACAACTCCAGATCGGATTAAAGGGAATAATTGCAAGTGGGCAGCGATATATATTTCCAGACTGCTCATCAAGCTCAGGGATCATTCTTCTGTTAATAAGTTGCAGAACAGCCCAACGTACATTCAAATTTGACAGTGATTAAGGAACATACATCAGAGATCATCATCTGCATTGGATCTTGGTTGATTGTGCTTTATACCATCAGCACTACTTCTGGTTGTAAGTTGTGTTTTGAACTTAAATATATTATTATCTTTGTTGTTGGGTTTTTCACCTCCACAAGGGAGTTTTTCCCAGGGTACTTGGTGTTGTGTCTTTTGTCTCATTTGTCATTTTGCATCTATATTGTTCATCTAAATTGATTAAAGGTTGAAATTACTTAGATCTGATAATGAAATTAACATAGTATCAGAGCTTGGTTAGATTTAGGAAAGAACATATCTAACCCCTTTTATATCTTTAGACCTTGTCTTCTTCCTTGCTGGTTTGTTTGGTGACAGGTCCCAAGGTTAAATTCTGGTTGGAAAAGACTTGTGTTCAAGCTTCTGCTCTTTCAGATCTGGATGATCACCTGGGAATATTTGAAGGTCTTCCTTTGGGTATTGTCATATCATGACCCTGTGAGCTTGAGTGATTACAGCATAGATCCAGATCTTATTTCACTTCCTCGCCCTCAGAAATCAGAAGATTCATCTTGAGGAGAGACCTTTCTTCTTTTGCAAGATCACTCCTTCTGTTGCTGATAATGGCAGTTATCCTCAGGATCAATATAGACTTGATCTATTCAGCTCTTTCTTTCACTTATCATAATGTTTTGTGCTATGGGTCCATTTTGAACTAATGTTGCACCTAGAGAATGGAAAGATGCAGATAGATGGCCTCAGGCAGACCTCTTGAGCTTAGTATACAAAGATTAATAAATATCCGATTTAGTAGAATTCAAGTTTTGAATATAAATTATTATATATATGAAAGTATTCTCATTGACTATTGTTTTTGCTATGGTTGACTAAGAACTCTATTGGTACTAACAAACTTGATGATGTAGTTCCTATACACTTATGATCTTGATCTCAATCTCTTAATGATTTGATTGGGACCAGGAATGTCAAACTGTTGAAATAATGACTTGGGCTCATCTTGTATAGTAGTCATCTGTAGAATCAGAACATGAGTTTGTGTTTGACTTGTTCAAATGTCTTGGTAGAGGTGATTTTGTATAGGGCTTGATACTTCATTATCCTCTTACCTAAATGGCCTTATGTATTGTTGTCATGAATGCTTGCATGCATTCTAAATGAGTTGCTACGTTTGTTTGAATTATGATATTGATTATCTCCATTGACTTGGATGACTTTAACCTGACATGAATGTCTTGTGGAAATGTGGATAGTCATGATTAAGTGCAGGCTTATCATTAAAGGGTTTGAATCTCCTGGAATGCAAATCACTCACAAGGGCATGAGGATCCAATGATTGACTATCTCAGGATTATTGATCTATGATGGAGATAAGCATTCTTTATATTTACTCATGCATTGTTGTTTCCCTCGTTATGATTTTTTATTCTATACATCATTACGAATCTACCTGATATGCGTCTTTGATTAGGATGGATTGAGCAACATATGGGTGATGCGTATTCGCATCCAGAGGGAGAAAGATCCTGGTGCATCCAGAAGGAATCTCTGACTGAGGCTTCTTTGAGGACGATTCTGAAGCATGACTCATTCGGGGATCCGTCATAACTTCTTGTGGCTTCTTCTATTCTTTCTCTTCAGATGTCAAGGTAGCACCTTGTGATGTTAGTTCTCAGGTGTCTTGGATGTGTTAACTGGGCATATTGTAAGTGGGATGGGTCCTACGACAAGGACTGGTTACATTCCACGTGGCTCATATGGTTGTAACTCAGAGTGTGAGATCTATGAATACTTCTTGTACAATTGAAAGGCATGTTGATCCTTCAATTCTTGGTTTATTGGTTCAAAGGGAGTGAACCATGGATTCATGTCTTGTAACAGATATCATGTGGATATCTCATGTTGTACTTATGTATTGCTCATGATGATGAGATCATCAATGTAGTCATGATAGTTTCACTATCTTGGTTGAGAGGGAGTCTCAACCTCCTTGATGTACTTTTGTATTTTAGACCACCCTTGCGGGCAATGTAAGGTGGATGTTGTATTATTTGGATCTTCTTTAAGAGAAGATATGTATGACCACCCTCTGCGGGCAATGCAAGGTGGAGATGTATTTGTTGTATTTTGAGATGTATTTGCTGTAATTGAAGTCCACCCTTTGCGGGTAATGTAAGGTGGCATTGTAATCATTTTTGAAGTCCACCCTCTGTGGGCAATATAAGGTGGCAAAGGTTTTGATCACCCTCTGCGGGCAATGCAAGGTGATCCTTTTGAGGCTTGTCCTCTTCCACCCTCTGCGAGTAGGTATGGTGGATATTCTTGACCATCCTCTGCGAGTAGGCATGATGGTTCCACCCTCTGCGAGTAGGCATGGTGGATATTCTTGACCATCCTCTGTGAGTAGGCATGATGGTTCCACCCTCTACGAATAGGCATGGTGGATATTCTTGGCCATCCTCTACGAGTAGGCATGATGGATCCATCCTCTGCGAATAGGCATGATGGAAGTTATTGATTTTCTCTTGCAAGTGTGCATTCCTTCTTTGCGAGAAGGCATGAAAGGATGTCCATGGTTGAAAGCTAAATCTCTCCTAGCTAAGAGGAAGTGTTGATGTTTTTGTAGCTAGTTGGATCTCGCTAAATCGTGCATATATCATTTAGGAGGGTGGTCATACATATCTTCTCTTAAAGAAGATCCAAATAATACATCCACCTTGCATTGCCCGCAAGGGTGGTCTAAAATACAAAAGTACGTCAAGGAGGTTGAGACTCCCTCTCAACCAAGATAGTGAAACTATCATGACTACATCGATGATCTCATCATCATGAGCAATACATAAGTATAACATGAGATATCCACATGATATCTGTTACAAGACATGAATCCATGGTTCACTCCCTCTGAACCAATAAACCAAGAATTGAAGGATCAACATTCCTTTCAATTGTACAAGAAGTATTCATAGATCTCACACTCTAAGTTACAACCATATGAGCCACGTGGAATGTAACCAATCCTTGTCGTAGTACCCATCCCACTTACAATATGCCTAGTTAACACATCCAAGACACCTGAGAACTAACATCACAAGGTGTTATCCTGACATCTGAAGAGAAAGAATAGAAGAAGCCACATGAAGTTATGACGGATCCCCGAATGAGTCATACTTCATAATCGTCCTCAAAGCAGCCTCAGTCAGAGATTCCTTCAGAATGCATCAAGATCTTTCTCCCTCTGAATTCAAATATGCATCACCCATATGTTACTCAATCCATCCTAATCAAAGACGCATATCAGGTAGATTAGAAATGATGTATAGAATCAAAAGTCATAACGAGGGAAACAACAATGCATGAGCAAATATAAAGAATGCTTATCTCCATCATTGATCAATAATCTTGAGATAGTCAATCATTGGATCCCCACGCCCTTGTGAGTGATTTGCATTCCAGAAGATTCAAACCCTTCAATGATAAGTCTGCACTTAATCATGACTATCCACATTTCCATACAAAAATCTTGTCAGGTTAAAGTCATCCAAGTTAATGGAGATAATCAATATCATAATTCAAACAAACATAGCAACTCACTTAGAATGCATGCAAGCATTCATCACAACAATACATAAGGCCATTTAGGTAAGAGGATAATGAAGTATCAAGCCCAATACAGAACCACCTCTACCAAGACATTTGAACAAGTCAAACACAAGCTCATGTTCTAATTCTATAAATGATTAATATACAAGATGAGCCCAAGTCATTATTTCAACAATTTGACATTCCTGGTCTCAATCAAATCATTAAGAGATTGAGATCAAGAACACGAGTGTATAGGAACTACATCATCAAGTTTGTTAGTACCAATAGAGTTCTAAGTCAACCATAGCAAAAGCAACAGTCAATGAGAATACTTTCATATATATAATCATTTATATTCAAAACTTGAATTCTACTAAATCGAATACTTCTTAATCCTTGTATACCGAGCTCAAAAGGTCTGCTCGAGGCTATCTATCTGCATCCTTCCAATCTCTAGCTGCAACATTAGTTCAAAATGGACCCATAGCACAAAACATTATGATAAGTGAAAGAAAGAGATGAACAGATCAAGTGTATATTGATCCTGAGGATAACTGTCATTTATCAGCAACACAAGGAGTAATCTTGCAAGAGAAGAAAGTTTTCTCCTCAAGATGAATCTTCTGATTTCTGAGGGAGAGGAAGTGAAATAAGATCCGGATCTATGATGTAATCACTCAAGCTCATAGGGTCATGATATGACAATACTCAAAGGAAGGCCTTCAAATATTCCCAAGTGATCATCCAGATCTGAAAGAGCAGAAGCTTGAACACCAGTCTTTTCCAACCAGAATTTAACCCTGGGACCTGTCACCAAACAAACCAGCAAGGAAGAAGACAAGGTCTAAAGATATAAAAGGGGTTAGATCTGATCTTTCCTAAATCGAACCAAGCTCTGATACCATGTTGAGTTTTAGTATCAGATCTAACTATGAACAGTTAATCAGATTAGATAAACAATCAAATGCAAAAATTAACAATTGAGACAAGGACACAACACCAAGAATACCCTGGGAAAACCTCCCTTGTGGAGGTGAAAAACCCAGCAACGAAAAAGATATAGATTAAGCTCAAAAGGTACAACTTACAAACTTCAATGGTGCTGATAATCAGGGTCTGATATAAATCACAATCAAACCAAGATCCAATGTTGATGATGACCTCTGAAATATGTTTCTTAATCACTATCAAGTCTGGAAGTGTGTATCGCTGTCAATGTATGATCTGAAATGAGAATGTCACAGTCACAATCTGGAGTATGATTTCCGTCACCAAGATAGCACCAAGTCTGATTGATGAAGCCCTCTAAATGAAGACAGAATTCACATCATCAAGCATATGTAATCTCAGTGATCTTCATCAACCATGTCATGGATATCCGAACTGCTATGACTGTAGAATTCGGACTGTATGAATCAGAGATCGTCGCCAATATAGTAGATCATGAATTGTCACCACTATAGCAGACCATATAGATCAGGGATTGTCGCCATATAGCAGAGGTAATTCGCACAATGTATAGCAGAGACTGCCAAAATCACATAGATAATTCGCACCTTGGACATGAATAGAGTGATTGTCCAAATGTCGATAACAATACTCATTATATATATGCCGATATGAATTAATTGAGCCCAAGCCGACCCAGTTAGTATAGATCTTGGCGCCAACCTTAATTTAGTTTAGGTCCTTGCTTAGCGTGAGATATAGGACAGGTTTAGGAGTGATATATGAAACGTCTACCCTAGACGTTTTCGACAAAGGGGCCAAGAACTAATTTAGGATCAAATTAAAGATTTGATCCTAAATGATATATGCACGATTTAGCTAGATCCGACTAGCTACAAAAACATGCTAGCGTTGCCTGTGCTATTCCTCATTTCTGACTCCTATATGAAAAAATGACATGGGCCTCACTATTTCTATTTTGGACAGACTTACCTGTTGTGTGCTCAAAAAAAATTTAGTGACACATGAACTGATGGCTGTTTTGCTGCAACGGTCATTTATTACCTCAGAAACCTGGTTGGAAGAGTATAACTATTCCTGTAGCATACCTCTTATGAGGAATGATTAATCCTAGGCCAGTGGTGATGTGGCTGACAGATATAAATATGGAGTTTGGACTGGGTGGCTTCAGAGACCCTGACTACTTAAAATAAAAGATATTCAACAAAGGGCGGGAAGTGGAAGATCAGCTCGCTAGAAGTTGATTGAAGGAATGGTGAAGCTGAAGCTAGATGATCAGAAAGCAATGATAAAGAACGTGATGTTGTATTGAACTAGGAGACCAGACTGACTGGGCTGTAATTTGTAGGAAGCCTTGGATATCCAGAATGTCATTCTTGAATTATCTAAATGTTTCACGCTGAGCACCTGGATGTGAGAGTTGGTACTGAATGCTGAAGTAAAAAGTTGATGTACTGTCATCCTGAATTTCTGAATTTCTGTTATATACTTGTTGAAATTATGATTCAGTTTTGTAAGGAGCTGCCAGGTTCATAGTCCTTAATTGGGTCATGAATTTGTACTGCATTAAAGGCTCCATTACCAAATTTATCTCATTGCATATTTACACCTTCAACTTTTCTTTTATCTCATTAAATCCAGCTTCCTACCAGGATCCATTACTCTATCAGTCTCAACAACTTTAGAAACACAGTTTATGAAATTTTGAGAAAGAATGTAATGGAAGCTATCTCAAATTAAATGTACAAAGCACCTTGACATAGTAGAGTTGCCTATGAAGACACACCAGGGACATCACCAAGCAGTGCAGTGAATGGTTGCCATAACCCTCGAGAATTCTCCGCCTTTGTTTGTATTGCCCTTAGCTTTGATGATGCAACCATCTTCATTGCCTTTGTGATCTTTTGAATACTCTTTACACTTTTCATCCTGTTTCTTACTGCATGATAAATTGCCACATACGAATTCAACTTTATTTTTAGATTCAGATCTCTATCACTTCCCGAATAATTATTAAATTAAAGTAAATGGAAATTTAGAATATAGATTATAAGAATAGAGAATAAATTTGGACGATGACATGCATCTTACAACCATATAATTTGTTTGAGAAATGGAGGAAAGACAAATGAAAAAGGCATCTCACCAACTTGAGTAGAAATTGCTCGCAAGCCAAATGAAGGCAGATCCCTGAAAAATAAAATTTTAAGGTCAGAATTGCCAATCCAACCAAAATGGAGTAATTGTGATGATTGAAAAATAGCAAAAGGATAACCAGAACACATAATAACTTGGGTTCATGTTTAAGTAAACAATTAAAACCATGTTGTAACAAGAAAAACAATAAATGTGATATAACTCCAGAAAAGGAATGGAAACCAGCTATGTCAGCCTACCCATGATTAAATGGCACTTCATATAAGAGAAGTTTGAAGGAAGAAAAGTAAGTAACATTCTTGAGTCTTCTTTACCAACTAGAGCATTACAACATCAGAATGGTTTCAACAATCTAAACCATCATTCAAGGTATATGTTGAACTTCATTTCTCTTCAAGTATGCTACTGAGATAAAATAGAATAGAGTCAACCAAGGGAAAATCACTCAAGTTTGCAGCCAGCTCTTGCGAGCGAATAAGCTTGGCTGGTCTACAGGCATTTCCATCAAGGAGACAAAAATTAATATACCATTATGCTTCAGCCATCTTAGTTCACAGGGTAATATTATCACCATGCTGAGCGCAATATCCAGGACAGTGGAATATTTTCTGAAAAGGCTCACAGATGTTTTTGAAAAAGATGCACCTTAGATTATGTTAAAGTGGGATATTATTACATCTCAAAGATCATAACTGCTCAATTGACTATGTAGAGGCTCGATAAACTAAATTTTCCCAACACAGGCAAGTAAAGCTAACATATCCACCCTAGAACCAAATGAGAGGTTGATTGGCTTTAACCTCCATAATTTGTGTGAATGAGTTTGACTAAAAGTCTACGCAACATTGCAAAAATTACCTCCTATTTGTCTATGACATATAGCTAGAAATGTAGACAGTGACTCTTTGCCATCCAATCCAAAATGTAGAACCTATAAGGTCTTCTTTTCCATATAATTTGGAAGCTTTTAGCTCCTAGATCTACT
This sequence comes from Thuja plicata, assembly GCA_018584345.1. Classification (NCBI taxonomy): domain Eukaryota; kingdom Viridiplantae; phylum Streptophyta; class Pinopsida; order Cupressales; family Cupressaceae; genus Thuja; species Thuja plicata. The sequence continues at coordinate 33,499 of MU227852.1, forward strand.
ATGTCCTGTGGACCCTACCTTCTTTTTAGTTTTCAGGACTCGTCCTTATCCTCTTTTTAGGTAGTTTTGCAAGAGTCACCTTCTAAAACACATGCACCTAAAAATTTACTTACACTGTAAATCACTTACATTGTAACCCAAGGATAAGATTATGAGTTGCAAGATATAAGGGGCTTTAACCAAACATCAAACACAGACACAAAACACACACTGACATCCACCCCATAATCACTAATAGCATATGGTGATTAAAGGGTGAAGTAAACAAAATTCAGACTCAAAGGAGTCAAATACTGGACTCATTTTTCTTTTCCTTTCTTATAAATATATAATGATCAGTGTTCCACGAGGACGCAACCCCCCGAAAAACATGAAGGTTTTAAGACGGGGAGGTCTCGGGGATGGGGAGGACTTCTCCCAAACGTTTCTTCGCCGCACCTCCACCTCCGCCACATTTCTCAGCCAACCCAGAGATGTTTCCCACATTTTCCACACAGAAAAAGATGTTTCTTTCAGGAGGGACACTGTTGGGGGTGCTTGGATGTCTCGGAGACTCCCAGACATCCCTCGACAGGGCAAGGGACTCGCAGACGTTTCCTGCAAAAAGTCATTTTTTATTTTTTATTTTTTTTTATTTTATGTTGGGAGAGATGTCTTTGTCAAGATGGGCTCCAACTCCATTCTACAAAATTGAGAAGTTTACTACTGTTTTCTCTAGCATTGGCTTATAGCACAGATGCATATCTCATTGTCCTTGCAGGAACTTTAGACATTTGTGTTTATGCTTACTTGGTGGGTTATGGCCCTGCACTTAGAAAGGTAAGCATGTGCAACATGTTTTATTTTGTTTCTATGCATTAGGATTATATACAGTATATGCATTACTCCAGTCAACTAATTATTATTTTAATTTTATGCATTAAGATACACAGATATTATTTCTGGCATACAAGAAAGTTTTTACAATATGACCATGTTAGGTAACAATTTAATCAAAGCACAAAAAAAATCAACTTTTGTACTTTATGAAGTGTAACCATAAAGATACTAAAAAGGGTTTATATTTATGAGATTAAGGCAAAAAAGAAAAAAACAACCTAGCCAGGTTTGTATTAGCACAATGAAATAAGATTGTATGGAGGATGAGAATTAAATGGGAGAGATAAATCTGATTTTGTGGAGGAATTCAAAGAGGAAGGACCAAGAGCTACTGTAAATCTCTGTGAAAAAGGAAGTGCCAGTGGAGTGATTGCAGTGCCAAGCTTAAGTTAATATTAAAAATGATTTTCTCGCATTTACAAAATTCATGAAGAGACGAAGCTTAGCAACATGAGGTAAGTGAGTATGCAGACCTACTTAAAATATTTGATTTTGTGGTGATCAATTGTTGCATTGCTCGTGCAAAAAATAACCTTACATTTATAGCAAAGCTAAAATCAGCCAAACCTCTCACGAGTATCCTCAATCAGAGGTCAGTGCAATCTCTTTTCATTATTATCTACATAGATAGCTTGTCATGATATAATTTATGGCCTGCTTGTAGTGATCTTTTGTTACAAAAGAAATGATGAAAATCTAATATTTTCAATTCAATTTCCCTTATCATGTAGTAGGGCTGCAATTTCAAATTTGCAGTTTATCTTTCAAAACTGAGTTGCAAACTTTTCTATTTTTTTCACCTTCATCATTTCATTTGTAACAAAAATTTGGATTCTGTAGATGATATAGACTGCTCTCTACGAAGATTTTGGCTGTGCACTGGAATGTGGAAAATTTGAAGATGTTTTTTCCTTAAGTAAACAACTCTTAGTTGCCCATAACAAAGGGCAGTGCAAGGTGTGCTGGAGGTGATCAGCTCTTTCACTTTTCCAAGCCTCAATGGGCATAAGCTAGTTAACTCACGGCTGCATTGAGAAATTATCCAATGCATCCAATTCTTGGCCCTGTGGAATAGTGGTAGCAACATCCTTGTTAGCCCTAAGTCAATGGTGGTTGGTGTTCGGAATGGGTTTGGTGAGAAAATTAGAATGGGAGCAGCTGGTCAAGTGAGCGGTGCAGGTGGTGTCAGCAGCTTAGCAGTTGTGACAACTAATTGGCACTGGTCTCTGTTTTGTTGGCATGATGATTTACGTGTCTTTACCCTGCCTGGGTCTGTGTTTTTGTCTTCATAATATTTTTCCTATCTTTTGTAACTCATTTTTTTGCTTTTTGGGCAGAAAACCCTATAGAATCCCCTAGAATATGATACAAAAAAAGAAAACATAACGACCACATTTTGAACATAGAAGGTTCAAGATCGGACAAAGAAAAATAATAAACGAGACGTAATATTCATAGGTCATAAAATATGGCTTATAAATTAAATGCATCACATAATCAAATTAAACAGGCTACTCGAGCAAATAATAACATTGTTCTACATAACAGATTGCAGTTATAGGTAGGTTAAAGAGGTTGGTTTTTTTAAACTTTGGCCCATGTGGATCTGCAGATCTGCCCTGGATATCACATGCATTTCTGGGAACAGACCAACATTTTGAGCATTTCCAAAACAAATTCCTTGAGAATCAAGATCCAAATCAGCACCCAAAACATTTTGGTACAGGTATATGCCGTTGAAAACAACAAAGTAGAAAGACATTCTGCCACAAAGTCGCAAAGAAAAGACTGCTTCTGATCAGGTATCAGCAGAAAAACAAATAGAAATATGGCACTTAAAAACCTGTAACAGTAACTTTGCACATAGACTCTTGAAAGATTCTTCCATAGATGAACTTTTGTTATCAGTGTCCTGCAAGATGCTCCAACTTAAATTGCAGTCTTCAAGTAAGACCAAGACTTCTAAACTTGAACATGCAGCTCTCTGAGGTCAAACTGTATAGGAAAGATGAATTTGTCTAAAGCCAAGATCAAAGATTCAAAATACACCCAAAAAAATTCTACTAGGAAATTCTATTTCATTTTTGTGAGATAAATATAACACTGCATACCCAAGTAATTTTCTGAAAATTTAGATCCAAGTACGTAAAGAGTCTTGGTTTAAAACCTTAAAATATAATAATTGGAGTTTGAGCCATTATACGATTTCTTGTAAGTTTCACACTGCCAATTGGAATTTGCCAAAGTTAGTCCAGATACTTTATCAGAGGCACTAACTGAAAGGGCCTAAAAGAGTAATCCAGTAATGATGTTCAACAAGTATCCCCAGAATTTGTTAAAATCTCTTTCTTCAAGCCTGGATTCAATGTTTCAGAAAACTACTTGGCTCAAAATATTGACTCCAAAATGTCCAGAAGTAACAAGAAATAATCTCCATAATCAGGAAACAAGCACATGCTATGGCTAGGAACCCAAAAAAAAAAACATTTTGTCCTTAATTGATCGAATTGTTGACTTCCTCCTCACTAAGGAAGAAGAGTGCCTTGATAATCTCCACATACTGAGGTCCATGTGCAATATTACCTTGGCCAGAAGAGATGCTCATATTTGGACATATGTTCTTTTATGTGTGTTGCTTCCTTAACCCATGCTAACCCTATATCTTTAGATTCACATATACTCATTAAATGCCTCTCCTTGTCACTTTTCAAAACAGTGGGTGATAAATACATTTATAAGATAAAATATATATCAGCAACATATTCAGGTTAATTTGATCTCTCCCCCCAGCCTCTAAGCCCTAGATGGCCCTCTATGTCAAACACTTACTATACACTGTTGATAGCACCATCATTCATACAAACTACATTCAAATATCATTAAACTCAACCCTTGGGATTCCTCTTGACCATATGAGAGCACGCATTTGCGATATAAATTAAAAATGACCACCATATTACTTAAGGTGATAGGAATTGTCACCTTGGTACTCTTCAAAGGTAGGAGATGAGAGAACACTTTAATGTCAGGTATCATTTCAACTGTGTGATTTGTGGGAGATATTATTGCTTGTACAGAGATTTAAAAATTAAAATCTCTACCTTTTTTGTTACCTAGAAAGTTGGTGATAGATTGATAAGACTGCATCCGCAAACAGTTATCAAGATACCTCCTCCTTTTCCCACAACAGAAATGGTGCATCCACTGTTCCAAAAGGGGTTGTTCAGAGAGTATTCGGGAGATGTTCTTCACACATCCGATATTGCCTGAAAAAATCTTCTACATCAAAGCCACACTCCTGTGGGCGTTATAAAATCCTCCAGTCTCTCAAGATGATAAGAGATAAGATAAGATAAAAAATTTACGTCCACGAGGCTAAACATAGCCTATGGGACAGCAAGGCAACCTAGGCTGACTTCAGTAACTCGGTTCGTTTCTTGTGCAAGCTGATGATGAGCCCACCTAACTTCTCAATGTACTCCTCGCTGAATAGGTTATGCCAAGAACTATCTGATATAGTATCTGCAAATTTATCCCTGCTGTTCTTGTAGGCTTCACATTCTAAAATAAAGTGATGTTTGGTTATCCCTTATGATTGATAAGGATGCCAAAACCTTCGTCATCACAACATTCAAATACAACTCAAGACTAACTTTTGCCTCCAATCATAGTCTCCCTCATTTTTTGTGAATGGCTTCCTGACGTAATTAACTGTAATGTTTAATTCATGAAATTAGCTTCTATTTACGTTTAGGATATACCCCTTTTGGATTCCTCTCCTAGTTGCTTAGAATTTTTAGTTGGTGTACTTCTTGCTTTCAAATTGTAGCTTCTTGTTTATTTTACATTGGAGCTCATCTTTTAACCCTCCTTGCTAGTGTTTATGAAAATAGCTTCAATTTCCATTTACCTGCCTTGGCCATTCATGGAAATTATAATAGTTTCTTCTTTCAATTTTTTCTTGGCGAGTTCCAGGTCTTTGATGTTTCCACAGTCTTCAAAAACAGAATGACCACTTCCAACAAATATTCAACGATAGAGTTCAGTAAAAAAATACAAGCCTAATTCCCTCCAAATGACAAATGTTTGAGCATTAATTTACTCCCAATTACATGAAAGATAATCTCTAGTTAATGGACGTTCTCACTGAAGAGTAATGCCAAGTATAGAATTGTAAGAATATACTCTATTATGCCAGGACGCTCAAGTTTAAGGTATAGCAATTTTTAGACCTTTTTGACAATAGAGAAATTTCTCTTTGGAAAGAGTTATGCATAAAAGAGACGAGCAAATATTATTCCACATTAAACATCTTTGAAAACAAGAAAGTCTTTTTAAACTATTATGAGCATGCTAATAAGCTCGTGCTATAAAAGATGGAGAGCCAAATCCTAACAATAGTGTAAGTGGCAAAAAAAATGCATATCAAACATGCATTTTGGGCTCGCTCTAAAAGTTCAAAATTTATCATCAGCCAATTTTCTTGCATCTATTTTATTTTATCTTTGCTATAACCAGGCAACTTTATTGCATCTATTTCATTCTGCATTGGCTGTTTGTGGCTTGCTACCCTTGAGTGAGATTCAAAATCTGTACCCAAAGAATTTTCTTGCATACATTTATTCTGTCTTTGCTGCTCTTGGTATGCTATAGTTTAGATGCTATAAGAAATATGCATCATGATGATCTTGTTGATAATTAAGAAATGCGAATCATGATGATCTTGTTGATAATTAAGAAATGCGAATCATGATGATCTTGTTGATAGTTAAGAATTATGAATCATGGTCGGGTCGATGGTAAGAAGGATGAAAGAGATGCTATATTCGGTCAGCATTCTATTCTTCAACCAAACATAAAAAATTGTACATAACCAAATCAAGTAATTTGAAGTCTGAAGGGATAAAAATAGTCGAAAATCCCACAGGATTGGTTCTTAAAAAACTGTCGCAATGGTCACCATATAATTAGCGTTACAAATCAATTATAAATTTCTACCCAAAAAAAAAATAGAGGATAAATAGTGTGAGAAAAAAATGTCTATCAATACAGCAATGGGCTTAAGTTCAGGATCTATTTTCCAATGATCTGCATTTCGTATTGTTATAGCCTAGAAAGAAAAATATACAAACGAAACCCATGGTTTTGCCTTAATACAATGACTACGATCCAAGGGCAGAGAAAGGCGGTGCCCTTTTGCGAGTGGCACATTCCACCTTGGCTTTTACCCTTGACATAATGACGCAAATATTTTGTTCTACAGAAGATCATCAATAGTAGGAAACTCTATTGGGCTTACTCTGTTTGCTGCAGCCATGGAGATGGCAATGCAGATGGAGATGGTCGTGTAAGGGTTTGGACAGTCCATGAGGAAGTGTGGCTACCCAGGCGCCTTGCTCCCCTTCGTAGACTAGCTGAAGAAGCCATCGCTGTGCAGTTCAACTTTATGCCCTTCCTTTGCTTGATTTGAACTGATGTAAATTGCAGGGTTGATATGAAAAAATATTATTTGATAGGGGAGAGGGACCAATAGTGCGAGGGCTAACTTCGTCAACATGTAACTATTACATAAAATACCGTATGACCTCCATTTATTTTTTCAGAATGTATGATAGACTCTTATCTACTTACAACTAAGGTTTGGAGGTGTGGCTCATCACATACCTTGTGGAAATAACACATCTACTACGAAGTGTCCAAAATATGACTTTTGGAAGATTCGACCAAAACTTAATCTTAAAGTCTCTAATACTTGATCACTAAAATACTACCTTTTATAAACATGTGTCCATATTTTTCTTCTATACATGACTTTTTAAACAATAAAAGAATCCTATTATTTGTTAATAACACTTATTATTATTGTTGTATTGTAGCTTTATACTTAACTAAAAAGATCTAATAATTGAAAACTTGCAATAAAAATTATGTTTGCAAAATAACATAATTTTGTTAAAAAACAATTTATATATAACATAATTATACTTAAACTTATTCTATATTCTTCAATAATATTCACTTATTTTTTAAAATTGATTTTTTTCTCCTCAACTTACTACACACTAAAACTTGTTCTATTTATAAATGAACCTATTATATTCACTCCCTATCCTAAACCTATAAGTGACAGTCCAAAAATTAAGCATGGTATAACCTAAACTAATATGTGATGGTCCTAATTTTGAACACTTTTACTTGGAAACTTCTAGACTTTTAACCCTAGGTATCATCGGATTCTTTCCATCATTTGGACACGCGGTTGTTTCATTTCACAACACGAGGGTTTGCTTTTCCTCTAGTAGGGTTTCTTTACCATGTGGCGGCTGCTTCATTCGGCATCAGTAGGGTTTGCTCCATTGCTTCCAACACGCAGTTGCTTCATTTTACAGTACTTATAGCTTGCCTGCTAACAATGGAGCGTGCGGGGATGACATATGAAAATAAAACCACTGTTATGTGTTAATCACTGCCGTGGCCAATTACAAAATATGTTTACTAAAGACTTTTACCCAAGCAAAATATGTTGCATAATGTAAACCCTAGACCCCAAATTCAAAGAAAAAAAACTTCACTGAAATATTTTGGAAATCTCAGTGATAACACTGTTATTATATTATTTTAAAAAACCCCCAGAAATGTCATTTCCTCTTTAAATTATTTTTTTTTAAATGTAATAGAATGTGAACCCCTGCCAACAAAACCCTAAAAAAAAAAATTAAAAGAGAGAAAAATAAACAAAAATTGCACTTTCCCTATTGTCGGAACACTTGCGAGCTACTTGCAAATGAAAATAAACAAAAATCAAGAGGAGAAGAAAACCCATAAAATCAAAACCACAACATCCTCACAATCATAACATCTGACAAAAGTTCACTTTCAACTACGAGTCAATATATGTCCATAGCGTATTCTAAAGCTCAAAATTGTGGCGTGTTGTCAACGATGTCGATGCAGCGTTTGCAACAAAGATCTGATTTCATCCAGATAAGATTTGATTTGATCATATCAATGATTTTGTTGGTGACTAAAACATTTGTCCAACAGTTGAAAACCACCAGACAACTTACCACTTGGATTTCCAATGTGGACCAGGTATTTTGAGGGAAACCTCACGATAAATATAATTTCACAATGTATTTTCTTTTAAATTACGTTTCATTGTTTTTGTTTTTATTGGGTAGTTTTTTTCAAATTTTTTTATGAAATTTATTTTATTTATTTAAATAGAATATATTTTCTTGGAACATCATTTAATTTAATTTATATTATATTCAATTAACATATTAATAAATAATTTTAAATTATAAAATATATATAGATAAATAAAGAAGTGGTTTTAATATTAATTGGACATTGCACAACAAAAATGGTAAATAAAACAAATTCTAATGGCAAAGGTAACCGCAAAGTAGCATTTAAGGACAAGGTTGTGGGCTCGACCAACTAAGCCTTGTCAACTTAGTGTGTGTAGTTTTTAAGCTTGGTTGAAATGTGCTACTGAGATCAACTTGGGATAGGAAATATAATCACCTGGTTTGAAGAGGCGTATTTAAGATGCAGCCTGCCTTTACGAGTGGTGCATAATTCAACACATATTTCATCAATATTGTACAAAGCGAAGGACGATGGAGATGACGAATGGCTCTGCAAGTGGCTCCTGACCGCCCTGTTCATTTGCGCGGAGGGCACCACCGAGGCTCTTCTTGGTCTCCGGGTTGGGTGATCTGGCCTTTCTTTTTTGTCTTTGTGGTGTCGGTCGTGTGTGTGTGGTTTTGTGTGCCTTTGGGCTGCCTTGTGTTGTTTTGAGTGTTCTTCCCCTTTTACTTTTTCTCTCTCCTGGTCGCTTTGGTTCGCTTGTGTGGCTGTTGGTTTTCTCTGGAATTTGCCATTATTCTCTGCTCCTTTTGATTTTGTGTGAGATCTCTGGCGATGGTTGTAGAGGGGAGTAATGAGGGGGTTGATGTCCAAGCAAACGGCAATAATAAATTGGCAAGTGGGAGCATCACAGGGACAAATGCAGACAACCCTAAGCCTTTGTATAAATCGGTTGTGGCAGAGCAGACAGTTTTACCACCCTCGGCTTTTTTTTAGAGCAAAATTGTGGTTAACAATGTGGAACCCAGACTTGGAAAGGAGCACAGAGGAGGAATGGTCGACCCCGATGGAAATAGACATGGAGGAGGAGACCAACACCGCTTCACAACAGGAGACAATGCTAGTAGAGGAAGGAAGGAAGGTAAGACTCCACCCTCTGGAGTTAAGACCCTTGCCTTATCACCAAATCCGGACATGGTAAACTCTATTAAGTCTGAGCAAAGTAGATTAAAAAATGTTGCTATCTTTTTTTGTTGTATGGATTTGAAATTTCTACCAGCAAGGAAGTTTTTAGATGATTGGTTTAATAACATATGGGGAAAAAAACTTGGCATTCATGTTAGTTTTAGCCACATGATTCAAAGAGGTTTATTAGTGGTTTTCCTTAAAACACACACAATGCAGGAAAAGGTTTTAAAAAAAGAACACTGGCAAGTTGGACAAACAATGTTTAAAGCCCTCCCATGGTCGCATAAAGATACCACTAATAATATACTAGCCCGCACATCTCCCCAATGGATTTAACTCAAGAATGTTCAACCCGAATTCTGGCACTTCATTCCCCGTATGCTAGAATCTCTCAGGACTGTGTTGCAAGTCGAAGAGGCTAGAGTTACCCTCCCGCATCTTAACGCCCGCATTCTTCTAACCCTGCACCCGAATTGTTCCTTCCCCAATGCTATCTCCCTAGAAATTGAAGGGGAAACCTTTATCTGGGAGATTGTGAAATTAGGAGACCTAGGAGCTTGCTTTCATTGCAAACTCAATGGACACAATAGGAGAGACTGCCCACAACTTAAGAACATACATAAAGAATTCACTGACACTCTGACCAAGAATAACACCGATTGTAATAAGAAGGTTGCAGACAAAACTAATAATACCAGTGAGAACTCAAAGAATAATGATATCCCTCCCTCTACTTCAGGTACCACCGATACCCATGTTGACCAATTTGTATCCCTCTCAAATCCACTGTTTGAAGGAGAATTTGTTGTCCAAGAAGCAAGTCGCGAACCTTGTAACCAGACCCCCTTTAACTGTCAGCCCCAATACATCCCGGTGGCTAGAGATAAATACAATGATGAATATATCCTAAAAAAGAATGCCCAACAAATAGTTTTATCTGAATTGAAAAACAAGAACAATGTCAGAAAGGGTAAGAATGGATAGCAGTTGGTTGAACAGGCTAAAGAATTACTTGACAGTGTGCCTCTCAGAGGGAATGAGATTATACCCAGTGTTGAAACCTCGATTTGCCTATCAGAATACATTGACCAAGAGATGGAGGAACACGACTTCATCGAGGTTGTCAGCAAGAAAAAGAAAAGGAAAACTTATGAAAGGAGTAACAACATGAAAGACAAGGAAAGGAATAACAATCATAAGACTAAAGAGATACCAGAATGCTTTAATAGACTCTATAGAAACTAGAAACCCCCCACCAAAAGTTAATGATGACGAACATCCATAGTTGGAATGTCAGAGGCCTAGAGATGCCAGACAGGAAATATGTGGTTAGGAATTGGTGTAACAAGACTCAGTATAAAGATATCATTTGTTTGCAAGAAATCAAGATTACAGGGGCCAGGGCATATAACACACTCAAACTTATCTGGAACAGTGCCACATGTATATACTCAAATCATGAAAGAGGAAAGAGAGGTGTTGCCATACTAATAGGGAGTCGATGGGAAGATAAGATGTCAAAACAAGGGATATCCCCTTGCAACAGGGCAATATGGGCTATATTTAAAGATAAAGAGCAACTAATCAGAATTTGTAACATTTATGCATCTAATAACTATAGAGAAAGAAGTTTATTATGGGACTGGTTATCTACCAATCTGCCACATGCAAAATGGATACTTATAGGTGACTTCGACATGATAGAAGATAAATAGGATAAGAGTGGTGGCAACAAGCATGAATGGAAAGGCAATGAACTTTACTTTTGGTCAAAATTTAAGAGGAGATTCCACATTACTGACCCATTGGAAAAAAAGAGGCAAGAATATCATAACATCTAGTTCACATGGTGTAATAACCAAGCAGGTAAAAATAGAATTTATTGCGGGTTGGATAGAATATACTTTGATACCAGTTCTTTTGGACTGTCACATCCTTCAGGGCAAAACCCTATCAGTGTATCCCCTACTGCCATGTCTGATCACTCCCCTATTCATGGATGCATTCTTATGAATAACCATAGTGACCAATACCAAAACCAAAAAAGGAAGGGGGAATTTAAATTGAATACTGCCCTATTAGAAGATGAAGATACTATGGAGGCTATCCTTGTGGTTACTACCCTTTCCAAACTCTGTAGCCCAAAATCTTCTGCCATAGACAAATGGGAGCAGCTTGTAATAACATGGAGAAAGATGTTCCAAATCATTAGAGCTAAAAAGGCCATGGATAGAAACAATGAGGAGAACAATCAGCAGAGGAAAATCATCACACTAGAGTCAACTATACAAGAGGAGGGGAGTAATACAGAAGCAGAACAAGCACTTATTGAAACCAAAATGCAGTTGAGGAAGATAATTAACTATAAAATTCAAGGGCAAAAAGTCAGGGCCAAGGCCAATTGGATTAAGGATGGAGACAAGGGCTCCAAATACTTCTTCAATCTAATCATAGCCAAGCAAAATAGAGAAGAGATAAACAATATACAAGGTGAAATGGGACCTACCAGGAATAATAAAGAAACAAGGGAAGCTTTCAGGGATTTTTACAGTAAATTATTTGCATCAGAACATAAAAGGGACAACTTTGAGGCAACAGACCAGTGCCTTAAGATCATTCCCAAAAGGTTATCAAGACAGGATGCCAAGAGACTTGAAGAAAAACTTAGCCTCAAATAAATAGATGAGGCCATTGGATCCTTAGCCAATAACTTGAAGAAAAACTTAGCCTGAAATAAATAGATGAGGCCATTGGATCCTTAGCCAATAACAAATCCCCCGGTATTGATGGTATCCCAGCAGAATTTTACAAGAAGAACCAAGAATGGATAGCAAATGAAATACTGGAGGTGTATGAGGACGGCTTTGAGACAGGATCCCTGGGGAAAAACATTAACAAAGGAGTAATTAAGCTACTACCCAAAGAGGAAGACAAATCCCAAGTCAAAAACTGGAGACCAATTACCCTGCTTAATATTTCTTATAAAATCATTGCTAAAGTCATGGCTAGGAGAATTAGTAACATGCTAAATAACATTATCTCTGTTACTCAGACAGGGCTCATTAAGGGAAGGTATATACTTGATAATTTAATTACCAGCTGGGAAGCCATGCACTAGGCACAAATAGATGGACAGAATGTAGCAATGGTGTTACTAGATTTTGAGAAAGCATATGATAGAATAGAATGGCCATTTGTATTGAAAATGTTGGAGGCCTTTGGATTTCTAGATTATTTTTGCAGATGGGCAAATGTCTTGTTCTAGGACTCCTCTACTATGATTAATGTCAATGGGGAACTTTCAGAATCTATTCAGTTGAGTAGATCCATTAGGCAAGGATGCCCCTTGGCACTAGCCCTATATGTCCTAGCTGCTGATGCTTTATCCTAAATTCTTAAGGCTAATGATTTTGGTCCACCAATTAAGGGTATCCACCTTCCAAATGCAAATACATAAGAACTTATTATACAACAATTTGCTGATGACACAGCACTCTTCTTAGAATTAGGAGAAGGTAACTTTGACAATATGCTTAGTAGACTTCAGATCTTCTGTCTGGCCTCAGGGGCTAAAATTGCAGTGCAAAAGTCCATTGTTTTGGGATGGAATGCAAAGGCTCCAAATTGGCTTGGCAGAAAAGAGTGGCAATGGTCGGGGCCTTCAGATATAGTAAGATACTTGGGTATTCCTTTCTCTATCTCCCCGAATTTGAAGGAGATGTGGACCTGTATCTATAAAAAAATAGAGAACAAACATGTGAAATGGAAGTCACACATGCTCTCCCTAGCCGGGAGAGCCCAAGTAGTACAGAAATTCCTGTCATCCTATGCTATCTACTACTCATCAACCTGGATGTTTGCCAAGTATCAATTTGATAAAATGGGGAAGATTCTGAGAGGGTTTCTGTGGTCAGATGGACTTGGAAATAGAAAAAGACATTGTGTTAAATGGGAGTGGTGTTGTTCCTCTAAGCATTTGGGGGGACTGGGAATCAGAGACCTCAGGACACAAGGGATTGCCTTAGAAGCCAAGTGGATTCTCATAGCATTAGAAGGGAATTAACCATGGAAACTACTGATCAGGAACAATATAGAGAGGGCAGTTATTAAGAAAGGGAAAAAATGGAAACAAGTCCCTAGCATTGACATCCTACTAGGGGACTTTGAGGTTAATATAGGTGGATCAAAGGTATTCCATTCTATTTGGAAGGCATGGTGTCAAGTAAGGCCTTTAATCTGTGCAAGAAATGCTATTGGAAAAAATCCTAACTTTGTTGTCACTAATAGATCTATTTGGTGGGGCATCTATCTTAATAATAAACCATTGGTGCTCATACAATGTTGCTCCTCCAAAGCTTGGCATAACAGAGGAATTTCCCTTATCCAAGATATTTTGGTTGGCAAAAAGCTGGGGACCTGGGAAGATATCAGACTCAAATACAACCTCCCTAATACACATAAAAAAACTTACACTCAGATCAGTAAAGCTATGGGCAGACTCTCTTGTGGTAAGATTGTGAATACTAATAATATGATGGAACATTTAAAGTGGAATAATGGTAAAAGCCTGAAAGATTTTTCTTGCAAAAGTATTTATAATATGATGAAAAATGATATGAACATCACTAACAGAATCATGCAGAGTTGGGGAATCAACTAGACAGGTAATAGATGGCATTTCTTCTTTGATTTCTTTTGGCACACACAAGTCGAACCAAAGTTGTTATGTTTTAGATGGATTCTTTATTTAAAAAATCTTGTTGTTGGTTCCTTTTTGTCCCAATTTGGTATGCAGAATGTTGTTTGTTCAATTTTCAATTGCCTGGAAACCTATGCGCACCTTTTTTTTTATTGCCCTTTTGCCAACAAAATTTGGTCCAGTCTGTTTGGTCGAGTCGTTGCCTGGAACTATCCTAACAATTTTTGTTGGTCTGATGTTGTGCTGGGCTTTGTGGATGTGTTTGATTATAAGTTGAACAAATTTTGGGTTGTTCTAACTGTTGTTACCTTGTGGACCATTTGGAGGTTAAGGAATGAGGAGATTTTCCAAGACAGAAGGAGAGATCTTACTTGGTTTTTCATTAAACTCGCAATTTTTCATATTGCCACACAGGTAACTGTGGTCATTGAAGTTCCAAGAGAGAGATTCCAGGCATTAATCGAAGAAGGGGCCATGGTCATCTTTAAAAAAGAGGTGCAATCCACTTCATACTCCAAGGAGCCTCAAGACACTGGTACACATGAAGATACACCTAACAAAGAACAAGGCATAGTCAACACAGGGGTTGTGGATAATCAAGAAAGCCATAACTACTGGGCTAATGAGGAGGAAGACCAAAATATCAACAGGGCTGACTACCAGAATGAAGATAACAATGATGGATGGGACACTGTTGCTCCAATAGAAAATATCAGTGGATGGGATGAATCATAAGCTTAACATGTGGGTTTTTGTCTTTTTTTGAAACTGTAAAGTCACGCTGTAATAACAGTAGACTCTCAGTCGTAGTAGATATAGTAGGTGGTTAATCTTAGTAGATATCTCTTCTGCTCTTTTGTAAAAACTACTATATGTACCTTTGATGTTTTTTGTTGATACTTCATCTTAATATATAAAAAATTTGTACAAAGCTCAAGAAAATTCAATTCAAATCATGTATTGTTTTATTTTTAGGAGAGAGGATTCATAACTTGTGCACCCTAATTTCCTAGGTCTACGTGGACTACCACGTGGACCCACAAAGCCCATTTTTTTGTCATTCACGTAGACCGCTAATAGGACTAATACAAAACACAAGCTTTTTTAAAAAAAACTTTTAGTCCGATTGCCATGTGTAAGTCAACAATTTGTCTAATGTGTCATTTTCTTGCCATTTTGGTGCATTGACTGGAACCTACCTTGGCTCACCCCCTCAAATTGTGTAGCCTATTGTCCAAATTAGACATGGTGGTCGCATGGACTCCCATCACATGGCCACCCAATACACCACCTTCTTCCCAATTATTTCTCGTCGACACCTTACACTCTTTCTTGCAATCACATTAACTATGTGTCCCTTCTTACTTCCATCGTAATGCTTGCATTTTTCGAGAAGAAAAAATTTGAATGCTCTTGACTCCTTGCCAATCGACTCAATATTCATTTCATTCTCTCCCGTCTCTTATTGAGTTCTCAACTATTTTCACACCACAATGTGTTCACTCGGGGTCTCTGCAACTTCTTATGCCAGACTAGAATGTGCTCACCATAGACACTAGCAAAACCATTGATATCTTAAGGTATTTATGTCATTGTTTTGCATTCACTACTTTTTTTCTCTGCATTATTTGGTATATATCTGACACCATAGCTGCATTTACTTCCTCACATTCTCATCTTGTAGGTATTGAGAGGAGGATTCGAATACAATATGCAAAGTAAGGTATATCTGTCATTCATTTGCAGTCACTGGTGTTCATTACTCAGTTAAAATTCAATGTCATTGTTAGATATACTTCCCTTTTCATCTTGCATGTATTCACAAGAGGTTATGAATATGACATGCAACTTAATGTATTTCCGCCATTGTTTTACATTCAGTACTTTTGTCTTTGTGTTATTCAGTTCAAATCCATCGTCATAGTCATATATACTTCCTCTGCTTCTCATCTCACAAGTATTGACAGGAGATTTCAAAGGCGACATGCTAGTTAAGGTATATATGTCATTCTTTTCCATTTACTATTTTTATCTCTGCATTATTTAGTTCAAATCTAATGCCATAGTTGTGTTTCCTTCCTCCCCTTTTCATCTTGCATGTACACTGGCATGAGGTTTCAAATATGACATGCAAGTTAATGTATATACTCCATTGTTTTGTATTCACTAGTTTTTTCTTTGCATTATTCAGTTCAAATCCTTCGCCATAGCCATATATGCTTCCTTCACTTTTCATCTTGCGGGCATTGACATGAGGTTTCAAATACGACACGCAGGTTAAGGAAAATACGCCATTGTTTTGCATTCATTGATTTTTCTCTGCATTATTTGGTTAAAATCTAACGCCATAGCTACATTTACTTTCTCCCCTTTTCATTTTACAGGTATTGATTGTAATTTTTGAAGGCAACCACCAACAAGATTATTGTTTGAATTTTGAAGAGCATGTCTTTAATCTAGGTGAGGATTCTTCCTCACTAAGGTCAGCCATTCTCTTTTTTGGGTATTTCCCTCTGTGCATTTTGAATGTTTTAAAATTTATGTTTTGTTTTGGGCATTCCCTTAATATGTAACTCTAATTTGTGCTCTAAATTTTTGTGTGCTTCTTATGTGAAGTTTGTAGTAATTTTGTGTTTATGAACACTATAATTTGTGTTCATACATATATATCTCACAAAGGGAAATGTACTCTTATATTCTAGCTTCACTAGTATTTTACAAATGTATAATGTTGTTGGTTTTATGAAAAAGGGCATCAATAGGATGAATTCAAAATGCTTTTTTTCTAAAGCATCACTGTTAATATTAGGGTTTAAAATTTATTGTTAATATTAAGGTTTAAGGGTTTAAAATACATTGTTAATATTAGGGTTTCAAAATTCACTGTAAATAGGTTGTTAAAATTCATTGCTAATACGTTGTTATCATTCACTGTTAATATTAGGGTTTACCTATTAATATAAGGGTTTAAATTTCCTTGTTAGTATTTATGTTTAATTATTCAAATGAAGGTTTAAAATCCACTCTTAATATTAGAGTAAAATTGTTAGGCTTAAATAAGAAATGTGAAATATTAGGGCTTTCCAAATTTAATAGACCATGTGCTTCTCATGATTTATTGTTGGTACAAGAGCACCCCATCAAAGAATTAAAACCAAGGATATTGAAGCACAAGGAGTGTCAGAAGAAGGAGACAACAGTGTCTCCCACTTTTTGGCCAACTTTGACACTGAGATCAACATTCTAAGAAAAACTTCACTTTAGAACACTTGTTGCTGCAAAACTATTAGGAATTTGAAGATGGTGTAAATTAGAGTCTTTTAGAAATTTCTTTCTAGTTTCCAAATACATATTTTGAAAAAAAAATTAAATTCATTTTTCCTTCTCCTTCGAAAAGTGGTTTGTGTGAAAAAATCATGTTTTTAAGGAGTGATTGTCACTTGGATTAGCATAACTTTATTTTTAAAATATGATAATGTTGTAATTCTTTCGAGGTTATATTTTTAACTTCAATATCTAAAGGATGAAATTAGTTTCATTCATTTTGGGTCAATATTTCATAGTTTATTAAGTTCTAAAGTGACAATAATTGTAATATAGACATAAGGTCACTTGGATCGCTCTAACTTGATCTGTATATATCGAAAAAAAAAAAATTTATAGAAAGGTAACACAAATACTCTTTTCCTACATGTTTTTCATAATTTTTTTTTGTAATTTACTATTTTTCCCGAAGCCTTGAAGAGACAGATTGTTGAATGACCAAACAACCTATGTTTAGTTAAATTAATATTTGAAAGTGATGATGAACTCAATATGTATTAAAATTATATTAATTATAAATCTTGCTCTGAATTACATCATCTAACATCATGTGTTTCAGAAAAGCATCTTGTTTGGTCCTTGTCCTAGGCCTTGAAAGGCTATTTTTTGGAGTTTTCTTTTTTTCTCAAGGCAAAATTTCAATTTTGGGGTCTTCGCTTGAAGACCCCCTTCGCACGAAGGTATCTAAGGGGGTTCATGCGAAGGGGTCTTCGCTCGAAGACCCCTATGGTAAAATTCTGGCGGGAAACTCCCCGCCATAATTTTACCCAACCTAGTTTGCCCAAACTAGGTTGGCTAGTTATGAATTTTTTTTTAAAAAAATTGAATGGTATAAAAGTAAAGCTTTTTGTTTTCATTTTTGACCAAATTGCAATAAGTTAATTCACATTTTCTATTATTGATCAATTTTTACAAAAGTATTTTTTGGAGGAGAATTGCTATTTGTATTTTTTTTCAAAGGCATAATTTTGGAGAGGAGAAATACTATCAAAGTAATTTTTCTAAGACATTTTTTTGAAGAGGAGATTTTTTTTTGCCGGTCTTTTGGAAGAAATTTTTTGGAGAGAAGAAATGGGGAGCACGAAGGGAAGACAAAGTAAATCTGCTATAAAAAGGTCACCTGGTACCGAACAAAGAAATCGCGAAGTTGCATTGGCATAATTGAAAAACTAAAGAAGTTATGGACCTAAACCTCTAATTTTTCATACCCAAATTTTATGGACCTATATGCTTTGTTTTTCTCTAATTTGATTCATTTTTATGTATGTAGCTCCCAATCAACATGATCGAGGTGAAGGACAAGCTGAAGTAGGAAGGTCAAGTCAAGGTTAAAAATTGCATATTAAAGAAGGGTCGAGATCACTCCTCACAGAAGCTCAAGCAATTGATGTTGGAGAAGGGTCAGGATCACGTGCTCCTACTGGTATGGATGAACTTATAAATATAGCTCAAATTGTAAAGAGAAATATTAATTATAGAAACTTAGATCATTTACTTACGATGGATGTAGAGAATTTGAGATCACTTGCTAATGTTCAACCCTTAAGTCTTGCTAATAAGAGGTCAATGAATACGATAGCAAGAGAAATATTGGCTAAATTTGATAATTTTGAAACACTTGAACAAGCCCAATTGCTTTCAGTTGTACTTATAAACAAAAAGTTGGAAGGTGCATTAAAATTATTGGGTATAGACACAACATCAAAGAAGAGAAAAGTTGTTGACATGCAAACTGATATGATTGAAAATCTTAGGAAAGCTTTGAACTAGGTAGGGAAGCAATCTCTAACTAAAGATAAGACCATTACAAGAAAATTTATATTGACATCCATTGTAGGTAATACTATGCTCCGAAAATGACAAATATATTTAGTTTCATCTCTGATTGGTTTTAGTAGGAAAGCAATATCATGATATGTCAATAGGAGAATGTGTTTGGATGATAGCGCCTTGGAAGGCAATTGGGAAATCATATGTAGAGTTCCTCATTCTGATAGGATTGATGGAGGAATCAAGAATTTGGTCACATTATTTTGGAATGATAATACCTATCCTTCATCAAACAGTAGAGATGTTATCATACATAGAATTGAAACTAATCAATATGAATATCATATGAAACATTGGTTGGTCACAACACAACATGAAATGTATGTGTCATTTTGTGGTTCAAATCCTAATATAAATATTGGGAAAACATTGTTTGAAATATTGAAGCCATATTATGTCAGGAAAAACAGTGTTTGAAACTTGTTGTTGTCGTTATCATATTGAATTTGATCTCCACTATCAGGTTTTTTGAAAGTTTGTAGAAGACACTTATGGTTTTCAAAATGCTTCTCCTACTAGACGAAGTGAGTTCATCTCATCCATTTTATGTGACAAAAGATATGATGCAGTTGGTTAAATAAATTGTATAAAAGGATTATGTAAAACATGTGCTGATTTGACTCTTTTTCCTTTGAAAAATGAAATCATTGATGTAACAAAGATGGTAAATTGCAAGAGTTACAAATATATAAAGAATGAAACAAAATTTGGGAAAGAGTCCAAAAGGTTAGAATATGTTGAAGAGGAGATAAATGTTGGAGTATTTATAGACAAATTTTAAAAATTGATTCAACCCTACATTCATCATGCTTTTTTTGCAAAGTGGCAAGCACAAAAATTTCAAACATTGAGAGACAATTTCTCACTTGGAACTATTGTATCAGTTGTTGATTTCGCAGAAAACTATTCCTTTGTTCATCAAAAGGAAATTCAATTGGAATACTATTTTTCAGAGCAAATTACTATTATGGTACATGTGTGTTATCGACATGTACAATTAGATTTGGATGGTAGTTAGAGAGCATTTGAAGCATGGTTCATCAAGAAGGAATATCATTTTTATATAAGTGATGATAAAGAGCATGACATTCATTATGTAGAACACTGCTTCAAGATGTTTTTTGCAAATTTGAAAGAAAGAGGCATAAAAATGGATAAACATTATGTTTGGTCAGATGGACGTGTTGCACAATTCAAATCATACAGACCATTTTATGCACTATGTAGATATCATCATAATGAAAACATACCACATAGCTGGAGTTTCTTTGAGAGTGGACGTGGAAAAGGTGAACATGACGGTGTTGGAGCTTGCATCAAACGTGTTCTATGAAAGTATCAAATGAATTATAAGGGAGTTGATATAAAAAATGCACATGATGTTTTTGAATGGTGTAGGACACATTTCATGCCAAATGAGAATGACACGTCAGTAGGAATGACTCAAGCGGTACCACATATAAAATTTTGGGAGATAAAAGGTATGCACCCATTTTTAAATTATTCATGTGTGCACGATATATATATTTATTCAATTGTTTAAATTTTACATTCTTTATTCAAATTATATTTATAAAAAATTATATATGCATGTGTTCAGGTGTGGATAGAAAAATTATGCATGGTTTCAAGAGGATAGAAAAGACATGATCTTTGCATTCAGTTATGAGTATGAATTGTCGCAATTGGACGTTGAACACTAGGGACTACTCATGCTTTTGTTGTCACTACATTGCCGACAATTATGAGGAATGCATCAATCAGGAACATGGATATTTAGGTGCATGGAATCTAGTGCCACTAGTTGTTACTGATACATTTGATAGAGATGAAGATGAAAACTTCGATGATGTTCCTTTGATTTCTACTGATTACGATCATATCTTGGGATTGGTCAAAATTGGTAAGTATATATTTCACATTATATGGTCCATTGAGCTGGATGTATAGATAGATAGCTATATCTATAGATTGAACTAAGTAAATTTTAAGATCTCACATGTATATAAATTTATTGTGCAGGAGATGTCTTTGCAGTGATTGCTAAGCGTAGAAATGTAGAAGGAGTTAGTTATTATTTATTGCGTTGTACTGCAGAGAGGATGAAGTTACTTGAACATGAAGAAAGTGATGAAATGTTGTTCCCCATAGGTTTGTATGTTTTACATCAATATATTGAATTCATTTTGTAAATTTAAAATTTCAAACTTTTAACAAATTTCAAATTTATATTGTTAAAATTTGTGACCTGTAGGTTCAATTGTTTTAGAGGGAACATATTTCAAGAAAATCAAAATAATTCAACATGGTATTCAATTTGTTGATTACCAACCAGACAATAAGGTGTTTCAATACAACCACCTAGTAGTTGCCACCTCCCTTTGTCTCCATACAGTTATATCTCAACGTGGACGTTGTAAGTGGAGACTAGATAGTAAGGATCATGAGAGAATATTACATGTTCTCCATGAAAGGTCTAAACCACCTGAGTTGGTCTAAAAAGTATAATACATACCTATTTCATGTGTTAGGACCTACTTGATATCTCTAGGTTAAATGGACTATACTTTTTTGATATATTCAAACATATGATGGACTATAGTTTGTTGATATATGATGGACCTATTTGACGGTTCAATGGTTTTAAAATATAGAATTTTATGTATGCTTTTATATATGTGCTTGTATACATATGGTTTTATATGTATGCTTGGATGGTTCAATGATTTTTATAGATTGCTTATTAGTTGAAGATCCCCTTAAGACATTAGTTTGAACACTAAAACATGATGAAATTAGTTAGATTACTTATGACATGTTAGTTCTAGAATTAGTTAGAATACTTATTGTTAATGATTTATATATTTATATGTATGATTTTATGTACATGAAATATATTACTTGATTAATAATGTGTTACTTGATTTATATGTATATGTAATCCCCTTAAGACATTAGTTAGATTACTTATGACATTAGTGAACACTAAATCTAGATGATATTACTTATATTCCATTAGTTACATACTAACTTGTTATTTTTTATGATATTAATTAGATCCCCTTAGGACCTCCCCTTAAGACATTTCTTAGAAATTACTAATGACATTAGTTAGATTACTTATGTATACTTTATATGCATGCTTTTATGTACTTGACTTACATTACTTGATTAATTTAACTAGAATCAAATCATATATGTATAATCATCCCCTTAAGACCACATTATCAAATCAAATCATCTAATCAAATAAAACCATCTAATCAAGTCATCTTATCAAATCAAATCATCTAATCAAATGAAACCATCTAATCATCAAATCAAATGAAATCATCTAATCTAATCAAATCATCTAATCAAATGAAACCATCTATGCCTATTCTCATCTAATCAAATCAAATCTTAAATACATAAACATAAACACACATGTATAAATCATCGTGAACCCAATCATAAATCTATATAATGTCAAATCATAAATTATCTAGAGATTTGCCAATCATAAATGTTTAACACATAAATCATCTATGTCTAGAGGTCTAGATAGCATATAAATATATGTCTCAAATCATAAACTGAAAATAGAAAACATACAATAATGACATATATAATGAGTCTCAAATCAAAGATTTGTGCAACATGTCCTAAACTAGGGAGTCATCCAAGCGCATGCAAATAGAGTGACCCTCTGACCGACTGTCATGAGCACCCTCTGGCTGTGAAGAAGCAACTGACCCCTGCGAATTTAGTACAATAGTTGGTTATATATATATATATATATATAAATGCATGTTTAAACTTACATATATTTAAAACTTACCTAACCACTCGTAGGTGTCAGATCTACTGAATCTCTCCTATGAAGATGCTCTAAGCCCACACTAGAGGTAATGTGCTCTGCCCGAGTGTCACAAGCATCCCCTGGCTGTGAAGCAAAAACTGACCCCTGCAAATTTACACTAATACATTTGGGCCTCATTTTCGACCAAAGGCCATTTTGTCTTGTGATGTTCACTTTTTTTTTTGTTTGTCCCGATTTTGTCGAAATCTTGACTCCAGTTAAATTTATTGTCGAAAGTTCGACGAAATTGGGATATGAACAAAAAAAAAGTGAATGAACTCACTTCATTTTGTTTTAGGCGGATCGTGGGCGGGAGGAAGGGTTTCAGCAAGCAAATTCACGTCATTTTGCAGGTTGGAAAAACATTTAGCTTTTTTGTGTTGATTTGTGCTTTGTGTGATGGTAACCTATGATGTATGTAATTCAAGCACAACTAGAACGCGACTTGTGGGTGTATTCTCATTTGCCCCATTTCCACTTGGCAGGCTCTCTGTTTTCTCTCTAAATACAAATATAATTCTCTGGCTTTGTGATATTATTATTTTTTACAACTTTCTGGACGGTTCAAACTTCAAATGCTTTTCAATTGATTCATTTTATCTGCACATCACAGTGTGAGTGTAATAGTTATTCTCATTGTTGAATTGAAATAGTTATTCTCATAGTTGATGTGCAATAGATATTCTCATACTTGTCATATTAACCTACCTATAGACGATGACCAATCTCCCCCAATTGATAAATCCCATGGAGTTTTAGATATGATCCCTGATAAAGCCAGGTAGATTCATACAACAAGACCACCATAGTTTCTAGGCCTGAAACCTACTGCAGGATTGTGGCCTGAATCAGACTATGGGTTTGATTTGGTGGTGGGTGTTTTGGACACTGGAATGTGGCCCAAGAGGAAGAGTTGTAGTGATCACAGACTTAGGTGAATGTGGAGGCCATAGGGTTTTCTAAGTCACTGTGTAATAGGAAATTGGTTGGTTCTAGGTTTCTCCCCAAGGAATATGAAGCCATGGGTGGAGGAATGAACACTTCTGTCGAATTTAGGTCTCCTAGATATTCAGATGGGCATGTTACTCATACAACATCTACCACCACTGGAAGGTATGTTTATAAATCCAACATGCTTGATTATGCCAATGGGATTGTGAAAGGGATGGCGCCCAAAGTTTGGCTAGAAACGTATAAGGTATGTTGGTTGTCTGGTTGTTATGATTTTGACATACTTTTTGCATTTAATATTGTTGTTGAAGATGGTGTGGATTTGATTTCGCTATCTATGGGTGGTGGGGTCGTGCCATATTATCTTAATAGTATTGCAATGGGTGCCTTTGGAGCTATCTTGATAGTATTTGCATTTTTTTAAGCTTCCCTTGATAGAATTCATTTGCAAGTTGTTTATTTATCTTGGAATTAGAATTTTTATATTATTTCATT
>MU227852.1:79871-144210 GCA_018584345.1 Thuja plicata
TATATATATATATATATATATGTGTGTGTGTGTGTGTGTGTGTGTACATGCATCATGGATAAACATATATATGTATTCATATACTTGCATATGTACATGCATCATGGATAAACATATAGATGCATGTATATATATTCTTATGCTTGCATATATATATGCACGTGTATATACTACATTACAAATCTGGACCAATTATTATATTTATAAAATATAAGGCTAACAAAAAAATAGTCATGTATGAAGTTTTCAAGATATGAATAATACATGCTAGTCAATGTAATATGTCAATGCATATTTATGTGCAAACATATGGATGTGTGTGTGTGTAAATATGGATGTATATGGATGTATATACAATATGCATATATGTATATATTATAAAGTGATAAAAAAGTGCATATATCTGGATGCATATGTATAAATATGCATGCATATTTTATATACACACATAATGGATATACAAATGGATGCATGCATATATATTTATATACTTTCATACTACAAATTTGGACCAGGCATTGTATTTATACAATATAATGCTCATAAAAAATAGAGTCATTTACAAAGTTACCCAAAATACTTCATAATATCTCATGTGTCAGATTGAATCTATTTATAATATGGTCTCAAGTAACATCACAATTCCAACAAATTTGGACCAACGAAAAACTTACATCATAAGTTATAATTTGCTCTCAAATTACATCAACGTATGAAGCTAGCCAAAATACTTCATAATATATGGTATATCCAGTTTTAAGGAGCCTGTATATGGTGCGATGAATCATGTACCTACATTCCATAAAAAAAAAAAAGTTTCAAGGAACTTGTGCCTTCCAAAAATATGGTGTGATGAATCATGTACCTACCTTCCATCCATAATAGATTTTATGTAAACCGACATCATCCATGGGGGGAGAATGGAGCACTGACCATCATTAGCTATGGCTTCACTATTAGAACTTGGCCCTCCATTCGATATGGTTGTAATGTTAGAACTGGACCCTCCATTTGCTTTCTCCTTGGAAGGTGTTATGGGCATTTACAATTGGCTTGTACAAATCTGATTGTTGTTTGGATAGTTGGCAACAGATGAATATGCAAGGGTGTAAATGTTAATCATTTCCCTGAGAATTGAATTTTCTAGAATAGGATTTAAGGGGTTTCTTAAACGCCTCTGCCTTCCCAACTCCATTCTTTCTTTTTCAAATTATTTCATTATTTTCACAAGTTCCTTTTTCTGCTCTTTCTCTTGCCTCTGTATCATTCGTAGTTGTTCTTTATTTTTCTTCGTCATTGGATTTTATAGTTTCTTTTGTTCCTTCAACTCTCTCTTGATAGCTCTAGTAGCTTTTCTCTCATCTTATCTTTCCTTTTTTCTTTCCTTCAAATCAACAATCTCTTTCTTTTTGGCTTCTTGCTCCATGTAAATTTGCATGTACTCATCTGTTGTGAGTATTTGAGACTGTTGACTGAGCCTAATTGTTCCACCACTCTCATGAGAACATTTTTCATTCACCCTTACATTTGGAAACTTTATAAAAGATGATAAATATGACATATGGTTACCTTCTAACTAGTTGTTATATGTATTTGTAATGTCTTCATCCACCGTGTCATCATTGCCATCATTCTCTCTTGATAGAATCTCTTCTTCTTCTACACCAAACTTTGTTGTTGCATAGTAATGAACCAATGTATTTGGAAGAGTTGGAGGAGGGGATTGCATTGATAATAATACATCCTCATTATCTAAGTCCAGGTTAACACAAAGGTTTCTAGCACCTTCCATGATGTAATCGGGTATACTCACCTGAGTAGGAATACTTAATTCTGATATATTTTGCACACTTGCAACATATGATTTTGTCCCTGTTCAGAAGTGGCAGAATGATGTTGTCCATGTTCAATAATGGCAAAATCATGGTGCATATGTTTCACTTGTTCATTAGTGGCGTAATCATATTTTTTATTAGTGGCAGAATCATGTTGTACCTACTCACCAAAGATATAATCATATTGTACTTGTACTTCTATTATAGCATTTTCTCTTCGAATTCATTCTACATTTTATTGAATATCAGTCTCACTAACTCCTGCAAATCTTATAATACTTTCAAAGGCAATTGTCACTACTAAAATTGCAATATTTTTTTGATGCGCATTGGTCAATTTTTGACAAAAGGGCTTGTCGCAATAATTTGGTCGATTGATCGACGACCGACTGCAACGTCTAAATTTCTACCCTTCTTGGCATCGAAAAAGAAGTATATTTTTTGTAAAATATGACGTCAAAACTCAAAAATTTTGACGAGGATACTATGTCATTGACAACATCCTCATTGAAAAACTTTGTCGAAGTAGGACTCATGCAAACTCAGTTTGGACGTCCACATCATCAAAATTTCCAGTGAGAGTCATTATTTTGACCAATATTCTGTCGAAAAGAAGTAAAATGTGGCATCAAAATTTTTGCATTTCGATGAGGATGCTATGTCATCAACGAGATCCTCGTCAAAATCTTTATCAAACATGTTTGGTGAGACTCAAAATTTTAACCAATATTCCATCAAAAAGAAGCAAAATGTTTGTAAAATGTGGTGTCAAAAGTTTTAAACTTGGACGAGTAAGCTATGTCCACGACGAGATCCTCGTTGTGGTTGGAGTCATGCAAACTCATTTTTGATGTCTACATCATCGAAAGTATCCAATGAGTCAAATTTTGACCAATATTACGTCAAAAATATTAAAAAATTGTATAATGTGGCGTCAAAATTTTTGAATTTCGACAAGAATGTTATGTCATCGACGAGATCCTCGTCAAAATTTTTGTCGAATTTGTATTGGGTTGACTCAAGTTGAGGCTCAAATTGCATAAGGAAATGGAACCAATGACATAGCGATACCGATAGTCTGATTTGTTAGGTCTGGTAAAAAAATTTCCAAAATAATGAGTCCTTGGTTTGCATTCACAAAAAAGGGTCTAATGTAAATTTTGAAACCCTTGATTTCATGTTTCAAAGTGTAAATTTGGTTTTCAAACCCTAAGTATCGAAGTGGTTTCTAATTTTGCATTACCTTTTGTCACTTAAGTCATGTGTGCAACATGTGTTCTGTTAAAAGGATCTGTGTTCAATAGTTTGTAAATTCCTAATGCCTTGACACTTTATTAATTTCTAAGTCTAAAGCCCGCAAGTATTTTATTAAGCCAAGGTTAGCACAAGTCGTCTAAGTCTGTTCAAAACTGCTTTCGGCCAAACAAATGCTCCTACCCTAGACTGTAATATTTGGGATCTGGATGTAGGAAAATTAATAGTTCCTGGAGTATTCATGGACACAAATTTGTTAAAGCCAAAGCCTATGATAAGGTGTCCAGTGTTCTGAGAGATACAGACGGAAACATACTACTGAATGTCCTAACACACCAGATCCCTTTAAACTAGATTATTCTAATGGAAAGGCTAGAGGGATGTATAGTGCCCTATGTCATGTTCTAGGAGAAGATGAGGAGACAACAATGCCTATTCATTTTATGCTTATGGTGGTTCAAATTTTGCATCTGCATTTGTCTATTATTTTTAACTATGCTAATTACATTGCTGAATTGATGCATTGAGGTTTGGTAGGCATAAAAGATTCTAAGATAGTCAAGCCAATGGGATGGTATTCAATGATGATGCACATGATTTTAATTAATAATGGTGACTATTTTGAAGAAGAAATGGATCTTACCAAATTTTAGGATGATGAAGATTTGCTAATTCAGTTGTGGAGTACTGACTTGTCTTGGGATAGGAAAGAGGCTAGTTTCATCAATTTTCATAGATCTTTTTCCTCTAGGCTCAGAGCATTGTTGTGTAAAGATAACCCTAGGATTCACATAGATGTATTGAGACTTTTGAGACCAATGGAGTATGCTAAAGAGTTGCAGATTGTTCACAATTGGGGTCACTTCATTCTTTATCCTCTCTTAATAGTTATTAGGGTTTATGGTTTTAGAGGAACTCCAAATGTCCTCCCTTACAGAGTACCACTCAAGATTGGCCTGGCAGAAATTCTTAGACAACTGGGTGGATTGCAAGAGGAAGCTTTGACTGGAAAGATGAAAGGTAGTATTTTCCCTACCATCACAAAATTTCACCATTTTATCATTACCAAAGGGGGATGGACCTAATTTGACAAATACTTGGAGCCATATCAGTTAGAAACATTAGTGGTAAGATGTGTAGACAATGAGGGATTCATCATAGATATGTTCAGGAAAAGAACTAAATGTTTGGCTCTAGATCATCAGTTTAATTTCCCTGAAGATATAATTAGAAATGAATTTGATTTGATGGAACAAGAGATCAAAAAATAAAAATAGTTAGCATATAAAAAATCTTTAGATTTTATCCACCATTTTGACAAGACATATGATCCTTTGAAAGTATTTATGCCCCGGGCAAAGAAGGTGGAATCCCTGATGAGCATGTTTGAAGATATTATGCAAGCCTTGGACCAGAAGAGGAAGAAAGTAATGGAAATAGAACCAGAAAAGGCTAAGGCTATTCTGACCAGAGCTTCATAGGGAAGGGTTGTTCCACCAGGTAAATATGTGGTCTACCAACGAAGAGGATATAGCACAATCTTGCCCAGAGCTGAAAAGACTTCTGATCAAAAGGGGAAAAGGCCTGTAGACATTAGTGCCCAAACATTGCCATCTCCGAAAGGGTAGAGGGTGGAAGGAAAAGAACAACAACAAGGTGATATTTATTCCCCTTCTTAGTCTCCCCTGCATATGGATGATCAAAGCATTAGTGAACAATTAGTAAAAATAGGGAATACACGACATATATTTGTTACAACCCAGTAATTGCAAGAAGGAGTGCCAGAGGCACCCAAACAAGTTGCACTGGATCTAACAGTGGCTGAATTTGCAGGAAAAGAGCTGGACCCCATAAATAAATATGCTAGTGATGAATTCTTGTCTAATGACCAATTTGTTAAAGCCAGGGCCTTTATCCAATTCCTTTGGAGAATTCATATTACTGAATTCAAAGAGAAATGTCAAAAGCTGCAATATGACCAACCTGATAGGGATAGAGATGGCATTGAAAAGGAAGCAAAATAGGAGATGATGGCCAAGTTTTATAAAATCACTCCTGAAGAGGGTAGAGAATTAGTGTAGAAAGAAGGAGTTCTTATCCTGCCTCAATGGGATCTTGTTGATGCCATTGTCTTTGATGTTGTAAGGAAAGAAACCAAACTAGTGCACACTATTGGAACATCTACTGGTGTCAAATTTAGTGAATACCATGCAACACTGGTAATGTGGTCTTTAAAGAGGAAAGTCAATAATAAAACTGGTAAGGATGACCATGCTAAACATTCAGGCAACTTGTTAGTAAAGAGAGTTCTAGGTGCCTTAGGGGTAGAAGCAGCTAGCATTACTCTGGAGTCAACAAATTTTGGTATGAAAGTGGCTGAGAAATAGGAGGAAGAAATCATAAGCCTAATAGAAAAGTATGAAATAGTCATGAAGGCATACAATGAGGAAAGGGTAAAATCCATTGAAAAGGACAAGAAAATTGCTATCTTGGAGGGAAAAAAGGTAGCTCAATATTCTCCTCAAGGGATGTTAACTCAGGATCCACATCAGCCTGGTAGCTCTAGCTCAATTATAACTTTCCCTCCTTCCCCTATGCCAACAAGTCCAGTTACCCAAGCTGACTTGGAATTAGAAAAAGAAAAACTAATTGCTGAAAGGACCCAATTGGAAGAATCAAGGAAGAAATTTTTTGAATAATCCTCAGCATTTAAAGAAGCAGAGGCATGGATAAAATAAAGTTACTCTGATAATGTACATTCCACCCTCGTGCAGTGTACTAAAGAAATAAGTCTTGCTACTCTTTATTCACTAGGAAAAAGGGTTATTAGCATAATAAATGAGTATGATGCAGACAAGGATCAATGGGGCTTGATCATGGATAGATGGAAAGGAAAGAAGGCTGATTTAAAATTATTTTATTTCATATCCAAGGAAGAAATCAATGTTGATATTGTTTTAACCAGTACTTACAAATGCCTGAAATTAATGGTGGATATGGACATTAGCAGAAGCATCATCATCAGAAAGATAGAAGATTTGAGGAGAGAATATTCAAAGGATAGGTATGAGATGTTTCCTAACCTCTTCAAGAAGAGTGGTGACATAAAGAGTGGGCCAGTATTGCTAAGAAAAATGAATGAGGCATTGACCACTAGGACTAACAAGATTGTTACTTTGGAAAGCACGATTTTGTTTGTCCAAAATGTGGAAATTATTAGCAAAGCCCAGGCATTTCTTAAATTCTGGAAAGAGGAGATTGAGAAGGAAAGTTCCATTTGGGATGAAATTAATAGCAAAAAATATGAATTCATCAGTTTTGATTGGCCAAGTGATGAGGTGTATACCTCCTAGAAGGACAAATATGATACAGTTGATCAAGGACAAGGTGGCAGTGTGTAAAAGACAACAAGTGGCAGTGTTCCTAAATGGTAAATGAGATAGACAAAGGTAAAGATCCTACATCAAAAAGAGAAAAGACAACAAATTACAGGTGGTTTCTTTCGAACAACTATGAAGTAGTTACAAGCACCCACGCAGTCAGAAGACAAAATATGTTGAATATTTATCGTAACAAAAGTGGTTATCGCTTCATTTGTTATTTTGTCTTTTTTTGAGTCATTTGTTGTCCTTATTCAAAGTGATCTGTAGCTTTTTGCAATCCTATTCTATAAAAGGATTCCCAAGATCATTGGAAAGGGCTGGAAAAATTGGATTGTAAGCAATTTTGTAAAATTTCAGTCAAAGGGGGAAATATAGTATAGTTTGTACTAGATAGTTGTAAAAAGTTAGAAATAAAGCTGAGAGATATTTTGCAGGTTATTGAAGAAGCTATCTTTGAGTACTTTTTGTATGTTGGAATATGATTCTCTGAATTTAATACAAAGATCTGGATTCTAATCTCTCCTGTGTTATGTGTCTTGTGAGTTATGCATTTTCTGATTCATTAGCATAGACTTTCTCTATGTTTATGTAGTTATTTAAGAGTTCTGATCTAGGATCAGATTAATTTAGGCTTTGATTAATGCATAGATTCATTTGACATGTGCTGGGATTTTATTGGTAGTAGGGATTAGGGATAATTGTGTTATGACCTAGAATCTTTGATGAATATTGATTTCAGTATATTGCATCTGAGTAAGAGTGTAGCCCAATGGATAAAGAACTGATCTAAAGCTGACAAGTTCTGTACTATTGCATATCTAGTTGCATATTGGCTGTGTTCTCCTATAAAAAAACATTTAAATCCATTAAGTCTATATTTGTGCAAGTTTTTTGTGAATTCCTATCTCATGCTCCATTTCATGGTTGATGTTAAATGGGTAATTAGCCAATTATCTAGTATCTCCCGGTTATGTTGAGTTATTGTGAGATTACTGCTTGATAATACCATATAGAAATATCAGAAGGTATTATAGGGTATCCCCACTTGGTATAGTAGAACCTAAAGAGTAGAAGTATTGTAAGAATGCTTGTTAGTTGGTCCTTTTCTTGCATGAACAAATATTTGGAGGTGGCTTCTCTATAAAACAATCATAAGAAGAAGAGTTTGTTGTTGTTTTTGTTGCAACATAAAAAGAAACCAACAAAATGGTGACTCTGCTGGGGATGATTTCACATTACAGTGAGTGAGTAAGGTTTTTCAAGTTGAGCTAGACTCGTGGTCTACTTACTTATTGATACTAGTTGGTTAAACATTGAAATACAGAGTTTTATCTTTGCATATCCCAGTGATTTGTATTACCATTGAACATGTATCGGGATAAATGCTTAGACCTTTGTTGATATTTGTAACCCGTGAAAACTTTCCATAACAAAATATTTATTGCTAAAAGTTAGTGTGTATTTTCCCAACTATTTGTTGGGTGAAAAATCCAAGGAATATCTGCATCAATGCTGAGTTAAAATCATTTGATACACCACTATTTGAATATGAGTTATAAAAATACCAGATTTAGGATGAAGAATCATCCTGAAAATGAGTTGGAAGGTGAAATTCCATCTACCTCTAGAGTCGAGCAATCAATGAACATAAATGTTGTTGGAACTACTCCTCAAGCTTGGAGGCAGAGAAGGAACATAAAAATGGATACTCCTATTCCTCCAAATCATGAAGGCGATACTGTAGAAGTTGAACAAGATACACAGTTGGAATTGGGAGTATGTGGTGAGTATTACTCTCAAAGTGAGAGGGCTGATGATGTACCTTGGTATACTAGGAGGGTGGTCCATGGTAAATCCCAGGGACATAAAACAAGGTCCAGATCCAAAAGTAGAGGCGATGAGAATAGGAATGCACCTAGTGATCTGAGCTCTCCCTCATCTAAAAGACCTCATGCCCATCGTCACAGGAGAGAAATAACTATTATGGAGTTGAATTCAGAATCTAACATGACTCTTGTAGATTCTGAGAAGATTTTTGAAGAAGTGGGTGAACTGGAAAGGAAGATCCGAGAGCAGATTGCCTTGAGACAAAGAAGAGAAAGAGAGAAAGAGGAAAGAACTAGACATGCTCAGATTCAATCCGACCAATTGGAAAGGCACCTGCGAGATTTAGAAGCAATAAATGATACTACTATACCTGAGAAACTTGAACATGAACCTGTTGTTCAGCAGTTGTATGACACACAGAAACCCAAGGATAAAGGTAAACAAAACGTAGTAGAAATTGAAATAAAGGAGCCAGTGAGTAAAGGGAGTGTAGTGGATCCCATGAATAATATGGATACTAATTTGGAGAGAGCCAAGAGAGAGAGAGAGAGAGATCATAGCCAAAGAATTAGAGAAGGCTAAATTCGAAGCCTTTACCCTTGAGATGAAAAATAAAATTGAATTTCTCAGGCAAACCTCTGGCCCTCCTCCTGCTAGTGCTAGTCCTAAAATGACACTAAATTTAGGAGTGAACCACCACCTACTAATTCTGGAAATGCTAGTACATCAAATACTCAAGGTAACAATTCATCTCAAAGCACTTATGTCTATACTGAAAGGTATAGACAATTTATTTTCCTTGGCATTCCTGGTTATCTGAATGAGATTCCTAAAGAGATTAGGGATAAACTTCCTAAATTTGATGGAAATAACATTATAACATGTGAAGAACATTTGAAGCATTTTATGGATGTGATTTATGATTATGAAATTGCACATGATGATATGATGATGAATTTATTTGTGCAATCATTAACTAAGGATGCAAGGGACTGGTTTAGAGGGTTTCCTCATGAATGTATTGGGTCTATGGATGAAATGAAGGAATTTTTTAGAGACCAATATGGGGACAAGACCAATGAAGGGTTCAAGCTAAATGATTTCAACAACATAAAGAAGAACCCAAATGAAGAAGTGGTGGGGTTCAATATCAGGTTTCAAAGGGCAATGCACAAGTTGATGCAAGTGATGAGATTGGATGACAAGGTATGTCTTGCTACCTATCTTAATGCTTTTGATGCAAAAATGGGTTATTTGTTAAGAGATAAGAACCCTAGAAATATTAGAGAAGCATATAAGGTAGCAGTTAATATTGAGACAAACATAAGGGTTTCTAGAAAAGTGGGTAGGAGAGAAGATTGGAAACCAACCAGGTACAACAAGAAAGAATCAGATAAACCCTTGAGTGCTAAACCAAGGAAGATGATAGTCTTAAGTTGATTCTGAATGCTTTGAAAAATTTAAAACCTAGGGAAAGTAGTAACAATAGGGTTTCAAACAATGATAAGCCTTCCTATGGCAATTTCAACAAACAACCTAGGATGCAAAATTATCCTTATACTACTCAATGGAAAGATGGGAAACCTATTGTCCCACAAAAGAAGGATAAATCTGATGAAAAAACTCCTGACCCTTTACACAAAACTTATGTAAACATGTGCAATGATAATCCTTGGTGTGTGGCTTTCCAATCCCCTCATAGTCCTGAGTATTGTGTTATTGTTGCTAGAATCTCTACCACTGAAGATTAAGAAGAAAATGAGGAGGAAGAATATGATGATAGTGGTTGTACTATGACTTCCTCACATGCTAATGATGAAAAATATTATCAACATGATGATTCTGAGATACAAGATTGGGAGATTGATAATATGAGATGTAATGTCGAAGGATGTGACGAGACCCCTATCCTTAGAAGACCATCTGATGAAGAAATTGCTGAGATCACAACAAACATGGTTGCACAAGTAAGGGGAAATTACACTTTGAGAAACAAAATAGTTGGTAGTGCAGATGGCAAACCTATCGGTATTTTTATCAAGGATACCCCAAATAGTACCAAAAAGCCACAAGAAAAGGAGAAATAGGTTGTAGGTACAAATGAAATTTTGATAAAAAAGGCAACAAACCTACTGGTCCAAATGTGTATAAAGAAAAGATAAAAACACCAGAAAGTCCCATACCTCATTCAAAAAGGGAGGATAAACCACATAAAGGAGATGAAACAAAATTGACTTCTCAAGTAGAAGATGAGGATTACACAAGTCAGAGATTAGACATCTCTGATATGAAATACACCCCTGTGGATATGGGGCAACTTTTGTCTCAAATAACTGTTAAGGTACCTCTGTAGGAAATGATGAGGATAGGAGAGCATAAAGAAAAGGCTTTAACATGGATGAAGGGTGTTAGCTCTACTAAGATTGTGGGACCAGAGCAAAACAAGAAAGTGTCAGACACAAAAGACAAATCAACAAAGGAATCTGATGAGCTTGTGTCAAAGATTCCTCAAATATACTTGGATACCAATATTGTTAGTACTACTGCAGAAATTGTACATCCCTTTTTCTTGACATTGTTAATAAATGGTAAAATGTTGAAAAACTGTATGATTGATTCTGGGGCATCTAACACTGTCATTCATGCAAAAGTTATGAGATCTATGGGATTGAAAGTAGACATACCACATGGGAGGTGCCAAGCTATGGATTCTAGAAAAGTGTCTATCATCAACACCATTAAGGCTTTGCCTTATAAATTGGAAGCTTTCCCAGACAAAGTATTAACAATGAGTGTGTTGGTTGTAGACATTCCTCCTCAATATGGAATGTTATTGTCAATAAAATAGAGTGCATCAATGGGGGGAAGCATTCAATGTGATTTTTCATTTGCCACTTTCAACATCAATGGTGAAAACATCAAAGTATCAAGGGAGACCATAACTCCTCATATGATTGAGGAACAAGATGATAACAATATGAATTGTTTCTTAGATACTAAGATGGGATCATTTCAAGTGGAGGAAAATCAAGTTGCAAGAAAATTACAACCTGCATTGTTGTCTAAAGACATAAATAATTTATCTAAACTAAGTAAGTTATGGGTAATGTATTTTGATGGTACCAGTTCTAGGGAGGGGGCTGGTGCTGGGGTTTGATTGATATCTCCCTCAGGAAGAACCTTCAAATTTTCATTTACTCTGTTATTTACATGTACAAATAATGTGGTAGAATATGAGGCTCTGTTGATAGGTTTGAGATTAGATGCAAGTCATGGAATCAAGTGTTTCAGAGTTATTGGAGACTCTAAATTGGTAGTATCTCAGATCAAATCCAAATATGCTTCCAAGAATCATAGATTGAAATAGTACCAAAATGCAGTCTGGGATGAATTAGAAAGTTTTGAGGCATTTGGTATTGACTGGATGGATAGAAGCCAAAATAGAATGGCATATTTGTTGGCTAACATTGATTTAAGGCCAAAAGATATTACTTTTGATGTAATTTCTGAAATAGAAGTTTAGACTAGGCCTTCAATACCAGACAATGTGGATAGTTGGAAAGTATTTGATGATGATGTGGATATTAGGAGATTCTTGTATTATGAGACAAATCTTTAAAATAAAGAGATAGATTTCAGTAAGTATGTGAAAACCATTGATGGAAAAGATATTGTCTTGGGAAAGGAAGTATTGCATATTAAAGTCAAATAAAGTCCCAAAGGGACTGGTTGTTTTAGAAAGAGCCTTTGACAATAAAGATAAATCATATTCTGCTACATGTGTAAATAAGTATGAAGATTTGGAGGAGGTAAATGTGGGAACATAGGAAGTTCCTAAAAAAATATTTATTGGTAAAAAAAAGACACCCAAAGTTAAGGAGGATCTAACTAATCTTTTAAGGAAGTACAAAAAGGTCTTTGCATGGACATATGATGATATGAAGGCATATAATGAGGAGCTATTTCAACATGAGATCCCATTAAAGGAATATGTCAATCCTTTTAGACAAAAGAAAAGGCCCATAAATCCCACCCTAAGGCCCAAAATGGAGCAGGAATTGAAGAACATGAAAGATGCTGGAATAATAAAGCAAATTAGACATTCTTCCTGGGTTTCCAATTTAGTTCCTGTCAAAAAGAAGAATGGGGATATCAGGTTGTGTGTGGATTTTAGAAACTTGAATATATCTTCCCTAAAAGACAACTATGCTCTCCCCAATATGGATAATATGCTGCAGAGAGTCACTAGATGTGAACTCATGTCCATGATGGATGGATTCTATGGGTATAACCAGATAATGGTCAAGGAATCAAAGCAGTTTAAAACTGCTTTTACTACACCATGGGGAACATACATATACATGTTAGAATGCCTTTTGGTTTAATGAATGTTGGGGCCACTTTCCCGAGGGCCATGGATGTTGCATTCTCAGATTTCTTGCAAAACATTCTTGAGGTTTATCAGGATGACCTCACAACCTACTCAAAGAAGGAAGAACAAAATTGTGAACATCTAGAGAAATTTTTTGAAAGATCTCTGGAATTTGGGATTTCTCTAAATCCCAGGAAATGCATTTTTGGAGTGACAGAAGGTAAATTATTGGGGCATATTGCTTCAAAGGAAGGGGTTAGAATTGACCCAGATAGGGTAGCTACTATTGAAAAGGTACCTGTTATGCCCTGCATACCCATCCCTACATTTTGTGTGCAAAATGTTGGGTCCCCTCTTTTCACTTTTGGCTCTTGCCTTGTTTTCTGCCTTCTTTGTTTTGTTGTTTTCTTCTCTGGGTTTTCCCATGAGGTTTTTTTTTCTTTCCACTTTTGTCTTTTGTGTCTCTGGGACCCGGTCTCGGAGATGGTTTTTCTTTCCAGAGCTGGATTCCAGACTCTGGGATTCTCCGCCATGATGTCTTCTCCTCACGGGGAGGTATGGTTGCACAGGATCCCTGGGCCCAGAGTCTGGAGGTTTGCTTGTTCTGAAGTTTGCAGGAAAAGAGAGGTAACTTGCTTTTACCTTGGGTATAAATAGAAATTACATGTCACTTTCACAGTTACTACGATTAAAACACTTATGCTTAGAGCGATCCTTAGGCGATTAAACGATGATTAAACTATGGTTACCCTGCGCTTAGTGGGTTGTTACCAGTTGCTTCGAGGTGCTTGTTCATGATCATTTGAAGGTAGAAACTATTACGAGAGTGTTCCTGGTGTGCTCTTCCCCTACCCTTCTTCAGATTTCCAGGTAGGTCTTCTGGTTTCCTTGTCATTTTCATGTTTTGTGTTTGTTTCCCTTGGCTCTTTTGGTCTGCGTCTTGTTCGCAGGTTTCCTTTTGTGCTCTGTTTCTGGTTCACCTCCCGTTGGTGGGTTGGCCCTGCAAGGAGGTTGTCCGCCTCCTGCGCAGCTGTAGATTAATGTTGATAGTGTACATTATTCTGGTTTGGTTTGTGTATATATGTGCTTGGTTGTGTAAATTTGTAAAAATCTATAAATGATGTGTACTTTCTGTATATTAGATGTATATATGTTTCAGCTCTCTATGTTTATGTGTAGATACTATGTATATCCTTCTAAGCTCATGAGTTCCTCGCGCTCCATCACTACATTTTTACCCATGAGACCAAGCTAGTTGAGACGAAGTCGCCATGGTTTAAACTTGGCACCTCGCTGGTTTAAGCCATGGCGGATTTCTCTCTCCTCTGTCTCATCACCTTAATGGCGGGATTAATTTCCCACAAGTGGGCATTCAAATCATGTCTCATCTGGCATTTATTTTACCCCATATTAGCCCACTTATCACCATTAATGCCTTTATGTCACTTTCCATCTGACCATGTGCCAATCCACGTCAGTCGAATACGGTTTCTTACTAGTCACAACGACAC
Source organism: Thuja plicata (assembly GCA_018584345.1). Taxonomy (NCBI): domain Eukaryota; kingdom Viridiplantae; phylum Streptophyta; class Pinopsida; order Cupressales; family Cupressaceae; genus Thuja; species Thuja plicata. Next base: position 94,054 of record MU227852.1, read on the forward strand.
AATAACGACTAGATTATTTGGGCCCTAAGTAATTTCTTGTCTTGTATTTCCCCCTTTGCCATTTGGTTTGATATCTCTTGAGTTTTATTCATGTTTATTACAAGGATTCCAGGACTTTTGATGTATGCTAACACTTGTTGAACGAATGTAGGGTGGTGACGATTTCCCTAGAATTCTAATATTCTTTTTAAATATCATGTTCTGACGGGTCTCCGGTATTGCAGGTTATGGACGAGTTGATCGAAGATGTCTAAAGTGATCACCCCTCCTTCCAGCCCGGAGCTGCCTACCAATTCCACCTGAGTGGCCACCAAGACTAAGGCCGAGAGGTTATTGGAAAAGCTGCCCTTGACCTCTAAGTATCCCAAGGATGGCGTCATTGTGGGATCAAAAATTGAGTCCAGAGTTCAGGAGATAATAGAGGCAGGGCCTAGACCTTGGGTGGAAATATAAGGCTTGATTCAAGCCATCTATAAACTAAGGGCCACTGGAGAAAACCTGGCAACTTAGATCGCCGCCTCTGGTATTATCAAAGTGATAAACTTCCCCTGTTCGGTGCAATCCCTAGAGTTAATACTCCAATTGGAAACACTGTACAACTCACCGACACGGACCACCCTACTTTTGGATCCCCAACTGCTACAGTACCCAGCAACCATTGTCACCTTGGACGCGACAACTTTTGCCTTGGGGCTGGGGATCCCACAATTCAACGGATCCATTATCCAGAATCGACTCCAGACATTGCAGGAGTTCGAAGGTGCCGAGGTTGTTTCCCGGCAACATATCAATAGCCATTGGCTAAAAGTCCCAAAGAGGGATTACAAAAGAACTAAGTTGGAAATTCCCCGCGGGGAGTTCAAAGAGCCCATCCAGGCGGGCATTGTGTTTTTATGTAGGATTTTTGGATTGCCCCATGCCTGAAATTTATTGGAATGGATGTACTACTTTTTGTACTGCATCACCACGTGCAGTTTGACTTTCAACTGGGCGACCCTCATATCCAATCACGTAGATAAACAGCTGAAGGGCATTGCCCAGAATTCCAAATTTATAATATGACATCATATGTGCTATGGGCACTAGCACAACAAAGGCCAGCTTTTTCAGGTTTGGGCATAGTTGGAGAGCTTGGGAACGGGCCAGGCCAAATGGCACCATGGGATCACTATCTTCAAGTGTAATGGGAACTCAATTTCCCAAATTTCTGCCAAGTAAATGATGCCTTCGTTTACAACAACATCCTAACACTTACTTCAGATTTTGGGTACCGACAATCACAGGCAAAAATGACTCTAGTCAGTTCCTATGGCCGCTATTTCATCCAGTTCCAACATCACACCTATATTCGGGTGACAGGCTTCGATGGGAAGCCCCATCTTCTACCCCAGTATTGCAGGGAAAGGATTACTCTTTTGGAGTTCTACCGATAGATGATGGATCTGCATGCCTTTTTCACATTGAAGAAGGTCATCAATGTTCCATTCCCATTCTCTGGTGGGAATTATACATGCAGCCTCACCGCAGCCCGGGAGGCAGATAGTGAATTGAAGAACCTGGGGCGGGTGGAATTCCACCACGCCTAGAAAAATTATGATCCCCTTGGCAAGATTGCCATAGCACTACCCCAGGTGTCCCCACCGTATGAAGATGATATTGAAGACTTCTGGGCAGACTGCCAGGATAGTTTTGATCTCCGGGCCTGACAGCACACACGGATGAGAAAAGGGCTCATGAAAGCACTCGATGTTCAGACTTTCCCAAAGGGTTTCAAAGATGACGGGCTGCTGGAAGATCCAACATATAAGGGACAAGGGCTGGATAAGTTAGATCTTCCTTCGGTGGATTGGGCCACCCCTGAAGGCCTGACAATTGAAGGGGTATGCCACCCCATTATAGAGGCAAGCCACCAGTATTTCACCTGAGCATGTCCAAAGAGTGCCTGAAAGAAACCAACAATCAAGAAGGCTACTCCCTCTTCAGCCGGTGCTAGACCTTGTTCATCTTTAGTGGCCACGGAATCAAGTACAAGCAAAGGGAAAGAGAAAGAGGGTGCCCCAATTCCCAAGGCACCTCCCCAAGTTCCTACCCTTTTGATGGAACAACTACATCAAAAAATGGAGTCGACAAAGCTGAAAAACCAACAACTAAGCATGCAGGTATCCTCCAGCCTCCTGGTGGCTCTAACGACATCTGCTCACCCAGCGGGATCGCCATCGTTGGCAGCCATGACGAGTAGATAGACTTTTTCTGAGGTGGAGTCTACTAGTATTCTAGACACTGGGGCTTCACTGGTAAGGAAGAAAAAGAAAAAGGTGACCCCAACACCAATCACAGTTGCCAGTCCCAGGATGCGAGAGATGCCCCCGGTAGATGTCAGTTTAGATTCTCCCGAACTAGAAGATATTTTGGACTCCTCGCCCCCGCATGACAATTTTGATGACACCTTCTCGACGGAGGAGCTCCTAGAGATTTAGTAGGGTATAGGTCATGCGCTGGAGAAGATCACTGATCAAGATAGGGAGGAGGTCCCCATAGAAAAGGAAGTCCTAGAAGACAAGGATACATCAGAGCATGAGGCTCAGGAAGGAATGCAGACAAGGCCTGAGCAAGAGAGGATACCGGTCTAGGAGACCAAGAACACACCAAGGCAACACATAAATGAGAAACCTATGGTCAGGGAACCCAGACCCACGGGATCAACCGTACCCCCGGCCATCACGCTCCAAATGCCTTTGGTTACTCTGGGTGATCAGGTGCCCCGGAGCACATTCAGTGAGGTAGTAACGGTGACTGCCTTGCTAAAGTTTGGCCAGAGGCCTCATCCACCTCTAGAGGATGTTTCAGTGGAGGAGAATGATCCAACAGATGAGGCCAATAAAGCCCAAGAACAACAACCATAGGTTGATCAAGAGGTCTGAGTTAATGAAAATGAAGAAACAACTGACACCGGAAGGGACAAGGTCCTTGAAAATACAGATGAGATTGAGACCGGAGAAAAGGCTCTAGATAGTACAATAGAAGATGCTAGTATGGCAGAAAACATTGAAGGTTCCGAAGAACAGGAAACAGGAAAGGAACAAGAACAAGAAGAACTGGAATGAGAGGTTGAGAAAGAGCCTAAACATAATGAACACTCTGGGAATGTGCCGCCAGATTCTGAAAGGAATCCCAATGAACAAGTCCTAATGGAAAAGCCACCCCAGCCACCCCAATGACTGGTGGAATAAAAGAAAAGGAATACCCCAATGACAGCCTCAGGTGCTACACTCTCATTGGCCGAGATGATGGCCAGGAATGCAGAGGCTAAAAGCCCAAGAAAGCGCAGATCATCCATACTCTTTGGATCGGTCCGACAGGTAGCACAGTTGTGACCATCGCAACACCCCCATCAGATGTAGATGCAACATCCATAGGGCCTGAAGATTACAACATAGCAGAAGTAGAATTGGGGAGGAGAGATAAACATGGTGAGCTGGATCTACTGAAGGAAGCCACCAAGGTAATAGAGGCCAGGTACATCAAGCAGGGCCAGAAGTTGAAGGAGGAAAGAGAAACAAATGCCAATCTCCTCACGCTTCTGGCTGAACTCAAGCCATTGGCCAAGGTCCACCCAAGAGCCCCTTCTTCCAGATTTTCTCTTGCACAGGGCATAGATTCTCTATGCATTATGAAAAAGAAGGCACAAACTGTGGATGGGTGGGCTGCCAAACAAGTAACCGCCATAAGATAATTTCTGTCGGCATCCCTCCCAGATCTTTATCAGGTTGATTCTCTTCTTAGCTAGGAAAAGGGCTCTGCTATCATATGGGAGCGAGACTTAGCGAAGTATGAAAAATGGAAGGTCGGGCTAGAAGAAATCCAAAAGATAGGCGAAGAAGTTGCCACGAAAGCGGGAATTTTGGGAGATGAGTCATATGACTCCCTCTAGGCTCAGTAATCCAGACTTGTCCTCAGGGGTGAGGTATGCAAGGAACTGGTTAAGGCCTCGAAAGAGAAAGTGATAACCACCCAGTACCCTATGGGTTTGTTTAAATAATTGGTGGTTGGAGTATCGCAAGTCGATCCCTTCACCACCGGGACATGTACCCCGGAGGACTATGTCCTCAACAAGTTCGACGAATAGATGGAGTCCCTGTATCCGCCTGGCAGATATTTTGACCAGGGCAAGCTATCCAGATTGTCAAAGACAATGATCCACTCACATGATGCCATCAAGATGGTGGATGAATTTTGGAGCGGGGTCGGAGAGGTTGAGGAGGCATTGGAGACTGTCCGCAGTCGGTGGGATAGCATAAAGGATGTAGACGAAGAAATCATAGGCCAAGTGTTGGGAGCTTGGGAAAAATCATAAGTAATAAAAGTTCTTTAGATGTATTTTTGCATTCATTCATTCTTTCGAAACGTAAGTTCCCAGATCCTAGAGTTCTGGATCCTACACTTTTGTATTCTTTAAGTGACCTGTGTCCCGGTTCCCAAGGTCGATCGGTCACTTTCAAGGTAGTTAATAAAGTTTTTCAGAAAGTGGGTAACCGCAACAAGGCACGTCAGCTCAACAAAAGTGTTCTGACAGATGGTCTTCCCAAGGTGCCATTTCAACATTACACCTAGCGCATCGGAGATAGGGCACCACTTTCCCATTTATGAGGCATGTAGCCTCGATCCCCAGGGGATCAGATTTCTTCTCCTCTTCTACTGGCTCTCTTCTCGAGGCCAATTCTTCCACTCCTCTTTTCTTGTCTTATTCTTCTGACATGGCAGGCCTTTTCCATCTCGAGGTCTTTTATAGTGTGGTGCAGGTAGTACCGGCCACCGAAAAATAGTATTATATTATAAAAGTGTAAAACAAATTAGGTTAGTTTTAGGTCAAATGATGTGTATAAATAATAAGTCTGACCTCATTCCAAGGGTTGGCAAAATTGATGATTTTACAGTCCATAGTTAATAGCAATCTAGTTTTCTCAGTTCTTAGTTGCAAAACTCAATGCTCCATAGTTTTCTAAGCTTTCAGTAGTTAAATTCTCCCGTGGAGCCACCGTTGTACCTCGCACCAGTGCTTGCTAGAAATATGTTAATGAAGAAGGAGGAGTTCTATCAATGATGTTGTTGGCATTCTGACTTTTGGGTTAATGGTGTTTTATGCTTTGTGTTCTTTATGTCCTTTGCTCTGATTCTTAGAGTAGATTAACGACCTCCTTTCCTTTGCTACTGATCAAATATGAGCTGATGGTCTTGTGTTTCTTTGGTATTTAGTCTAGTATGTTAGAGCATTGTCAATTTTTTGAATGTTTAGTATAACTATAGGTAGATGTAATATTTCTAACTCTGCAGTATCTCTTGAATTTTTTTTGTTAAATGAATGCGTGCTTGCAGGAAAACCCACTTACCTGAATCCCCAGAGAAGATGAGTTAAGATAACCAACTATCCCCCTCAAAGAAAATAGTCACATCTCCCAACTGAGCCCCACACTATCGAGACCCAACTCTCACATGCTTGGAGGCTTAGGGAATCTCATTTCCTCGAAAAACCTTTACAGGCAAAGTTGGCTAGTACCCCGGTACTTAGTGATAACTTACCTCTATTGGCGCACCCGGTCACAAAGTCCCATCAACATAAAATGGTGCTAGAAGGAGGGAATGAACTTGTCCCCCTCTAAGGATTCAGATTTCACACTGCCTGAGGGTTCCCCAAGCCATAGTTTTAGGAGTCAAGCCTTTAGTGGGATTGGATCATTCTCACCAGCAAGATTCGAAAGAGTCCTTATATTAGCTCCCAACCCTGGAAGGTTTGTCAAACTCGAGCCTCCCGCTCGAAAGAAACAGACGCCAAAAACCAAAGCAGCCACCATTGTCTGGGGATCTAGCATGACCCAAAATATCCAAGTCCCCTAGATGATCCTGGGTATTAACACTCTGCCTAGTCAGAATCCAACACCCCTAATGACCGCGTATTTTGGAAATAGCGGGTCCCCGATGGGAACTTTCCTGGGTGCAACCAAAGATTTACCTTCGCATCCAGAAAAGATTTGTCCCTGATATGAGCACTTAGGCTCACGAACTGCAGAAGAGCGTCTGCAGGCATACAAAGATGCCATGAATCGACAATAGATCCAACATCAAGATGTTATGACCCAGATGTTCCCTCTGTCCCTGGGACAGAATGAACTAAAATGGTACCTTAACCTTCCTGCTAACTCCATCAACTGTTGGCAAGACATGGAGGACGCCTTCCTGGCTGCCTTCCATGTACACGTGGACCTAGCGTGGTCCCACAGTCAGTTCATTTCTATCAAGAAGGAACCAAATGAGCCTCTTGTAGCATTCAACCACTGGTTCCAACGCTCCTTGAAGTGGTGCATGGGTCCTTTCATCCCATCTACGGATGTAACTATCCATACTTATCTTAACACGATGGACCCCTTCGTTGCCACTCTCCTCTGTAGAACTACCCTCCCTGGTGACCGGGACACCTTGGTGAAAGTTTACAACTTAGCCTTGGAGTTGTCCCAAGGTCTTAACAAATCCCTGGGTGGGATTGGGCAGAGCGCACCATATAACATGATCCCTGATGAAACTTGTTACATCAGGGGATATAACCCCAATTATGCAATGGGTGCCCTCGTGATGGCCATGAATCCCCCGCTACTGCCAATAGACCAGCAGGCCCGGTACGTGTATCCATCTCAAACCCAGACAACACCAAGTCTGGAATCTTTCCCCTAGAACCAGCCATAGTAAATGCAACAACCATAGACACAACCACCCATAGTGCCTTTCTTCTAGTCATTTGCGGCTGGAGGACTGTCGCCCTCGACTCTGATGAACGTTGTCACTTTTCCAGGAAACCAACAACAACCGTCACACTGTGACACAAATACCCAGTTGACCGCCGAGGTTGAATCCCTCTAGTGAATGCTGTCCATGCTGACTATGGACATGGGTCAACTAAAGGTAGGGTCCTTCACACCCCAGAATTCTAATTCCCATAGAGGGAATATTTTCTCCGGTCAACAAAACAACAATGCCAGAGGAAGAAATTTCAACAACGGGTCTTGGCCCAACCAACAACAATATAATAATAACGCTGGTACTAGAGGTCCCCCTCCAAACCAAAACACCAATCAGAGTGGTGTTGTACCATCCCATTTCACGCCATTCGCAGACTTCCAGCCCATGACCAACTGGTGTAGATTGCATGACACAAGATCCCACAATGAGGTAAACTGTGCCATGCTAGAGAAATTCATTAAGATTTCCTAGCTAGACAGACAACATACTTCTGATCCTACTCCCCCAAAGCCTCCTATACAAGAGCCCACTCCCGGTGCCTTTGCCTATGAGACCATCTTCTTTGGAACAAACAGAGAAGACGAAGAAGAATCTAAACTATAGGGATTCTTTGATGAATCAATTCTGGCCTTTAAGGCCAATGCCTTCACCAACCCTCGAGCTCCCTACAACACTCAGAGTCGGGCTGGTAAAGGACCAATTTACATGCCCACACCTCTTAGAGATACCCCTCCCTGGGACAATATGGTTGATCAGTCTGTCCCTCCAAAAGGCCCTAGTTCTAACCAAGTGAAGGACCTGGCCGAGGGAAGCCACCAATTCCCGGGAGGAAGGTTTGACATCACGAAGGCATTAGAAAAAACCACCACCTCCATGACCTTGATGGAGGTTTTGCTGAACTGTCCCAAGCAGAAGAAGACTCTTCTGAAGCTCTTTGGAAACTTGGAAGCCGTCAGTCACCCACCCAAGACTGTCTCTTTCCAAGATGCCAACATGACTATCTTCTGGGGAAATACTGAAGATCCTTTCTTCCTGCTAAGCCTGAACATACAAGGGAAAAACATACAGAATTGCCTAGTAGATTCTAGGGCTTCGGGCAACATCATGCCTTTATCTATACACTAGAAGCTTAGATTTTGCCCCACCCCATCTAACAGTGCAGTAATCCAACTAGATAAAATTGCTGTAAAAATAGTGGGTGAACTGAAGAATGTCTGGATTCAACTCATCTAGGACCCCAAGATAGCTAGCATAATCGACATCCAGATGGTGGACATCCCAAAGACTTATTGGATGTTATTAAGTCAGAATTGGTCCAAGTCCCTGAATGGATACTTCTCGACAAACTTCTCCCACTTATGGCTCCCCTGGGAAGGAGAATCTAACAAGATCCAAGTTGAAAGTGAGCCCCAGATGAAACAGACCCTCACCGAAGTCGGGAGGGTGAATGAGGTCTTATTCTCTGAGAATTTCCCCAGGGTGTACCAACCCCTTGATATCCTAACATTTGATTTCACCCCTGGGGAGGATCCCATAATTTTGCAGAGAACCCAAGACCTAGAAGAAAAATTGAGGGTTGAGGTCAACTATCAGGGTGCCGCAGCGACCCCCCTCCACACTCTTGTCCGACACTTAGTTCTGGGTGCAATACCAGAAACATTCAGAGTTGGAGTGTGAGCCTCGCCTTGCTACCGCCACCCGACACATTGATGCCCTCCAGAGAAAAGAACATACAGCTAATTCCCTGAGACTCAGCGTTGCCGCTGACAACGCCTCTTCGACACCAGTTGCCCAGGAATCGCAACCAGAAACCTCTTCGAAGGTAAACCTCACCCATGTATCATCAACACTAGAGGAAAATCCTCCCAAGCCTCCCAAAAACAATCTAAATATTACTTCATCTTCCTAGCCCCAGACAACAAACGATGACTTGTGGACCCTTAAGTTCAATGGGCCCTGATCCAAGCAAGGCTGTGGGGCCATAGTGGAACTAATCAACCCACGAGGGAAATCTTTCCTTGCATCCTATAGGATGCAGTTCAAATGTATGAATAACATCATGGAGTACGAGGCTTTGCTCCTTAGACTCCTATTTGCATTAAGGAAAGGAATCACTCACCTCTGGGCCCTGGGTGATTTAGAGTTGATTGTTAAACAGGTCTGGAGTCAATACACCTGTTACGATAAGAGGTTGGCTACATACCGCAATCGGGCATGGAGCCTTATCAAAGATTTTGATGCTTTCGGCATTGACCTCATTCCTTGGAGACAGGATTATGTCCCGGATGCCCTTGCTATTTCTGCCAACACACTTGAGCCCATGGCTAGCTCACAACTCTGGAAATTTTCTATTGAGATGATCCCCACCCCGTCCATTCCAGATAATGTCACCCATTTTTAGGTCTTTGAGGATGATCAACATATCCTGGCCTTCATGGCCAATGTTGGTGTCTTTGAAGACCAGATACTGGAAGAGAAAGATCATGATGATACTAGATAGGGTGATGAAGATGATGGGATCATGGACTTGCCAACCAACACCATCCCTAAGGGGATGGTCGCACTTGAACGAATCTTTGGCTTGGACCCTTGGGGCCGGGAGAAGATATCATCCTCCTCTGAGGGAGGAAAATTTGAGAAAGTAAACATCGGCCGGCCTGGTGAAGAGAAAATGATACACATTGGCACCTCCTACTTCCCTGAGGAGAAGGAGAAGATTCTTGAGGTTCTCTGAGAATACATTGATGTGATCGCGTGGGGGTATGAGGATCTAAAGACATATGATACATCCATCATGACTCATACTATCCCACTCAAACCTGATGCTAAGCCTTTCCGGCAAAAGCAACGACCAATCAACCCACTGATCGAGCCTCTGATTTACCAAGAGGTGAAAAAACTATTGTCAGCTCAGATAATATTTCCAATCTGGCATACTATGTGGGTTGCCAACCTCGTCCCTGTGAGAAAGAAAAGTGGCGAGATCTGCCTTTGCGTGGATTTCCAAAATTTGAACAAGGACTCCAAGAAAGATAATCACTCTCTCCCCTCATTAGACGAGGTATTGCAAATAGTGAATGGATCTCAAATGATGTCTTTCTTGGATGGGTAAGTCGGATATAACCAAGTCATGGTTAAATTTGAAGACAGGGACAAAACGTCATTTACCACCAAGTGGGGAGCATTTGCTTACTGGAGGATTCCCTTTGGCCTAATTAACACAGGGGCTACATTTCAAAAGGCTATGGACATTGCGTTCGAGGGCCTTGTGAACTGGTGCATAATCATCTACATGGATGATTTGATCATCTTTTCTCAGGACAGGCGTGATCACTCCACCCACCTCGCCCAGATTTGTGAGAGGTGTCGCCAGTTTGGGATATCCCTCAATCCTAAGAAATGTATATTCGGGGTCACTGAAGGGAAGCTGCTTGAGCATATTGTCTCTGAAAAGGGTATATCTATTGACACTGAGAGAGTTGAAGCATTGCTAAACCCATAAATGCCCAGCAGCAAGAAGGAGATGTGGTCTTTCTTCGGAAAGATCAACTTTGTCCAACGGTTCATCACTGGATTTGCCGAGAACGTGAAGCCACTCAATGAGATGATGAAAAAGGATACAAAAATTGAGTGGAGTCCTGAAGTAAAGTGGGCATTCACCCAGATCAAGTAGACCATAATGGAGGCACCAGTTTTGGCTAGCCCGGACTACTCCCTCCCCTTCTACATTTATTCCTTTGCTTCGCCGCATTCTACCGCGATAGTATTGACCCAAAAGGTTGAAGGGGAAGAATGACCAATAGCTTTCATGAGCTCCCCCTTTAAGAATGCTAAAGTCCGGTATTCAACCTTGGAAGAGCAGGCCTTTTCTCTCGTTCGTGCTGTGAAGCAATTCTAGTATTATATTCTTTGGAGCAAGGTGCATGCTATCATCCCAGACCAGGAAGTGAAATCTCTACTGATGTAGAGTGAATTGGGTGAGAGATGGGGGAAATGGATGGCCATCCTCCATGAATACAACTTAGAAATTCAACCCAGAAGATAGTCCGAGGCCAAGGACTATATTGAGCAATGGCAGAAGAGACTCCCCACATAGAATGTCAGACGTATACAGTGGAGTCCATCACTCAAGACCCATGGTACATAGACCTGGTGTACCTATTGTTGAATAAAAAATGCTCAGAGGGGTTTCCTCCAAATAAACACCGCACCCTGTGGTTGAAAAGCGCACACTTCATGATAAAAAACTCCACGCTTTTTCACAGGAACTATGAGGGAGTATACCTCTGATACATCGATAGGGTTCAAGCTGCAAAAATAATCAAAAAATTCCACGAGTAGTTTGGAACCAAGCATGGCTTAGCCAATGCTACTGCCCATCAGATTCTTTGGGTTGGATACTATTGGCCCTATATCTTTAAAGATGTCTACACTCACGTTCGGAAGTGTCATACTTGTCAAACTACGACACATCGTGAGCGGAACCCGGCTATGCCTTTGCAGCCAGTTTTTTAAGTTAGACCCTTTGCCCAATGGGCATCTAACTTTATCAGAGAAATCAACCCCAACTCATCTTCTAACCACCGGTACATCCTAACTGCTACCAATTATTGCACCCGGTGGTCTGAAGCCATACCTTGTAAAAACAACATGACAGATGTAGTTATCAAATTCCTGGAAGAAAACATAGTCACAAGATTTGGAATGCCCTTCACAATGGTTCAACATTTTCTTCAGTGCAATTACTTGAATGGACCTATGATAGGAAGATCACGCTGAAGTTTTCTAGCAACTATTACCCCCAGGGGAATGGTGTTGTTGAATCAACTAACACAAATTTACTTGAAGTGATCAAACACCTGTTAGAACAAAATCCATGGGATTGACACCAAAAGCTGAGATTCACCCTCTAGGTAGATCACATTCGAATTAAGGCTGCTCTAGGGACATCCCCATTCCATCTGGTTTATGGCCAGAACCCAGTATTCCCCATTAACTTACAAATCCTGGTTTTACAGTTTATGCAGGAATTTGGCAACCGGGACAACATCGTGGAGGTTCGGCTCCTAAATTTGGTGCGGATGGAAGAACAAAGAGACACAACCCTTGAACATTTTGTGCATCATCAAGCAGTGTTAAAATGGTGGTTTGATCGAAGATCCCAGTATAAGGCCTTTTAGATTTCAGACTTGGTCCTCTTGTGGGATAAAGCCTAAGAAAAGAAAGGAAAGCACACCAAATTCCAACGGCTCTGGCTCAAACCATATTTGATCTCAGAGATCTGTGGGGAAAACACCTATCGCCTCAATACCATGACTAGGGAACCTGTCCCATTTCCCATCAATGGACAGTTTCTCAAACATTATTTCTAGTGAGGCAGGTTTGTTCGGAGTTGTACTATATGTAAATCTTCTTGCTTGTAAATATTTCTTTCCTGGTGCCCCGTTTGGGGTGCCTTGTCTTGTAAATAGTTTTGCTGGCTGTCCTCCGGGATCGCCCCCTCTCCTTTTTGTTTCTTGTCAGCTTTATTCTTTTTTTTTTGGGTTTCCAATTTTTTCTCCCCTTTTGTAGGCTAGTATGCTTCGCGTAACATCTAGTCTCTGGGATGGTGCCTTCTGTATTTATGTTGAATTCAGAATCTATTGTTAGCATGGTGGAATTGGTCTAGTCTCTAGAGTTATTGTGTAAGTTTGGTAACAGGCTATGATTAATCTTCATCGGGTTCATCCCTGGAAGTTTGGAAATCAGTTAAAATCTAAAATCAAAAGGAACAAGTAATCAGACACAATGAGGATAGATCGGTCGCACTGGTTTGTTGGCCCGGGTCTGAACTTTTAAAATTCTTTCTGGGTTTGGAGTTTTTCTCCCCCATTTAGCAAGTTGAGACGGGTGGAGGGGTGAAAGAAGTACTACTGTTAAATTTATCTAAGCTCAAGCTTAATGGTGAAAGAAGTACTGCCCTCCCATCTAGAAAAGAATAAAATAATAAAGAAAGAAAAGATGGGATGAAAACTCTGGTATCTGGGAGAAACAAACAAATTTGATGAATTTGGATTTATATATTTAGCGCCTCTTCTCTGCTTCTCCTAGGGGTCATCGGCTTGATTTTCTTTTAAAGCACACACTTCACAACTGACAAAAGACCAAGGATTGAATCATATATGAGCCAAATTTTCTCAAACGCTTCACGCCTTTCAAATAGGATGTTCCAAGTAACGATTGGTTTCAGTTTTGCTAACCAGAGATTTTGCGGTTCTCAAATGCGCTAAGGCATTCATCCTAGATAATCACCATTTGTTATGCCATGCATACCCGTCCCTACATTTTGTGTGCAAAATGTTGGGTCCCCTCTTTTCACTTTTGGCTTTTGCCTTGTTTTCTGCCTTCTTTGTTTTGTTGTTTCTTCTCCGAGTTTTCCCTTTCATGAGGTTTGTTTTACTTTTCACTTTTGTCTTTCATGTCTTCAGGACCCAGTCCCGGAGATGGTTATTCTTTCCAGAGCCAGATTCCAGACTCTGAGATTCTCCGCCATGATGTCTTCTACTCGCGGGGAGGTATGGTTGCACGGGATCCCCGGGCCCGGAGTCTGGAGGTTTGCTTGTTCTGAAGTTTGTGGGAAAAGAGAGGTAACTTGCTTTTACCTTGGGTATAAATAGAAATTACATGTCACTTTTGGAGTTACCGCGATTAAAACACTTATGCTCAGAGTGATCCTTAGGCGATTAAGCAATGATTAAACTACGGTTACCCTATGCTTAGTGGGTTGTTACCAGTTGCTTCGAGGTGCTTGTTCATGGTCATTTGAAGGTAGAACCTGTTACGGGAGTGTTCTTGGTGTGCTCTTCCCCTTCCCTTCTTTGAATTTCCAGGTAGGTCTTCTGGTTTCCCTGTTGTTTTCATGTTTTGTATTTGTTTCCCTTTGCTCTTTTGGTCTGTGTCTTGTTCGTAGGTTTCCTTTCGTGCTCTGTTTCTAGTTCGCCTCGCGTTGGTGGGTTGGCCCTGTGAGGAGGTTGTTTGCCTCCTGCGTAGCTATAGATTAATGTTGATAGTGTACATTGTTTTAGTCTGGTTCATGTATATATGCGCTTGGTTGTGTAAATTTGTAAAAATCTATAAATGATGTGTACTTTCTATATATCGCATGTATATATGTTTCAGCTCTCTATGTTTATGTGTAGATACTATATATATTCTTCTGAGCTCGCGAGTTCCTTGCGCTCCATCACTGCATTTTTACCCATGAGACCAAGCTTGTTGAGACAGAGTCACCATGGTTCAAACTTGGCACCTCGTTGGTTCGAGCCATGGTAACTTTCTCTCTCCTCTGTCTCATCACCTTAATGGCAGGATTAATTTCCCACAAGTAGGCATTCAAACTGTGTCCCATCTAGCATTTATTTTACCCTGTGTCAGCCCACTTGTCATCATTAATGCCTTTATGTCTCCTGCCATTTGACCATGTTCCAACCCACGTCAGCCGAATATGGTTTCTTACTAGTCATATCGGCACGATAATAGCTAGATTATCCGGGCCCTAAGTAATTCCTTTTCCTTTGTTTCTCCCTTTTCCATTTGGTTCGATATCTCTAGAGTTTTATTCATGTTTATTACAAAGATTTCAGGACTTTTGATGTATGCTAACACTTGTTTAATGAATGCAGGGTGGCGATGATTTCCCTGGAATTCTAATATTCTTTATAAATATCATGTTCTGATGGGTCTCCGGTCTTGCAGGTTGCAGATGAGTTGATCAAAGATGTCTAAAGTGATCACCCCTCCTTCCAGCCCGGAGCTGCCTACCACTTCCACCTAAGCGGCCACCAAGACTAAGGCTAAGAGGTTATTGGAAAAGCTGCCCTTGACCTCTAAGTATCCCAAGGACGAAATCATTGTGGGATCAAAAATTGAGTCCAGAGTTCTGGAGATAACAAACGCAGGGCCACTGGAGATAACCTGACAACTCAGATCGCCGCCTCTGGTATTATCAAAGTGACAAACTTCCCCTGTTCAGTGCAATCCCCAGAGTTAATACTCCAATTGGAAACACTGTACAACTCACCAACACGGACCTTCCTACTTCTAGATCCCTGGCCGCTACAGTACCCAACAACCATTGTCACATTGGATGCGGCAACTTTTGCCTCGGGGCTGGGGATCCCACAATTCAATGAATCCATGATCCGGAATCGACTCCAAACATTGTAGGAGTTTGAAGGTGCTGATGTTATTTCTTGGTAACATATCAATAGCCACTGGCTAAAAGTCCCAAAGAGGGATTACAAAAGAATGAAGTTGGAAATTCCCCGTGGGGAGTTCAAAGAGCCCATCCAGGCGGACAATGTGTTTTTATGCAAGATTTTTTGATTACCCCATGCCCGAGATTTCACGGCATGGATGTATTACTTTCTGTACTGCATCACCATGTGCAGTCAGACTTTCAACTGGGCGACCCTCATATCTAATCACATAGATAAATAGCTAAAGGGCATTGCCTAGAATTCCAAATTTTATATGACATCATACGTGCTATGGGCACTAGCATAACAAAGGCTAACTTTTCCAAGTTTGGGCATAGTTGGAGAGCTTGGGAATGTGTCAGGCCAAATGGCACCATGGGATCACTACCCCCAAGTGCAATGGGAACTCAGTTTCCCAAATTTCTGTCGAGTAAATGATGCCTTCATTTACAACAACATCCTAACACTTACTCAAGATTCTAGGTACTGACTCTCATAGGTGGCGATGACTCTGGTCAGTTCCTATGACTGCTATTTCATCCAATTCCAACATCACACCTATATTCGGATGACAAGCTTCAATGGGAAGCCCCATATTTTGCCCCGGTATTACGGGGACAAGATTATTCTTTTAGAGTTCTACTGGCAAATGATGGATCTGCACGCCTTCTTCACATTGAAGAAGGTCATCAACATTCCATTCCCATTCTCTTGTGGGAATTATACATACAACCTCGCCGCAGCCTGGGAGGCAGATAGTGAATTGAAGAACCTGGGGCTGGTGGAATTATACCATGCCCAGAAAAAATACGATCCCCTCGACAAGATTGCCACAACACTACCCTGGGTGTCCCCACCACATGAAGAGGATATTGAAGACTTCTGGGCGGAGTGCCAGGACAGTTTTGATCTCTAGGCCTGACAGCACACACGGATGACAAAAGGTCTCATGAAAGCACTCAACCTTTAGAATTTCCCGAAGGGTTTCAAAGATGATAGGCCATTGGAAGATCCAGCATATAAGGGACAAGAGCTGGATAAGTTAGATCTTCCTTCGGTGGATTGGGCCACCCCTGAGGACTTGACAATTGAAGGGGTATGCCACCCCATTATAAAGGTGAGCCACCAGTATTTTGCCTGAGCATGTCCAAAGAGTGCTCGAAAGAAGCCAATGATTAAGCGGGCTACTCCCTCTTCAGCCAGCGTTGAACCTTCTTCATATGTTACGGCTGCTGAATCAAGTACAAGTAAATGGAAAGAGAAAGAGCATGCCCTAGTTCCCAAGGCACCCCCCCAAGTTCCTACCCTTTTGATGGCTCAACTACATCAACAAATGGAGTCGAAAAAGCTGACCAGCCAACAACTAAGCATGCAAGTACCTCCAGCCTCTTGGTGGCTCCAACGACATCTGCTCGCCCGGCGGGATCCCTGTCATTGGCGGCCATGATGAGCAAAATGAATTTCGCTGAGGTGGAGTCTACTAGTATTCTGGACACCGGGGCTCCACCGGTAAGGAAGAAAAATAAAAAGGTGACCCCAACACCAAGCACAGTTGCCAGCCCTGGGATGCAAGAGATGCCCCTGGTAGATGTCAGTTTGGATTCTCCTGAACTAGAAGATATTCCAGACTCCTCGCTCTTGCATGATGATTTTAACGGCACCTTCTCAGTGGAGGAGCTCTTTGAGATTCAGTAGGGTATAGGTCATGCGGTGGAGAAGATCGCTGCTCAGGACAGGAAGGAGGTCCCCATAGAAAAGGAAGTCCCAGAAGAAAAGGATACATCAGAGCATGAAGCTCGGGAAGGAATGCAAACAGGGCCCGAGAAGGAGAGGAAACTGGTCAGGGAGACTGAGAAAACACCAAAGCAACACATAAATGATAAATTGATGGTCGGGGAACCCAGACCCATGGGATCAACCATACCCCCAACCATCACACTCTAAATGCCTTTGGTTACTCTGAGTGATCAGGTGCCCCGGAGCACATTCAGTGAGGTAGTAACGACATCCGCCTTGCTAAATTTTGGCCAGAGGCCTCACCCACCTCTAGAGGATGCTTTGGTGGAGGAGAACACTCCAATAGATGAGGCCAATAAAGCCCAAGAACAAAAACCAAAAGTTGATCAAGAGGTCCCAGTTAATGAAAATGAAGAAATAATTGACACCAGAAGGGATGAGATCCCTGAAAATACAGATGAGATTGAGACCAGAGAAAAGGCTCCAGATAGTACAATAGAAGATGCCAGTATGATAGAAAATATTGAAGGTTCCAAAGAACAGGAAACATGAAAGGAACAAGAACAAGAAGAACCAGAACAAGAGGTGGAGAAAGAGCTCGAACATAATGTACACTCCAGGAATGTGCCGCCAGATTCTGAAAGGAATCCTAATGAACAGGTCCTAATGGAAAAGCCACCCCACCTGCCCCAATGGCTGGTGGAATCAAAGAAAAGGAAGACCCCAATGGCAGCCTCAGGCGTTACACTCTTGTTGGCCGAGATGATGGCCAGGAATGCAGAGGCTAAAAAGCCCAAGAAAGCGCGGATCATCCATACTCTCTGGATTGGTCTGATAGGTAGCATAGTTGCGACCATCGCAACACCCCCATCAGATGCAGATGCAACAGCCATAAGGCCCGACGATTACAACATAGCAGAAGTAGAATTAGGGAGGAGAGATAAACAGGGTGAGCTGGATCTACTAAAGGAAGCCACCAAGGTAATAGAGGCCAAGTACATCAAGCAGGGCTAGAAGCTGAAGGAGGAAAGAGAAACAAATGCCAATCTACTCGTGCTTCTGGCCAAACTCACATAGCCATTGGCCAAGGTCCACCCCAGAACCCCTTCTTCTAGATTGCTGCTTGCACAGGGCAATGTAGATTCTCTACGCATTATGAAAAAGAAGGCACAAGCTGTGGATGGGTGGGCCGGCAAACAAGTAACCGCCATGAGAGAATTTCTGGTGGCATCCCTCCCAAACCTTTATTAGGTTGATTCTCTTCTTAGCCAGGCAAAGGGCTCCGCTATCATATGGGAGCAAGACTTAGCGAAGTATGAAAAATGGAAGGTCAGGCTAGAAGAAATCCGCAACATAGGCGAAGAAGTTGCCATGAAAGCGGGAATTTTGGGAGATGAGTCATATGACTCCCTCCAGGCTCAGTAATCCAGACTTGTCCTCAGGGGTGAGGTATGCAAGGAACTATTTAAGGCCTTAAAAAAGAAAGTGATAGCCACCCAGTACCCCATGGGTCTATTTAAAGCATTCATGGTTGGAGTATCGCAAGTCGATCCCTTCACCACTGGGACTTGTACCCCGGAGGACTATGTCCTCAGTAAGTTCGACGAACGGATGGAGTCCCTGTATCTACCTACCGGAGATTTTGACCAAGGCAGGTTATCCAGATTGTCAAAGAAAATGATCCGGTCACATGATGCCATCAAGATGGTGGATGAATTCCTGAGCGGGGCTAGAGAGGTTGAGGAGGCATTAGAGGCTGTCCGCAGTCGGTGGGACAACATAAAGGATGTAGATGAAGAAATCATAGGCCAAGTGTTGGGAGCTTGGGAAAAATCATAAGAAATAAAAGTTCTTCGGAGCCCAGAGAACCACGTCACGAGATGTATTTTTGTATTCATTCATTCTTTCAAAACGTAAGTTCCCAGATCCCAGAGTTCCAGATCCTACACTTTTGTATTCGTTAAGTGACCCGTGTCCCAGTTCCCAAGGCCTACCGGTCACTTTCAAGGTAGTTAATAAAGGTTGTTAGAAAGTGGGTAACCGCAACAAGGCACGTCATCTCAACAGGAGTGTTCTGACAGATGGTCTTCCTGAGGCGTTGTTTCAACGTTACACCTGGCGCATCGGAGACAGGGCGTCACTTTCCCATTTATGAGGCATGTAGCCTTGATCCCTGGGGGATCTAATTTCTTCTCCTCTTCTACCGACTCTCTTCTCGAGGCTGATTCTTCCACTCCTCTTTTCTTGTCTTATTCTTCTAACATGGGAAACCTTTTCCATCTCAAGGTCTTTTGTAGCATGGTGTAGGTAGTACCGGCCACCAAAAAATAGTATTCTATTGTAAAAGTGTAAAACAAGTTAGGTTAGTTTTAGGTCAAATGATGTGTATAAATAATAAGTCTGACCTCATTCCAAGGGTCAGCAAAATTGATATTTTGCAGTCCATAGTGAATAGCAATCTGGTTTTCTTAGTTCTTAGTTGCAGAGCTCAATGCTCCATAGTTTTCTAAGCTTTCAGTAGTTAAATGCTCCCATGGAGCCACCATTGTACCTTGCACCAGTGCTTGTTGGAAATATGTTAATGAAGAAGGAGGAGTTCTATCAATGATGTTGTTGGCATTCTGACTTCTGGGTTAATGGTATTTTATGCTTTGCATTCTTTATGTTCTTTGCTCTGATGCTTAAAGTAGATTAACGACCTCCCTTCATTTGCTACTGATCAAATATGAGCTGACGGTCTTGTGTTTCTTCGGTATTTAATGTAGTATGTTAGAGCATTGTCGATGTTTTGAATGTACAGTATAACTATAGGTAGATGAAATATTTCTAACTCTGTAGTATCTCTTGAATTTTGTTTGTTAAATGAATGTGCGCTTGCAGGAAACCCCACTTACGTGAATCCCCAGAGAAGACAAGTTAAGATAACCAACTATCCCCCTCAAACAAAACAGTCACATCTCCCAACTGAGCCTCGCACTGTCGAGACCTGACTCTCACGTGCTTGGAGGCCTGGGGAACCTCATTTCCCTGGACAACCTTTACAGGCGAAGTTGGCCGGTACCCCAGTACCCGGTGACAACTTACCTCTGTTGGCGGACCCGGTCACAAAGTCCTGTCAACAGTACCCCTCCCAAGGAATGTTAAAGCAATTCAATCTTTCTTTGGTCAGGTAAACTTTCTCAGAAGATTTGTCACAAACTTTGCTGAGAAAAGTAGGCCAATTTACAAAATGTTAAAGAAGGATGCAAAAATGGAATGGGATGGAGAAGCCACCCAATCTTTTCAAGAAATAAAACAAGCTATCAAAGATGCCCCTGTCCTAATAACTCCTAATTATTCAAAGCCTATGAACATTTTTTCATTTGCATCTTGCCATACTATTGCTGCTGTGTTGTTGCATAAAAATGAAGAGGGTTTTGAACAACCCATTGCCTTTTTTAGAAAATCATTGCAGGTTGCAAAGCTCAAATATGATATAACTGAAAAATAGGTCTATACATTGGTGAAGGCTATGAAATCTTTCAGATGTTATTTGATAGGTGATATTGTAGTAGCCTAGGTCCCCTCAGCAACAGTTAAGGACATCTTCACTCAACAAGACGTGCCAGGGAAAAGATGTAGATGGATCAATAGGATTCAAGAGTTTAATATAGAAATTCAAATCACTAAGTTGGTTAGAGGAATGGGTTTAGCCAAATTGATGGCTAATGCAAACTTGGATGCAAACCATATCAATACCCTAGAGGAGGAACAAAGACCTTTTATTTGTAACCTTGACCATTGTGATTGGTACAACAATATTATTTATTACTTACAAAGAATGAACTGTCCACATGGGGTGGATGAGAATAATAAAAGGACCTTAAAGCTACAAGCAATCCATTTTTCTCTAATTAGAGATGAGTTGTGGCGGAGGAATCCTGAAGGAATTTTACCGAAATGTGTTGATAGAGAACAAGCAGATAGGATTCTGCAAGAAATGCACAATGGAGTGTGTGGTGGTAATTACATGGCCAATACTACTACACATAAGGTTTTAAGAGTAGGATTCTGGTGGCCAAGTATCTTTAAGCATGCATATCAACTGGTTAAAAAATGTGATGCTTGCCAACGTTTCTCTGGTAAACTAAAATTCTTAGGTAATGTACCTCTTACACCAGTGGAAGTTCAAGCCCCTTTTTAGCAATGGGGTATTAATTTTATAGGGGAAATAGTGACTAAATCTAGTGGAGGAAATGCATGGATAATTGTAGCTACTGACTAATTTAATAAGTGGGTTGAAGCAATCCCCACTTAAAGAGAAACCAGTAAAGTAGTAATTGATTTCTTGTTGAAGAACATAAACACCAGGTTTGAGTGCCCAAAGAAGATAATAACATACAATGATATGTGTTTTAAATATGAGGAGTCTATCAATTTTTGTTCTAAATATGGCATTCATACATCTTACTCTGCACCTTACCACCCACAGAGTAATGGCCAAGCTGAGTCCACCAAAAAGAGCCTACTTAAGATCATTAAGAGAATTCTGGATACAAATAAGAAGGCATGGGACTCAAAGTTAACAATGAATATTTGGAAAGATAGAGTGACATCTAAGAAGGCTATAGGATGTGCACCCTTTGATTTAGTTTACGGGATTTAGGCAAGACCTCCCCAAAATAATTTGATGCAAATGTACAAGTTTTTCCAAATATATGATGATGAAATTGACAGTGATATGCAATTGAGAATTGATGACCTGGTGGAATTGAATGAAACCAGGAGGGAAGCATTCTATGAAAAATGCTAAGCTTTAATTGCAGGTAAAAAACTTGTATGATAAAAAGGAAGTCTCAAGATAATTTTGTGCGTGCGATTATGTCCTAATGCGGAATGCCAGATTAGAAGATAAAGGAAAACATGGAAAGTTTGAACCAATATGGCTGGGACCATATATTGTACATGAGAGGTATGGGAAAAATTCTTATTTATTGAAAGATATTATTGGTATCATTTTAGAACTTCCAGTTCATGGACATTTCTTGAAGCTATACTTCTCTTGAAGTTTAATCATCCATGAACATTAGGTTATGTATATAGTGTGTTTCTGCAAGTGTGTTCTTTCTGTCATAGTTTAGTTTTCTTTTCTGTTGTGTGAGTAGTTTAGTTTTCAAGTTGGTTGGTCTTCTCCCCCCCTCCAAGATTTTGAATTCTTGCAATACCTGCAGGAGGTATTCATCCCCAGAAAGAGCCAATGTTAGGTCTGGTAAATTTTTTTCCAAAACAATGAGTCCTTGATCTGCATTCACAAAAAGGTTCTTATGTAAATTTTTGAAACCCTTGCTTTCATGTTTCAAAGTGTAAATTTGGTTTTCAAACCCTAAGTGTAAGAGTGGTTTCTAATTTTGCATTACCTTTTATCACTTAAGTCATGTGTTCTTTTAAAAGGGTCTGCGTTCAATAGTTTGTAAATTCCTAATGCCTTGGCACTTTATTAATCCCTAAGTCTAAAGCCCACAAGTATTTTATTAAACCATTATGTGTCGATCTAGTATGTTTTGATCTAATGGTCCACTTAATGACTTAGTCCCAAGATGCACAAAATCTATCTTATAAGTCATTAAGCGGCGATGACACATGTTTTTGGCGGGTCCAGCATCAGTTAAAAGCTTTAGTAAAACATTGTGCAAGTCTTGTTTCATCCAACGGTCCACTTAATGGCTTATTCTCAACATAATCAAGATCTATCTTATAAGTCATTAAGTATGAATGACGCATGTCCCTACAGTGATGTGGGCCCTTTTGTGAAATTTGATGGAGATTAAAGTGCAGATAGATCCAACGGTTTTCTTAATGGCTCAAGCCAAAGATGTGAACCATCTGATGTATAAGAGATTAAGCGGTGATGATGTGTGGTAAATGGCGGGCCTAAGATTTTTGAATAGCAGTTATTAAAATGCAGACATATTCCCTTTTGATCCAATGGCTGACTTAATTGCTTAACCCAAAGATGCGTAAGATCTATCATGCAAGTCATTAAGTCATGCTGTCGCCTGTCCAGGAGATGATGTGGATTCCATTAATAGTAAAAGTGATCATAGATTAAAGGGCTGACAGTTCAGAAAAGATCTAACGGCTGACTTGATGGCTTAGTGACAAAGTGAACGAGATCTAACATGTAAGCGATTAAGTTAGGATGCCATGTGTCCCAGTGGGTCCGGCTGAGGTCGTAAGGAAGGAATTAAAGGCTGATCATCTAAAGATTGATCTGATGGTTGACTTAATTGCTTGGTGTTAAAGTGATCAAGATCTAACATGTAAGAGATTAAGTCATGACGACATGTGGCAGTTGGTGGGCCTGGTGCAGTGCAAGAGTGAGATAAAGAGGATGCAATTTGAGAAAGATCAGAAAACTCACTTAATGACTTATGGAAAAGATGCACGAGATCTAATATTTAATCGATCATGTCATGCTGACACATGTCCTAGATGAGTAGTGGTTCCAGTAAAATGATGAGAGACACACGATTGATGAGATACTGTCGGGATCTACGGTTCAAATTTAAAGTTTTCAGAATGGTTTCAGTGAGCCGTTAAGCCGCGAGTTTCAAACCAGATGAATTGATTATAGAGCATGTGGCCACTTTAATAAAATTCAATGTGAGAGATTGATTTAATTGAAGCATATAATTCATTTCTCGAGTTAGAAGTTTCCATAACAATCAAAGTGATTGAAGCAAAACTCAAAGTTGCAGCAATCTCGCGCTCTGTGTGACAAATTGTAGAACGGGTAAGTCTTATGTTGAAACAGTAAAATTCATACTTGCAATAGGCTTTCAATTTTGAAAGATAAATAGAGTATTGTATAATTTGATACTATTACTATAAGAAGCCCTAAGTTCAGAAAATGGCCCCTAGGATTGAGTTCACTGGTAATGTAGATTACAAAGACAAAAACGTGTAGGATGACCTTATAAAATAATTGAATGGATCTACCAATGATTCTACCAAAATAAAAAGAGTGGTTCCTGTAAATCCTTGTTTTAGAGTCGGGGAAGGTTTGTATGACATGGGAAAATGGGCTAGGGATGCCAAGGTTAGCACAAGTGGTCTTAGTCTATTCAAAAATGCTTTTGGCAGAGAAATGCTCCTACCCTAGACTGTAATATTTGGGATCTGGACGTAGGAAAACTAATAGTTCCGGGAGTATTCATGGACACATATTTTTTAAATACAATAGCCAAAGCCTATGGTAAGGTGTCCAGGGTTCTGAGAGATATAGATGGAAACATACTACTGAATGTCTCAGCTGATGCGATAAGAAAAGTTTTCAATTTGAGTGACTTCTCAGTTCAGAAGGATGACATAGATTTTGACCATTTCAAAGAGGTGTACAAGAATCAAAAGGAATAATTCAGAAATGAGGCCTTAAAAGGGTATTTAAATAAGATAGGGGGTCTAATTGTAGTAGGCCCTAACACACCAGAGCCCTTTAAACTAGATTATTTTAATGCAAAGGCTAGAGGGATGTATAGTGCCCTATGTCATTTTCTGGGAGAAGATGAGGAGACAACAATGGATGTTCATTTTATGCTTATGGTGGTTCAAATTTTGCATCCGCATTTGTCTGTTGTTTTTTACTATGCTAATTACATTGCTGACTTGATGCATCAAGGTTTGGTAGGCATAAAAGATTCTAAGATAGTCAAGCCAATGGGATGGTATTCAATGATGATACACATGATTTTCTTTAATAATGCTGACTATTTTGAAGAAGAAATGGATCTTACCAAATTTCAGGGTGATGAAGATTTTCCAATTCAGTTATGGTGTACTGAATTGTCTTGGGACAGGAAAGAGGCCACTTTCATCAATTTTGATAGATCTTTTGCCTCCAGGCTCAGAGCATTGTTATGTACAGATAACCATAGAATTTGCACAAATGTATTGAGACTTTTGAGACCAATGGAGTATGCTAAAGAGTTGCAGATTGTTCACAATTGGGGTGACTTAATTATTTATCTTGTCTCAAAAGTTATTAGGGTTCATGGTTTTAGAGGAACTCTAAATGTCCTCCCTTACAAAGTACCACTCAAGATTGGCCTGGCAGAAATTCTTAGACAACTGGGTGGATTGCAAGAGGAAGCTTTGACTAGAAAGATGAAAGGTAGTATTCTCCCTACCATCACAAAAGTTCACCATTTCATCATTACCAAAGAGGGATGACCCACTTTGAAAAATACTTGGAGCCATATCAGTTAGCAACATCAGTGGTAAGATGTGCAAACAATGAGGAATTCATCACATATATGTTCAGGAAAAGAACTAAAATTTTGGCTCTAGATCATCAGTTTAATTTCCCTGAAGATATAATTAGAAATGAATTTGATTTGATGGAACAAGAGATCAAGAAAGAAAAATGGTTAGCATATAAAAAATATTTAGATTTTATCCACCATTTTGACAAGACATATGATCCTTTGAAAGTATTTATGCCCTGGGCAAAGAAGGTGGAATCCCTAATGAGCATGTTTGAAGATGTTATGCAAGCCTTGGACTAGAAGAGGAAGAAAGTAAGGGAAAGAGAACCAGAAAAGGCTAAGGCTATTCTGACCAGAGCTTCACAAGGAAGGGTTGTTCCACCAGGGAAATATGTGGTCTACCAACAAAGAGGATATAGTAAAATCCTGCCCAGAGTTGAAAAGACTTCTGATCAAGAGGGGAAAAGGCCAGTAGACATCAGTGCCCTAACATTGCCATTTCCAAAAAGGCAGAGGGGGAAGGAAAACAGAAACAACAAGGTGATATTTATTCCCCTTCTTAGTCTCCCCTACACATGGATAATCAGAGCATTACTGAGCAATTAGTAAAAATGGGGAATACAGGGCATATATTTGTTACAACCCAGGAATTGCAAGGAGTGCCAGAGGCACCCAAACAAGTTGCACTAGATCTAACAGTGGCTGAATTTGCAAGAAAAGAGCTGGACCGCATCACTAAATAGGCTAGTGATGAATTCTTGTCTGATGACCAATTTGTTAAAGCCAGGGCCTTTATCCAATTCCTTTGGAGAATTCATATTAATGAATTCAAAGAGAAATGTCAAAATATGCAAGATGACCAACCTGATAGGGATAGAGATGGAATTGAAAAGGAAGTGAAACAGGAGATGATGGCCAAGTTTGATAAAATCATTCCTGAAGAGGGTAGAGAATTAGTGCAGAAAGAAGGAGTTCTTATCCTGCCTCAATGGGATCTTGCTGATGCCGTTGTATTTGATGTTGTAAGAAAAGAAACCAAACTAGTGCACACTAGTGGAACATCTACTGGTTTCAAACTTAGTGAAGACCATGCAGCACTAGTAATGTGGTCTTTAAAGAGGAAAGATAATAATAAAACTGGTAAGGATGACCATGCTGAACATTCAGGCAAATTATTAGTAAAGATATTTGTAGGTGCCTCAGGGGTAGAAGCAACTAGCATTACTCTGGAGTTAGCAAAGTTTGGTATGAAAGTGGTTGAGAAACAGGAGGAAGAAAATAGAAGCCTAAGGGAAAAGTATGAAATAGTCATGAAGGCATACAATGAGGAAAGGGTAAAATCCATTGAAAAGGACAAGAAAATTTCTATCCTAGAGGGAAAATAGGTAGCGCAATATTCTCCTCAAGGGATGTTAACTCAGGATCTACATCAACCTGGTATCTCTAGCCCAATTATAATTTCCACTCCTTCCCCTAAGTCAACAAGTCCATTTACCCAAGTTGACTTGGAATTAGAAAAAAAAAAAACTAATTGCTGAAAGGACCCAATTGGAAGAATCAAGGAAGAAATGTCTTGAAGAATCCTTAGCATTTAAAGAAATATAGGCATGGGTAAAATAAAGGTACTCTGATAAGATACATTCCACCCTCATGCAGTGTACTAAAGAGATAAGTCTTTCTACTCTTTATTCACTAGGAAAAATGGTTATTAGCATAATAAACGAGTATGATGCAGACAAGGATCAATGGGGCTTGATCATGGATAGATGGAAAGGAAAGAAGGCTGATTTGAAATTATTTTATTCCATATCCAAGGGAGAAAACAATGTTTATATTGTTTTAACTAGTACTTAAAAATGCCTAAAATTAATGGTGGACATGGACATCAGGAGAAGCATCATCATCAGAAAGATAGAAGCTTTGAGGAGATAATATTCAAAGGATAGGTATGAGATGTTTCCTAACCTCCTCAAGAAGAGTGGTGATATAAAGAGTGAGGCATTATGGATAAGACAAAATAATGAGGCATTGACCACTAGGACTAACAACATTGTTACTTTGGAAAGCACGATTTTTTTTGTCCGAACTGTGGAAATTATTAGCAAAGCCCAGGAATTTTTTGAATTCTGGAAAGAGGAGATTGAGAAGGAAAGTGCCATTTGGGATGAAATTAACAACAAAAAATATAAAGTCATCGGTTTTGATTGGCCAAGTGATGAGGTGTATACCTCCTGGAAGGACAAATATGATACAATTGATCAAGGACAAGGTGACAGTGTGTGAAAGACAACAAGTGGCAGTGTTCCGCAATGGTAAATGAGATAGACAAAGGTAAAGATTCTACATCAAAAAAAGAAAAGATAATAGATTACAGGTGGTTGCTTCCGAACAACTTTGAAGTAGTTACAAGCACCCAAGCGATCAGAAGACAAAATATGTTGAATATTTATTGTAACAAAAGTGGTTATCACTTCATTTGTTATTTTGTCTTTTTGTTGAGTCATTTATTTTATCCTTATTCCAAGTGATCTGTAGCTTGTTACAATCCTATTCTATAAAAGGATTCCCAAGATCATTGGAAAGGGCTGGAAAAATTTGATTGTAAGCAATTTTGTAAAATTTCAGTCAAAGGGGGGAATATAGTATAGTTTGTACTAGATAGCTGTAAAAAGTCAAAAATAAAGCTGAGAGATCTTTTGTAGGTTATTGAAGAGGTTATCTTTGAGTACTTTTTGTATGCTGGAATATGATTCTCTGAATTTAATACAAAGATCCAGATTCAAATCTCTCCTGTGTTATGTGTCTTGTGAGTTATGAATTTTCTGATTCATTAGCATAGACTTTCTCTATGTTTATGTACTTATTTGAGAGTTCTGATCTAGGATCATATTAAATTAGGCTCTGATCAATGCATAGATTCATTTGACATGTGCTAGGATTTTATTGTTAGTAGGGATTTGGGATAATTGTGTTATGACCTAGAATCTTTGATGAATATTGATTTCAGTATATTGTATCTGAGTCAGAGTGTAGCCCAATGGATAAAGCATTGATATAAAGCTGATAAGTTCTGTACTATTGCATATCTAGTTGCATATTGGTTGTGTTCTCCTATAAACAAACATTTAAATACATTAATTCTATATTTGTGCAAGTTTGTTGTGAATTACTATCTCATGCTCCATTTCATGGTTGATGTTAAATGGGTAATTAGCCAATTATCTAGTATCTCCCAGTTATTGTGAGATTACTGCTTGATAATAACATATAGAAATATCAGAAGGTATTATTGGGTATTCCCCCCTTGGTATAACAGATCCTAAAGAGTAGAAGTATTTTAAGAGTGCTTGTTAGTCGGTCCTTTTCTTGCATGAACAAATATTTGGAGGTGGCTTCTCTATAAAACAATCATAAGAAGAAGAGGTTGTTCTTTTTGTTGCAACATAAAAAGAAACCAACATGATTGACATAGCTAAAGCTAGCGACAAAGTACCTTTTGAGTCCAATTGATCATTGATGGGAACATCGGGTTAGGTCTTTCCAAAGTAAACATTGGGTGGAGTCTCACCAACACATCGTACATCATGATAGCACGGTTTATCAGCCCAATGAGTTTTGCGTTAGACCGACCCCCGATGAAGCTGTTAGAGTGATCTTGGCTGATGGGTGGCCAATCAGCCTTAAGACATCGGGGTATGCTTTACCGCTCATGTGGGAGACTTGGCTTAGAAAATTTTGTCCAATGTACGTTAGATGGAAGTATTAGTTAGTTTTCCAATCCATTGTGGAACTGATCCAAGGAGAGCTTAAAAACCTTGGACTGCTAATTGTGTGGGGTTGAAGGCAGTTGGATGTAATTGGTTGTAATTGGATGTAGTTAAGATACTAAAAAGGAATGCAAAGAGACATAAACAACTGTATGACTGATTTACTATTCTTATTTTCAAATTTCTATGAATTTTGAAAAATTATTAAATTATATTAAAAAAAGAGTCTCCAACTACCCGTCTCCTATTTATGAAAGATATGATACCAGTCTTGAAGTACCTTATTTTCTGATGATTATGATTTAATGTAATTTTAAATAAACCACTTAAACAAGTCAAAACTTCAAATATAATAACAACACATTTATGTAGGTCCCCATATTATAAAGTCACCAATTGAATTTGATTGTATAAAAGAAAAATTATGATTCTTGTAAGCATTGTTCCGAATCTAATTCAATATAGGAGGAAATGGGTTTTTCACATACTCGAGATTCAAGGGAATGGGTTTTTCACATACTCAAGATTTAAGGGAATGAGATTATATTGGACGTCATGTAGCAAGTGATGAAGCTATTTCTTGAGACTATCAACTGCATCTTCCACCATTTTATTTAACCCATTTAGCTTCCCAATTGTATCAGAGTAGCAAATATGACAGCATGCTCCCCAAGTTTCAGAACTCTCCAAACACAAACTACACAACACAAGTAAATTAAAAGTCAAAAACAATAAACTAGAATGAATTACAACATTGCAATACAATTGTACTTACAGTAAACAAGTTTCCATTTGAGCAGTAGTCACTCAAAAGGGTTTTCTCTCTACAAGATCAAGTAAATCATCTCTTTCCCAATAGAAGAATCTTCCATCTAGACAACTACATTTTTAGGAACATGAATCTTCAATTCCATGCAAAACATGTTAACGTAATTACTAAATCACACAAAAGCAAAATGTTTATACCAGATCTTGAAATTTGGATTTATACCGTAAGAAAATTAACATTTCAAATGATTCTACCTAGACCCATAAAAAAGAGGGAAAATAGTAAATAGCTTAACCATGAGAGTTCCCATGGTCCACATGTTTGTCAATCAACAAGGAAAAAATGTTAGGTTGTATGTAGAAAATTGCATGTTCATAGAATTGAATTTGGACATTATACTCACCCGTAACAAAACCACCAAAAGAGGATTGTAGCAAGATTTCAGGAGCTTGAAACCTGATGTAGAGACAACCAAAAACTACAATCAATTATGATCTATAAAGAGGCTATCAAATAGTCCCAATGAAAAATATAAAGTTGCAGATAAGATGACCAAACAAATGCAACCATGCCCATTATAACACCGTGTTGTTACATAGTTCGTAAATGGTGGCTCAGACCTCTCGTGAAAGACCAAAATCAACAATCCTGATAACATCTTTTGTAACTAGCCATATTTTGTACTTGTCATGAAGAAAATAATTGCCACTGAACAAATAATGTAGAAAGTGCAAAGCTAAAACCTAAAATGAGTAAGATACAAGCTTTAATTCATACACTTACTAGGCTTAAGATCACGGTGATAGTACCCATGTTTATCCATATAAGAAAGGGCTTGAAATACTTGAAAGCACTAATTTCATACCTTTGACTGTGGAAAAAGAACTAATGAAATAAAAATGGTGAAAAATATTAGAAGCCTAATAAATAGATGGAGAATCTTAATAGATGAAAGATCAAATTGTTGGCAAGGACTAGCATGCGTGATCTCCAATGCCTCCAGACCACTTCCAGGAACAAGCATACCAAAGCATTAATAACAGAATATTTGAGCATATGATTCTTTTTAGTAGACTGTTCTCTTAATAAAAATAACATTAATTTGTGCTTCTAAGGTGCTAATTTCTAACAACTCTTACCTTACAAATAAAGAATATAAGATTCTTCTTAAAGTTAAAAAAAAAATATTTTTGAGGAAACTTAATGAAAACTGGTGCAGGAGCACCTAGGCTAATCTCCAAGATAGTTTAGATTTTGGCTTGTACTGACCTTAGCCAAGTCATTAGAGTTTACCTTTTGACCTTAGAAGGTCTTGCATGTGTGTTCCTAGGTGGATTAGACTAGGCTCAATCCAACCTAGATGTTTAATTCTTTACTAGTGGATAGTGCTAGATTAGGACTAAGATGGGAAAATGGGTCTTAAATCCTTTAAGGCTTGGGAAAGGGGAGAAATATGCTTAAATAATTTCCTAGGATGTTTCTACATCATTCTAGATCATTTAGATACCCTTAGCATTAATGATGCTCAAAGTTGTCACAATGTTGCTTGACAACATTTTAGCAACTTTTAATGTTGCATGACAACAATTGCAAGAATTGGATTCTATTCAAAGAATAATTATGGGTAGTTTCCATAATGACCTACAATCAAGGGTAAGGCATATTAAGACATCTTGGATCTCATTTCCTGAGGCAGAGAATGATGTAATGTAATTTTTGAAAGTGAATAGAAGCTCAGAGTTTTGGTTTTCAGTGACAGTCGACTTGCATTGAGTTTAAGTGTGATTATATAGATTGAACTATGAGAGTTAGTGTTGGATTTGTGTATTAGAAAATTTTCTAATCATTTTATGTTTAGTAGTGTAGTTTATTTGAGTTCATTAGAGTAGGTTTTAAAATTATTTTGTAGATAGCTTAGTTGTTGGTGTAGTTTAGACTGTTTTTGGTTTTATGACTCCACCATAGTTCTTCACCATGAAAATCATCAAGGCCTTGAGGAATATGGTAGAGGATTCATTGAGGTTTGTTTTTGTGGAAAAAGGATCTTAGAAGAACAATATTTCTATTTTTAAGATCATGCCCTAGGCGAGATCAGTGTGCCTGGCTAGGTGTATGACAGAGAACATTTGATGTGTAATTGCAGGGGAAAGAGAAGAAGCATAGAACCAAGAATGGTTTCAGAGAGGTAGAGGTCCTACAGACACCTAGTATTGAGATTAGGTATTGGCCAATCCATTTAGGTATATTTCCAAGTAGAATTTAGAGGACTACACAATTATAGCCCAATTAGCCCTTTTATCCCTATATTTCAGGAATCCACTATGCAGATGCCTTAGGAACCTAAGACCACCAAAATATTCAAGGTCCTGAAAAAAGGGTATCTAAATTTTAAGTTAGTTTTTGGGGTTATTTGGAAGTTTTAATAAATAATTGAGAAAAACACTTTGTTGAGGGCTAGTAGACTAATTAGGCCTATTAGGCCAAAACCATAGTCAATCTTGAACTTGATTGAGAAAGCCTTAATGCCCCATTCAAATGGAATCATTTGGGAGATAAGTAGTTTTCTTAGTGATGAATACACCCCCTGCAACACTTATGATGACAATGTGGTAAAGTTTCACTTGGAGACATCCAAGGAGGAGTGAAGAATTAAAGTATACTTAATGATAGTTACCCCTCAAGGTGAAGCACAAGAAGTCCAACTCATAGAGTTGAGTTAGTGAAGTCTTAGGCCAGTAGAGAAAAGACTTGTGAGGTCCTAGAAGTGATTTTAGGTTCTTGAGAAGGATAGGAAAGATTGAGTCCTAGATAGTGTTTGTGCAAGCACACCTTGGAGTGTCTCTATCAAATTGGTATCAGAGCCAAATTATATTTGGCTTTTGGTGAATGTTCCAACCATCAGAGTCAGTAAGAGAGTCTGCTATGGTGACAAATGTAGAGTTGGAAAAGAAGGTAGATGAGGAAGAAGAAGAGAATATATTTCTTAGAGAGAGGTTGGCCCAATTGGAACACAAAGTGGGACAAGTAGATGAAAAGACTGAGGAAGTGAAGGATAAGGTTGAAGGGAAAGGTAAGGAGATTGACATAGATGATGAGGTCCCTGAAGCTGACCCTATCCTCACTGAGGAACCATTCTTGAAAGAAATAAAGGCTTTGAGTGGTAAATCACTACAAGGAGTTCCTATCTTTAGTGGAAAGATGGAACTAGAGATAGTCCTAGATTGGATAGAAGGACTGGAAAATCACTTTGAGTGTGATGGCATAACAAAAGATAAAAATGTAAATCTAGCTAAGGAAAGGCTTAAAGGGTCTTCACTCACTTGGTGGAATTTTATCCAAGATGAGAGAGAGAAGGAAGAAAAGAATCCCATCACCACATGAAAGGCTATGGTAACAAAAATCAGAGATTCCTATATAATTGAAGATTATGAGATTTAGTTACATAAAAGAAGACAAAGTCTAAGACAAAAAGACTTAGATGTGAACTCTTATACTGAAGAGTTTCAAAGGCTATGCATGAGGTCTCAAGTTGCAGAAGATGAGAAGGTGAAGGTAGCTAGATACCTTAATGGTCTCAAGTGGACTATACAAGATGAAATGAGTCTCTTGACTCCTCATACTGTTCATAAATGCCACCAAATTGTAGTAAAAGTAGAAGAGAAGCTAAGGAAGAAGAAAGACTCAAGCACCACTAGAGGTAGAGGAAAAGGAAAAGACAATAGAGGAAAGAGAGGTGGATATGGTGGTATACGTTTAGAGACAAATGCTCAAGGAGAGACCAAACTTAATGAGTAGCAAGAAGGAAGTTCAAACAAAGGAAATTCCAATAGAGGAAGGAAATCTAATAGAAATTGGAGAGGAAGAAATAGTTTTCAAGGCAGAGGTTCTTACTTTTCAATTATGAAGTGTTACCATTGCAACCAAATGGGACACCCTGCATACAAATATCCAGAGAAAGGCTCTACTTCTCATGGAAATGATAAGAGGGTAAAATTTTTTCAAGAGGATTCTAGTGGAGGACGAAAACACCCTGAGGTATCCTTAGAGTCTGAAGAAGGAGAAAATTTGATGATAAGAAGAACATTAATTAAGGATCCGGTAAAATAGGAACCAAGCCAAAGAAGGTCACTGTTTGGAGTGAAATGCAAAATTATGGGAAAAGTTTGTAGATTCATCATAGACTCAGGGTATACTGACAATATAGTGTCAAAGGAGGCAGTCAAAAAACTGAAGATGAATAGAATACCTCATACCAACCCATACAAAGTCACTTGGTTGAACAAAGGACAACATGTCCTTGTCAATGAACAAGCATGGGTAGAATTTTCAATTATGAGATACAAAGACAAAGTGTTGTGTGACATCCTACCTATGGATGCATGTCACCTACTACTTGGAAGACCATGGCAATTTGATAGACATGCCATGCATGATGGAGCAAAGAATTCTTATTCTTTCAAGAAGGACAATGTGACTTTCAAGATACAGTCACTATTAGAGGAAGGAGAGATGAAGTCATCATGCCCCAATGTTCTTATGGTTAGTGAAAAGGAGTTCATATAAGCCTTAGAAGAAGGAGAGGGAGTAGGATTTGCACTTGTGTTGAAGCCAAAGGAAGAAAGTGCAGACAAGATAGTCAAGAAGACAAAGTTTCCTAAAGAAGTGTAGGAGATATTACAGAAGTATGAAGGCATTGTAAGTGATGGACAACCATCAAGCCTACCCCCTAAGAGAGCTGTTAGTCACCAAATTGATTTTATCCCAGGAGATACCCTTCCTAATAAGGCAGCCTATGAAATGACCCATCAACAAAATGAGGAAATTTCCAAGCAAATCCAAGAACTCCTAAGCCAAGGTCTCATTAGGATAAGCATTAGTCCTTGTGTCGTACCCACTGTCTGAGCACCCAAAAAGGGAGAAAATTGGAGGCTTTGTACTGTTTCAAAGGTAATAAACTAAATTACCATTAGATATAGGTTCCATATCCCTAGGATAGAAGACCTAATGGACTGTCTAGGAGAAGCCAACTTTTTCACTAAGATTGACTTAAAGAGTGGATACCACCAAATTAGAGTCAATGAGGGAGATGAATGGAAGCCAGCCTTCAAAACTATAGAAGGTTTCTATAAATGACTTGTAATTCCATTTGGGCTATCTCATGCCCCATCTACATTCATGAGACTTATGAACGAAGTCCTAAAAGACTACATTGCAAAATTTGTGGTAGTCTATCTAGATGATATAATAATCTATACTAAGACAAAAGAAGAGAATCTCAAACATCTACAGATTTTTTTCAAGAAGTTGCATGAAGAGAAGCTAATAATAAACTTGGAAAAATGTGAATTCATGAAGCAGAAGTTGGTGTACCTTGGTTTTGTATTGTCCCACGACAATCTAAAGATGGATCCAAGCAAAGTGGAAGCCATTATCAATTGGCCTACTCCAAGGACTACAACAGAGGTGAGAAGTTTTCATGGATTAGCTCAATACTATAGGAAGTTCATTAAGCAATTTAGTGTTATTTGTGCTCCTATGCTAGATACCATAAACGGAGGGATGAAAACTAAGTTTGTTTGGAATGAGAAAGCTAACCATGGATTTGAGTTTTTGAAGAATAAGATTTCCACTCAACCAATTTTAACTTTACTAATCTTTGAGAAGTTGTTTATAGTTGAATGTGATGCTAGTAATTTGGTCATTTGAGTTTTTTTGAGATAAGAGGGAAGACCAGTGGATTTCCATAGTGAAAAGCTTAGTGATGCTAAGAATAAGTACTCTTATTGTGACCTAGCGATGTATGCTCTAGTCCAAGCACTAAGGAAATGGAGGCACTACTTTTTTCCAAAAGAATTTGTGGTCTATTCAGACAATCAGACACTTAGTTTCCTAAATTCACAAGACAAGCTCACTCACAAACATATGAAGTGGGTAGAATATCTGAAGGCCTACACTTTCAAAATTAAGCACAAGAAGGGACTACAAAATAAGGTAACAGATGCTTTAAGAAGAAGAGCCCTGACTGCATAAGATATATGCCTACAGAGCATGGGAATTGAGAGCTTCAAAGACCTATATGCAGAAGATGAAGACTTTGCATAAATATACAAGGTACATCAAGAGTACAAGAATCATTTTCATAGTGAATTCTTTGAATATACTGTGAAAAGTGATCTATTATTTAACTAAAGTCAATTATGTGTCCCTAGAAGATCAATTAGGGAAAATTTGATTCAAGAGAAACATAATGGTGCACTTAGTGGGAATTTTGGTGTCAATAAGACCCAAGAGTTAGTGCAGAGGTTTTACTTTTGGCCTAAAATGAATTTGGTAATTAGGAAGTATGTAGAAAGTTGTGGTGTGTCAGAAAGAAAAGGGTACATCTTCCAATGCAGACCTTTACCAACCTCTTCCCATCCTAAGTAGACCATGGGAATGCTTAAGTATGGACTTTGTTGTGGGGTTACCAAGAACCAAATAGGGATTTGATAGTATATATGTCATAGTAGATAGGTTTAGCAAGATGGTCCATTTTGTACCTTGCAAGATAGTCCATGATGCAAGTCAAATAGCTCACCTATTCTTCAAGGATGTATTCAGAATTCATGGGTTACCATTGAGCATAGTGTCAGACAGAGATACAAAGTTCATGAGCCATTTTTGAAAGACACAGTGAAAAAATATAGGAAATAATATGTCCTTTGAGTCTGCATATCACCCTCAGATTGATGGTCAAACTAAGGAGGTAAATAGGAGTCTAGGTAACCTCCTAAGGTTCTTAACTAAGGATTATGGTCAAGCTTGGGACCAACTCATTGGATAGGGAAAGTATGCCTATAATGACATTGTAAACAGAACCACAGGGAGAATCCCATTTGAAATCATCTATGGACTACATCCAAGGGGGATATTTGAACTCAGAGAGTTGAAAGATGGAGCCAACAGTAGTGGTTATGCAGAAAATTTTGCACATTCTATGCAAGAAGTGCATGAGATAGTAAGAAAGACATTGATTGAGAATACATAGAAGATAAAGAACAAGGTGGATGAAAGAAAAAGGGATGTCCAATTCCAAGTAGGGGATCTAGCAATGGTCCATACAAACAAGGCAAGATTGCGTAAAGAAGTGCCTCATAAGCTATAGATGAGAAGGATTGACCCATGTACCATTCTGGCCAAATATGGCACCAATGCATACAAAGTAGAACTACCAGAAGATAGTGGTTTATCTCCTGTGTTTAATGTGGTAGAATTGGTCTTATACAAAGGACCAATACCATGTCTAGACTAGAGCCTTACAGGGGTCATAAAGGAGGTAGAAGACCTGAACTTGAACCCTACACCACCTAAAAAGGCATAAAAGATACTTGACTCCAGGGTCTACAAGAAGACTAGACAAAGAACTTATTATGAGAATTTGATTAAATGGAATGGAAAAAGGGGATGCAGAGGCAGCTTGGATCAAGGAGACTAAATTCAAGAAGTTGGGATTGGATTCCAACTTACTCAATCCAAGGATGGATTGAAATCTTTTCATTTGGGGAGGATGGTGCAGGAGCACCTAGGCTAATCCCCAAGCTAGTTTAAATTTTGGCATGTACTGACCTTAGCCAAGTTATTAGAGTTTATATTTTGACCTTATAAGGTCTTTCATGTGTGTTCCTAGGTGGATTAGACTAGGCCCAATCCAACCTAGATGTTTAATGCTTTACTAATGGATAGTGCTACATTATGCCTAAGATGGGAAAATAGGTCTTAAAGCCTTTAAGGCTTGGGAAAGGGTATAAATATGATTAAATTAGTTCCTAGGATGTATCTACATCATTCTAGGTTGGTTAGAGATCCTTAGCATTGATGATGCTCAAAGTTATAAAAGTTGTCACAATGTTGCTTGACAACATTTTAGCAACTTTTAATGTTGCATGACAACAATTGCAAGAATTGGATTCTCTTCGAAGCATCATTATGGGTAGTTTCCTTAATGACCTAAAATCAAGGGTAAGTCATATTAAGACATCTTGGATCCCATTTCCCGAGGCAGAGAGTGATGTAATGTAATTTTTGAAAGTGAATAGAAGCTCATAGTTCTGGTTTTTAGTGACATTCAACTTGCACTGAGTTTAAGTGTGATTATATGGATTGAACTATGAGAGTTAGTGTTGGATATGTGTAGTAGAAGTTTTTATAATCATTTTTTGGTTATTAGTGTAGTTTATTTGAGTTCAGTAGAGTAGGTTTTAAAATTGTTTTTTAGATAGCTTAGTTGCTGGTGTAGTTTAGACTATTTTTGGTTTTATGGCTCCACCATAGTTCTTCACTGTGAAAATCATCACGGCCTTGAGGAATATGGTAGGGGATCCATTTAATTTTGTTTGTGTAGAAGGAGGATTTCAAAAGAGAAATCTTTCTAATTTTAAGATCATGCCCTAGGCGAGATCAGTGTGCTTGGCTAGGTGTATGACAAAGAACATTCGATGTGTAATTGCAGGGGAAAGAGAAGAAGCATAGAAAAAAGAATGGTTTCAGAGAGTTAGAGGTCCTACAGACAGATACTATTTAGATTAGGCATTGGACAATCCATTTAGGTATATTTCCAAGTAGAAATCAGAGGACTACACAATTATAGCCCAATTAGCCCTATTAGCCCTACATTTCAGGAATACACTGTACGGATGCCTTAGGAACCTAAGACCACCAAAATATTCAAGGTCTTGAAAAAGGGTATCTGAATATGAAGTTATTTTTTGGGGTTATTTGTAATTTTTAAGAAAGAATTGAGAAAAACACTCTGTTTAGGGCTAGTAGACCAATTAGGCCTATTAGGCCAAAACCATAGTCAATCTTGAACTCGATTGAGAAATCCTTAATTCCCTATTCAAATGGAATAATTTGGGAGAAAAGTAGTTGTATTAGTGATGAATACACCCCCATGCAGCACTTATGATGACAATGTGGTGAAGTTGCACTTGGAGACATCCAAGGAGGAGTGAAGAATTGAAGTATACTTAATGATAGTTACCCCTCAAGGTGAAGCACAAGAAGCCCAAATCATAGAGTTGAGTTATTTAAGTCTTAGTACAGTAGAGAAAATACTTGTGAGGTCCTACAAGTGAGCTTAGGATCTTGAGAAGGCTAGGAAAGATTGAGTCTTAGATAGTGTTTATGCAAGCACAACTTGGAGTGTCTCTATAAAAAACAGTCAGCACTAACTGGAATAGTTTCTCCCTATATGTTATATGATAGAAATGTTAAAAGAGTTAGCAATAAATAATCACTGAAAATTATAGACCAATCCCACATATCATAGACCAAAACAAAAGGAAAACATGGTATCAAATCCCATAATAGAAGGATTTATTGAAGACCACCTAGTTTTTGGAACTTCTCTTAGATTACAGTTTGCAACTACAGAAACAAGGGACACCCATTATGTGTGAGATAGAGAGGGAGAAAAGGAAACCAATTGAGAGAGGGAGGGAGGGAGGCAATTTTTTGCAGACGTAAAAAAATGTATGAATTAAACAACAAACACAAAAATACAGTGGAAATTTCTATAGCACTGATATCTATTTTCTTCAATGTGTTGTCTAACTGCTGAAAATTGTTTGTATTTAATCCACACAATTCATTAAATTTATATATGAATGGAATTCTAATTGGTCTTCCTTCATACCATCATAATACTTTTCTAATGCTAATAAATTCTTCAAAACTCACCCAAGGGAACCTTATCTGAAATAACTCTCACCAAAAGCTAGTTCATGCCTGCTCCAAATTCAATTTGTACAAATCAATTAATACTCAATTAGAGACTACACTAAAACTCATGCATCTCCACATGATATATATTTACTCAAAGTTTACAACTATAAACGTACCACATGCATTGAAAGAAAGAGCACAAATTTAACTCCCTAATCACTACCAACGAACCTCATTTTTGCCTCTAAAATATTCTTCTTGAGAGCTAGGAATATTTTCATTGTTGGCTGATGCATTCAATTGTGCAACATCTTGGTCACCTACATTCACAAGTGAAATACAAAAGTTTTGATGTCATTCACAATGGACAGTTAAATACTATATAGAAATGT
The DNA here is from genome assembly GCA_018584345.1 of Thuja plicata. Lineage (NCBI taxonomy): Eukaryota > Viridiplantae > Streptophyta > Pinopsida > Cupressales > Cupressaceae > Thuja > Thuja plicata. The sequence continues at coordinate 133,690 of MU227852.1, forward strand.
ACAAATGAGGATAGTCAACTATATCAAGGATGAATACGTTTTCTTTTTACTTGCCTTTATTTCTTCATGACTATGATCTCCAACCTCATCTTCAACATCATAAAGAATAAGATAATATGAGCATGCCTAGACGAGACACATTAGAAAATTTTATGTTTTCTAGCTATTTTGTTTACAAGTCTTCAAGGCTTTGTGCATAATCTCCAAAATGGTGACAAAATGAACAACTCCAACTTTCAAAACTAAATGGGTAGATGCTGATTGGTTTAGCTTGAGCTTCACTTGGTTTCGATAATACTTTAATATTCTCGACTTAACAAGGCCAACCACGTGAAGGTGGAAGCTCATTTGTCCCCTCCCCCCTATAATTACTCTAAATTCCCCATTGACATCTAATTATATATTTTAGTCATTCATTCATCCATTTACAAACTATAACATTCAATCATTGTAATCACATAACATCCATAAACATGACATAAAATTCATTAATATGCAACATTCATCAATAATGCATCAACACATTCATTAAGACAACGTTCTTGCATTATCAAACAAGGTTTATAACAATCATTTCTCTTTTTGTTTTTTCTTCAAATTTTTAAGGAATATATTAATAGGAACATCAATATATTTGACATTCTCCTCATCTTGTTGTTCTAATCTTATGACATTATGTCTCCTTGTCTTTTTTGGAGCATGAGGCTGCTGCACCAAAGGGGGTCCGCTGCAATAACAAATAAATGGGTAAAATTCACAATATTTTTTATTAATGTTAAAAGTATTTTATTAATCAAAAGAACATAAAAGGGATTTTTCTTTACGTGACAGTGCCACATCATCTACAATCACATTTTTTCAGCCCCAACCTCAACATGCCGAACACTAAGATCATGCTCCACTCCGTCACCATGACGTTCTGCATGCTCTAAAATATTCACAAAAAGGTTACACCAATTGCAATTTAAGATGTTAAATTGTATTAATAATTACATAATTAATGTTCAATAACAAATGAATACCTCCATCATTGTGATGCACATCAGGGCCTTCGTCATGTGCAGGTTCTGTGACATGATTAGAAGGCTGCAGTGAAATGTCATGCACATTGTTATCATTGTTTGCTTTATAAAACAAAAATAGTTAATTTATGTTCGGAATTAACATCAAATAGATTATTTATCAAGTATTCAATTTGAATTATTTTTCATTAGGCCTATTTACCCGTGTGTAAACCGGTGCACCAAAATCATCGCTCTAGCCACAAGATTCTATGCGGTGGTGTGCAACCACAACTTTATATCCTTGCTTGAAGCATATTTGTTTGTCTTCTTCCGTGGGTTCTACATTAAATTCAAAGCCCTGCTTTTTTCTCTTAATATCGTCAATATTGCATGTATTGCTTGATTAAACAAAATTGTTTGTAAATTTATATTTAAAAATTGATATGAAATTTCATTTACTAGCACTTACAAGTTGTGTGTGAAGTTTCATATATCCACTAGAGCCAAGATGGTGTTGGCCAACCTTATCTTTTCTGGCCTGTGTAGCCTTTGATGTGTCATGCAGTCTATATATGAAAAGTTTGAAATCTGTTAGATTATATAAATATAAAGATAACTAATTAGTGCATAATTACATTAATACTATCACATACCTATTTTTGCTTTATGGTGGTTGAATCACTCCATCTCTAAGCCTTTTCTCTTTTGCATCTTCAATGATTTCATTCCACTCCATATCTGGAACCGTAGGAGGACGCTCGTACTTTGGGTTGACCTTTAGAGCCCTTATGTATTAGTCTCTCACACACTTTAGATGTTTGCAAGATTTCTGAAGAATTTTGGCTTTGTCAAAAATACTTTGACCAAAGAGATCCTCTAAAGATTTTATGAGCTGATTTTTTTAACTCGGGAGCTTGGTCATTCCATCTTTTAAGAAAAAAACAAAATTGCTCAATAAAAATATTAGATGAAGCTATGTACCTCGAATATAGTACAATAAATGGATGAAAGGAAAAATATTCTACCAATGATACGAAGCTACGTACCGCTTACATATGGTGGGCCCGAATAGCTTCAATGTTATTTCATAAAAAAAAAATCATTTCCTGCAAAAATATCATGGGATCATCAGTCCAAACGAGCTATGAATAAGTAAACTACAATTACACTATAAATAATAACAATTTTAAATTAAGTACCTAGAAGCTTAGGTACTTTTAAGGGAATCATATCTTTCTCGACCAACAACAATGATGCCTACTACTATCTCGTACTATCAACACGAGCTAATCGAGGAAACGATGGTAAATTATCACCAGTACTGGTCCTTGTTCTTTCCTGTGTAGGTGTATTTGTTAATGAAAAAAGTTAATCAATGACCATGATCAAATGCACCCAAGAAAGTACAAACCAAAGCATAAATTACACATAACAAAATATAGAAAAACAAGGATTTAACAACTCTAGTTGGAGCATACGTGGATGTGTGCATGCTCCTTGTTGTCGACCTTGGATTCGGCAATCTGAGAGTGTTGGTCATCCTTAAAGGAGGCATTCATATTTCATCATGACCTGAAAAAAATCATATATACAATGTCTTGTCTTTTTTAAATATAGATATAATCAATATACATAATGGATTATTAAATTTGATCCAAAATGTTAGTCAAACACAAAAACAATCATCCATACAATGTTATCTTCTAGAGCTACTTAACTTTCCATCTAGAACCACAACACATTTAGCATATGACACAAATAATGATTTTTTATTTCCACATAGATTTAGTCAATCTATTCCTACGAACGAATTATTTGCCTGAAGGAACTTTGCTAGTTCTCAAAAAATCCTGTAAGAAGAACACGTACATATTTTAGTTCATGATCCATAAAATAGTAATAAATATAAATATTTATTAAAAAAATTTTATAGCTAAATAATTCATTGTTTCTTACTTCCAAACAAAGTGCTCTCCGTATTAATTCATTCTTTATCGCCCCTGTCTCCAAACTTGGATTTGGATCCACCACAATGACAAGAATTTGCGAATTGATTTTTTGAGGCTCTTTGCGACCATGCTTATGGGGTCACCAGTATATGCGATGTCAACATCACATAATACTATCAACTCCATATCAACAACTATTTTATCATTTGTTATTTGTGTTTTTCCCTTTCCATACACATCAATTTGTGAAAGAAATATCAGTAAAATAATCAAACTAACTCCAAAACCCTATTGAATAATAATATAACATTTTGTACAATTACAATTATACTTTTTACACTAAGGTTTACCTTCACCAAAGAAGGGGTGGGAGGAACATCCCCGCCTCTTTCATGTGTTGATGGAATATCCATGTCACCCTGTGACAAAGATTAACATCAGCATAATGAAAGCAATAGACGACTTAGCAAAAACACTTATTAATAAAATGGTATATTGTATATTAGAGTTAATAATTGGAGGTAATTAGTTTAAATTTTATGTATATATTACTTACCAGTCCCATGATAGTAACTTTCTTTGTATCTATTCGATTCAAATTGTAATCTATTAGCAGCTCTACCCCTGCAATTATTGATTTTATCACACATACAAAAGCACGATTTCCCTCACGCACCTCAAAAATGCAATTGGGTCACTTATTAGTTGACCTAGGACACATACTATTTATAAAACCTAAAATTTTCCCTATTTCTTTTGGCCTTCCGTAGATGTACATGGCAAGTCTTTTACTTTGATCATTTTCTTTCCATTGTAGATAATTTGTTGACAGTGCATACCTACGCATACTTTTTTATATTGAACTATCCACATCCAATTATTGTAATTGTAACAAGGTCCTACATACTCCATCAATTCAACAACTTTGTTATAACTGACCTTTATACCATCCATGGAAAATAGGCCCCAACCATGTACTGACGATGGAGCTATGTGATATATCCTCTCGTTAACACAAAAATCAGTGTTAATTGGAGGTAATTCCTTAGGTACCTATTCTTTCTGAAGATGTGTGTACCTCAAGAGAACCTTGATGTCTCCTTTTGTATCATCATCATAAGAACATGACCCCTTTAGTAAGGAAAAATTACATGCATTTATTGAATTTTATTCTAATCTTTTGACCTCTAGTTGATCTCCCTATTGTAGACCGACTACATGTCTCACTTTCATTTTCAATTCCCACATTTCCCTCACTCGAAGAAGACAAATCTGACAAATACTTATTTGGTGGTACCTGCAACCCATCAAATGAGATAAACAGTTGAAGGAGCAAGATATTTTGCTAAATGAGGGTAATGTTGATGAAGTCGGCCTAAAGTTGATGTTGAGGGTAAAGAGAAAGAAAGAAACTAATAAACTGTTTCTATAGTATGTATTGAATTATACTTGTCCATCCATGTCACTGTGTAGGATCCTCGTCAAAGGGGTTAAATTTCCTGCATATGTAAATCATTTATCTTAAGTTAGTTAAAAATTACATGATACATATGCTATAAATTACATAGAGCATAATAACACATATTTGAAACATGTGTATCATAAATCACCTATGTTATCATCATTAGAATTGAACACAATGAATTAATTATACCATGCCATTAGACTTCAACACGAAATAAAGTAATCATGAAAACATATAAGTCAAACAAATTTCTATCAACAAATCAATACCTCACATTTTATTGATCACGTCATTGATCATCTTCTCCATCCATCTCATCATCATGACCATCATTATCATCATCATCACCATGAACATCATCATCCTCATTGTCATCATCATCATCAGCAACACCACCACCATCATCATCATCACCACCACCATCACCACCACCACCACCATAGTGACGCAAGGAGGACATGGCAGAAGGGGCCAAAGGCTCTCCTAACTACCAAACCAACTTGCAGAAACAACACAGAAGCAACAAAAACATAGTGAGAGAAGAAACAATAGCAATCCTTTTCATTAATTGATCAAAATCATTACATGTTGGGTCATAAGGCCTTCCCAGTTTAGGCCAAATAAATTCAATGAATTACAAATTGATCTTCATACATGCGAGGTCAGAGACCTGCCTTACAATATCTCAATAGATAATCTTCTATTACAATTTGATATCAAAATCCTATCCTCCAACACTACGACCTAAAACTAAGAACATAGAAACAAATATATACAAGGGTCCACCAAAGAGGTCGGCGCTCAAATCCATAAGAGAGACCTAGATTTAGGTCCACACAGATCCCAGTGAGCGACCCCAAATCAATTAAGCCATGGAAATTAACTGAAGAAGTCGGCCACCAGATCCAACTCCAAAATAAACAACTCAGGCAAAGGATGACCGAGCAATAGAGTGACTCTGACAAAGAACAAACCAAGTAACAAAAGACAAACTTGAGCATCAAAAGAGAAACTTGAGCAACAGAAAATGAAAAAGCATGCCCGAGCAATAGAACCTGAGAAACAGAAACAAGCATGCCCAAGCGACAGAAACCCAAGCAACAGAGACCAACTCAAAACAAGCATAACTGACCGAAAGACCCAAGCAACAGAGTACTTCCCAAGAAGCCTCCAAACAAACTAAAGAACAAAACAAACATCTTTTTGGTTGAGCAAGATTACCAAGGACCCAAGATGCTCTTGCATCAGACACCTGGGGTAAAAGAAATGATTCCCCAAATCATGTGTCAGGTCCAACCTGGAATGAATCCAACTTAGATTGAGAAATCCAAGATGAGTCCTCAATCGATCTGTTCTTCCACTTTACCGGATACTCCATGTATTCCTTTCCTCTTGTACTTCTCCCAGTTCTCTATTTTAAAATCTGTTCAACTTCCTCTATCTGCTTCTTAGGATAATCACTTGCTATTGTTACTTCTTCATTAGGTTCATGATATTCATATAAGTCTAAAATATTGAATATAGGTGATATATCCATGTCATCAGGTAATTCAACTTCATAAGAATTTCCATTGTCAAATCTTCTCACTATTCTGCGAGGACCAAATTTCTTCATCTTCAATTTTCCATATGTTCCAACATGAAATCATCCTTTCTTCAAATGAACCATAATTTTCCATATGTTCCAACATTAAATCATCCTTTCTTCAAATGAACCATTACTGCATCACCAATTTCATATATTTTATGTCTTCTTGATCTGTCTGCACTATCTTTGTATTTCTGATTACTTTTCTCTAGCTTCTGTTTTACATCTTCATGCAATGTCTTCATGAACTCAGCAAATTATTCTGCTTCAAAACTTCTTTTCTCTTCTCCAGCAATATCTCTCAAGTCTGATATACCTCTCATTTGTGTGCCATGAACAATCTCAAAGGGTTTTTTTCTAGTAATTCTATTTATTGAACTATTGTATGCAAAATCTGCTTATGCCAACATCAAATCCCAATTACTTGGTGTGTCTCCAACTAGGCATCTCAAAAAACTACCCAAACTTTGGTTTACAACCTATGTTTGTTCATCAATCTATGGATTAAATGTAGAACTAAACTTCAACTCAGTATCCAAATTCTTCTAGAGTGTTCTCCAAAAATAGCTAACAAACTTACTATCTCGGTCAGAGATGATACTCCTCGGTAATCCATGCAATTTGACAATTTCCTTAAAGATAAGATTTGCTATATGTATTGCATCTGATGTTTTCTTAAATGGTATGAAATGTTTCATCTTAGAAAATCTATCCAAAACAACAAATATGGAATCATTACCTCTTGTTGTCCTAGGTAAGCCAAGAACAAAATCCATGTTGATATCACTCCAAGGTTTCTCAGGAACAGTAATTGGTGTGTACAAACCAGTATTTTGACTCACTCCTTTAGCAACTTGACAAAATCCACAGATTTTCACAAATTTTTTAACATCCTTATACAACTGAGGCCAAATATTCCTTTCCTTAAGCAAACTCAATGTTTTATCAATACCAAAATGTCTAGCCAATCCACTACTATGTTTCTCCTTAATCAAATTAGTTCTCATTGAACCTCTTGGTATGCACAACTGAATACCTTTGAACAACATATCTTCCTGAATGAAATAGTCTTCATAATTACTTGATTGATTTGAATTAGGTGCTCTGCACACTCTCCACTTCTCAGAAAAAACAAGATCACTTTCATACAGACTTTTCATGTCATCAAAACCAAGAAATTCAATTCTCATTTCAATCAATAAAGATCTTCTTCTACTCAATGCATCAGCAACTCGGTTAGAGACTTCACTCTTATTCTTAATCACAAATGTGAAACTTTGTAAATACTCTACCCATTTCATATGTCTCTGGTTCAACTTATTCTGACTACCCAAATATTGTAAATCCTTATGATCAGTATACAACACAATTTCATTTGGCATCAAATAATGTCTTCATTTCTTCATAGCTTGAACAATAGCATAGAACTCTTGATCATAGAAAAAATATTTCCTCTTAGAATCATTCAACTTTTCACTAAAGAAAGCAACAGGTTTACCTTCTTGAGTCAACACGGCTCCACACTACAACATTTGGGGTCAAATTTCGACCCCAATTTGCGACACCACCACCATTTGTGTGTATTTTTGTGTTTTTTTTCCAAGTGCCCCCGACACTATCATAATAGTGATGGTACAGTCGTAATTGCAACACCCGCGTGATTATAAACAAAAAAAAGAAGAAGAAAGGCTCATTTCTAATTTAGCGTGATCGCATACCATCATGCGTGAAGAGGGCCTAACTATGGAAGCTGATTGGCATCTTGGTATATGGCAGCCACGCCTTGAGGTAGGCATTCAAGCTTTGTCTTCTCATTAACTCAATTTCATTTTGATGGCATTTGTTAATTTAATGGCACAATATGAATGTTAATACTGTAATTGTTTACATCTTTGCATTTGGAATGCTTGATGAACCGTGAGCTTTGAGAGCTAGGGCATCATTGCTATTACCTTCAAGCTGGCATTGTGTGAAGTGTTTGATCTCTCTTTATTTGTTTTGCTATTGATATTCACTATGTGGTACTCCCCGTTTATGATCATTTCATGAGGAAATGTCTTGATTGCTTGCAGGATGCAGGCTAGGGCATCGTTGCTATTACCTTCAAGGAATTGTGTGAAGTGTTTGATCTCTCTTTATTTGTTTTACTGTTGATATTCACTATGTCGTACTCCCTGTTTATGATCATTTCATGAGGAAATATCTTGATGACTTGCGGGCTGCAAGCTAGGGCATCATGCATTGTTTATGAGCTCACTGTTTAATACTGGCATTCGTTTACATCTTTGCATTTGGAATTCTTGATGACCCACGAGTTTTGAGAGATAGGACATCGTTGCTATTACCTTCAAGGCATTGTGTGAAGTGTTTTATCTCTCTTTATTTGTTTTGTTGTTGATATTCACTATGTGGTACTCCCCATTTTTCTTTCATAAGTGTATGGCTTGACTATGCACATGCATAATTGTAGATGAGGATCAGTAGTAATAGTCAGATGTCATTCATTACTTAGATCTTGTTAATCTAACCCCCATCTCTATTTTCTTTGCAGCATTTGGATCAAACAGGAGCACACTGGATTCATAGCCTAGTCAAAAATTCATCACATCAACCAATGTCTGGTACCCTTATTATTTATGTTCATACTCATAAAATATATGTACAGTTATAAAATTTCATGCCTTGAAATTTTATAACATAGTTCCTTAGCATAGCTATCAAAATAGAATGGCAGTGGTGATTCAATGCATCTACAACCTCAACAACATGGCAACATTGATCCAATAATAGCAAATACATTACAAATGCCAAGCTAGTCACAGTCTCAATAAAATAAACAATGTATATATAAAACAATATATGGTGCACAACAGTAGAAAGCATGCAATGACAACAATAACATCATACATATATATGTATGTATATATGTATATGTATATAACAAATAGATCTCATAACAGGGTCATGTGGTGCTCAAACAGTGAGCTCATAAATAATGCATGATGCCCTAGCTTGCAGCCCGCGAGCAATCAGGACATTTCCTCATGAAATGATCATAAATGGGGAGTACCACATAGTGAATATCAACAACAAAACAAATAAAGAGAGATCAAACACTGCATGCTATCAAAATAGAATGGCAGTGGTGATTCAATGCATCTACAACCTCAACAACATGGAAACATTGATCCAATAATAGCAAATACATTACAAATGCCAAGCTAGTCACGGTCTCAATGAAATAAACAGTGTATATATAAAACAATATATGGTGCACAAAAACAACAAGCATGCAATGATAGTAATAACATCATACATATATATGTATATATATATATATGTATATGTATATATATTTATATATATACATATATGTATATATGTATATGTATATAACAAACAAAGCTCATAATAGGGTCATGTGGTGCTCAAATAGTGAGCTCATAAACAATGCATGATGCCCTAGCTTGCAGCCTGCGAGCCATCAAGGCATTTCCTCATGAAATGATCATAAACGGGGAGTACCACATAGTGAATATCAATAACAAAATAAATAAAAAGAGATCAAACACTGCATGCTGTCAAAATATAATGGCAGTGGTGATTCAATGCATCTGCAACCTCAACAACATGGCACCATTGATCCAATAACACCAAATACATTGCAAATGCCAAGCTAGTCACGGTCTCAATGAAATAAACAATGTATATATAAAACAATATATGGTGCACAACAACAACAAGCATGCAATGACAACAATAACATCATACATATATGTATATATGTATATATATGTATTTATATATGTATATAAAAAATAGAGCTCATAATAGGGTCTATGGTGCTCAAACAGTGAGCTCATAAACAATGCATAATGTCCTAGCTAATTGCAACCCACGAGCCATAAAGACATTTCCTCATGAAATGATCATAAACAGGGAGTACCACATAGTGAATATCAACAACAAAACAAATAATGAGAGATCAAACACTGCATGCTATCAAAATAGAATGACAGTGGTGATTCAATGCATCTACAACCTCAACAACATGGAAATATTGATCCAATAATAGTAAATATATTACAAATGTCAAGCTAGTCACGGTTTCAATGAAATAAACAATGTATATATAAAACAATATATGGTGCACAACAACAACAAGCATGCAATGATAGCAATAACATCATATATATATATATATATATATATATATATATATATATATATATATATATATATATATATATATATAANATATATATATATATATATATGTATGTATGTATGTATGTATGTATGTATGTATGTATGTAACAAACAGAGCTCATAACAGGGTCATGTGGTGCTCAAACAATGAGCTCATAAACAATGCATGATGCCCTAGCTTGCATCCCGCGAGCCATCAAGATATTTCCTCATGAAATGATCATAAATGGGGAGTACCACATAGTGAATATCAACAACAAAACAAATAAAAAGAGATCAAACACTGCATGCTATCAAAATAGAATG